>CM055733.1:20751304-20938804 GCA_029465975.1 Dallia pectoralis
AGGATATTTGACTATTATGACATCACCCCCTCCCCTGACCACCATGAGACCAATGACTAAGGTGTTGTTGTGACTCGTTGCCTTGGTGGTCTCTGTGCTGATTTGGGATGTGAGGCCTAAGAAACACTCCTGATTTACTGGTGTCCTTCTTTGTATGAAGAATATGTGTCCAGGAGACCAGTGACACCCACAGGTCACACAATGACATTACACCCGAATCACCCCGTGCCGTTTCAAGGGTTTTTATGTTCTACCACTTTTTGAAACATTATTGTAAAAAAAAACGAATAGCGTTCTATTTCGATGATTAAATGAGATTAATCCTTATTAAACGGAGTGCGTATATGGTATGTCCAATTAGTGTGTTGTCTTTTTGCCCTAAGTTTGGTTTCACTGTGTTGTAATATAGGCCTACTGTCTAGTCTTCTTGAGGGTCCCCTGCCCCGTATAGCAGGGCTTAAACCAATCAAACAAATGTATATTATAGAGCCCTTTTACAACAAAAGTTTTCACAAAGTGCTTTTACAAACACCCAGCCTGAATCCGACAGAGCACACATCGACAAGTTGATACACACGGCGGCTAGGAAAAACTCTCTGGTTGAATTTAGAAAGAAACTTAGAGCGGAACCAGGCTCTAAACCCTTTTCCTGGAGAGCCACCCTCCCGGGGGTTTAATCTCCACCTCTTGTTGCCAAAGCTCTGAGCTTCTGTTGGATAAAAGTCACTTAGGTCTTAACACCTGCCTATTTCTCCTGCATTCAACTGGTTGACTATGAGGATTGACTGTTCTCTTACTACTGAATCTACCCAGACGTTGCCCTTGTTAGGAGATGATCTACATTATTTGTTTCACCTGTGAGTGATCATAATGTTTTGGCTCATAAGTGTATATACACCTATCCACTATATCATAATGACCACCTGACCGCCCTGACAGGTCTGCAACTACGTGTGTCAGTTATTATATGATCATGGGTCATATATGCTGGGTAAGTTACACACTGCAACACTCTGACTCATGCGTTATTGCCAATATGACCTGACTCAGTCTATTACTTCTGCAGTCATCTGGAAATGATTGCTCAATTTTTTCAAATTTAGGAAGAGGTTGGCTGTTGTGGGTATTTCCTTTAGAACATCTCAGTCATTTTCCACGATGGGGAACTAACATGAAGTAATTGTTGTACTTTCACTCTTAGTACACTTGCAGCTCCATTGCTCAGGACCAACAGATCCGAACTGCAGCATCGTCTGAGGGTTACAGTGGCTCTCAAAAGTATTTACCCCCTTAGACTCACACACAGGCTATTGTTGTAATACGCAGAATTTCCCCCTGCTCACCTGTGGAATACTGTAACCTCATTAACAGTGGCAGCATACTAAGGACAGACTGTTCACGACAAATTCAACAGTGCCATTTTCTGTTTTCTAAGTGATGGACTTTATTATAGACTGGCTGACTGGTTAGATGTTATGGTATATGGGTGTGACAAGCCTTTTTACTGTTTTAATTGAGTTGGTAATCCGTTTATGTATTTGTGACCAAATGTATAAGCTAAGCCACATTTACTTTTAATAACTAACTCTCTCTAAAAATACATTGACATTGTAGACCAAAATCTACAATTCTTGATTCATGTTTGTGATGATATTACAGTTGATAAATCAGAAGAAAGTCCTAAATGGTGTTGACAAAACAATTGACATCCTAGAATAAATATTTGGTAGCACGACCTTTGGACAAAATGACAGCAATGAAGTACTTCCTGAGGTCATGGGTGAGCATCCTAAAGCTCTGAAATGGCAGTTTGGTTGTGCTAACGGCAGCAGATCTGCCAGTACTTCACTTCCATTCATATTTTTCCTTAATTTGTTTAACTTTAGAATAACTGAGTTCGGGTACCGGTCCTTGCACTGACAGCTGTGAGCAGAAATACTCTATTTGCGATCGTTACACTTAGTAAAATGTATTTGGTATGCAGAGTAATAAGTAACCAATTTATTGTTTGTATGTTTCACAAAAATGTGGTCCAGCATTTTTTTTAGCACAGAAAACAAATTAACCAGTGGAGGCACCAGATGATAGTGAAAGATTTACTGCAATCAATATGATGTCACGTCCTCTAAAGTTTTTGTGTTACGTTGAACTAACCCGTTTAGGTGTTCACTTCTCGGTGTTCATATATCAGTGTGAACTTTTTCAGCTCTGTAACAAACGACCCATCTGCGTTATCTGATTGGATAACATGCACCTGCATCGCAGCTGATGTTGCGCCTGGACTGCACGGACATTCTCAACAGATTTCCCTTGGACATTTCTGCAGGCTCCCTACAATTTGATAACTTTACAAGCAAATTAATACGTTTTCAAATTAATCGCCTTTAATTTTAAACCAATAAATAAAAGATGGGGGCTACATGCAGGCTACAGCCGATACAATACCGGAGAGACCGGTTCAGTGTCCCCTCTATAACAGTCCATGGGTCCATTTGTTGTCTGATGGCGGATTAGGGTTTAGGCTTTAACGCCAAGGATGCTTTGTTGTCCGTGTCACATTACTTTTTACTTGCCTGGTCAGTGCACACACATATGTCAGTTCCACACAGGGTTTCTCACCTTTTCCCAAAGTCTTAACTCAGTAATTTGTTCTTACCTATGCATTTATTTCTAATATTGATTATTTGTATATGCATTTTAAATAGAACTGTCAAAAACTAGATTTTAAATCAGTTAATTGTTGGTACATTGTCTCCATTTCCCCAACTGAAGACAGACCCTGTAGTGAGCTGATCGTCTGACGTGTCCGGCTCGCCTATAGCGGAGCGGTCCGGAGTGAATTGTGGAATCGGCTTTACGCGCCATGGGAGTGTCAATGGGCGTCATTGAAAGTCCCGTTATCAGGTCGCTATGGGAACTGTATAAAACCCGTGTCCATATAAGCACAATGGGAAACAGCTTTAGATGCATGGTCTCCTGTCGCTCGTTCTTCCACGGCTCTCCTCTCTTTATAAAGCCAATCAGGTCGCTGTTTGAGGCGTTTAATTCTCTGGAGAACAAGGACTTAACTCTTGTACGCCTGTCTTCTTGCATACTTCTTTAGTGCACCGGAGGAGAACATGATTGGCTATATGTTCGTGCTACTTTTGGGATTGTTGGGCGATGCGCAAACGAAGGGTAAGTTGAGAGCAGAACGGACCGAACTCCTGCATGGATACATAAGTCCACTTACCTGTATTAGACACTCACATTTTAATTTAGATTATAAATAAAAATCACATGGAATGTTCCATATTTATTAGTTACTTAATGTTTCGTTTGACGCAGTGGTTCCCAGGCTTTTTGAGTTACTGTGCTACCAACATTATTTTGCGCTGCTCTGGGTACCCCTGAAGTACACCATCATGTTAATTAGTAAGTGGTCTCAAGTGGCTCCTGTTGATAGGCCAAGTACCCCCAGGAGTCCTTAACGTTTTTTTTTTAAGTGACACATTCATAGTTCTCAAACTCTTTCGTATTGGAAATGTTTGGCGCACGTTTTAATGGTCTCATCTTTTAGTCATATTGTGCCAAACAGTGCCATAACCTATAAATTACTACATGAGTGCATACTGTAAAGGTAAACGTATATTTAGTTTTCACGTCAGGGGACGTTCTTAGATGTGCCAATTCTTGTCTCTATGCGGACATTTTAGCCAACATTCTGCGCTTCTAACATAAATATATATATCAGGTTTTTGGGTGCATTCAGGATTACTGTGGCATTTTGGACTATGGTCGTGTGGCGGTGGTGGCTGGAGAAGTGCGCTCCTTTTTGCGTTCCAAGTGTCGTATAGCAGATAAGCCCTGTCCTGTGGGACTGCTGTTTGGATCATTGAGACCTCTGCGGCCCGCCTCATGTGCGCTTTGGCCCGGCTTGAATCGGCACACACAGGGCGTTACTTCCTGACGCTGATGAGTTTGTGACATGGAAGTTCTACATAAATGCGTGCGTGCGGGGTCATGACCAGCGCGAGGAAACTTTCTAGAGCGCAGGAACTGGGTGTAAGCACCGTTTATGGCTAAAACAGACACTGGACTGGACTGGGTCACCACAGAAATAAATGAAGTAGGCTCAAGTGCGCTGCGATGAACCTGTTTATATTCGTTTTCCAAATGTAAGAATATTAAAAATAAGGTCGCCAATACATCCTTCCTATATATTTTTCCTATGTAATAACTGATTTTAATGCAACCTATTTGAGGCAATAACACGCATGGGATTTTATACATTTTATTTATTCTTTAAAATGTAAAAAATAAAGGTTAATTACTAATATTGACATTTTTATGTGATAAACAGTTTGAGGAAGATGCTATTTTTAATTAAATATAGGCTACATGTCTCGTAATCAAAAGGGCTATAGGCTACTTTAATCGCACTGAATAATATTATCCTATATTTCTAATAAGTGAAAACGAACACTGCTTTCTAAATACACATTATTTCACATGTATACCTGTGAAAAAACATTAGTGTCTCCGAACAAACTGTTCATATATATATATATATATATAGCCTATGTGAGACTGATTAGGTCAACCAATGAAAATAGTTACATTGCAAAATGGAAACAGAATATTTGAAGCCAAGCTCTAAGCTTTGTAGAATAGCCGCCGTGTATAAACTGACTGGACATAAGATTAAGAAAACCTGGTGGCAAAACGTTTCCTTTTGTGATTTACATTTCAGTCAGAACGCATACGTTTCTATTCAGTAATTCACGGTAGTGACCGCACTTTTTCTCACTGCCCTGCGGTGGAAATAGAGCCCACAACTCAGGCGTTTGAAATACCTCGCAAGACGCCCGTTGTTAACTGGAGGCTTTCCAGCTGGCACATTCCGGTGTTAAAATAATGCACTTCTGTGAAATACAACCGATCCTAACCGAGTGTTACACGACACTAAGGTTTGTTGGATCAAAATTACACCTGGGTTGCATAGAAAGGGAATTTCTGAACTATTTTAACTGACGTTTGGAAGGCCTTGGGTGCACACTGTGTGCGTGCATGTGCGTGTGTGTGTGTTGGTGCGGAAATGGAGGAAACACTACCGGAGTATGTAAAACTAGAGCTGTTGAAAGAGGTGTCGACTGGGACTTTGATGATACATAATGTTAATTGGGTGACGTTCATATGTCGGCTGAAGTGAAACACTCCGGATGCATTGTTATTTGATAATTCATTTTGTATGGCAGGTACACCGTGGCATATTGCTGCATATTGCTACAAGTTGCTAAATTTAAGCCAGTCTCAAGTTAGGTCCAAGATAATTTAGGTACAAGTCTAAAATTTTGAGCTTCAAATCATCATGTCTATTTTATAAATTAGTATGTACATCAAATATCATCTTCTTCATACATTTAGAATTACATGAAATTACACAGCAGATAATGAAATATTATTTCATGGAACACAATTAACACAAAACAAATTGTTTATTTTCTGAAGCAGATAATGCATAATAACTTAGAATATTAACTTACAAAGTAGCATACAGAACATAATTTTGCTGGAGGTCTCCATTCACTTCACACAGCAGTCTACTGTCCCATCCAAGCCTTTTTTTGCTATCTAAGCTTTTATTTGTTAACATTAGCAGCTTTCTAGTAATAATTCTCAACTGCCTTTATTCATTAAGACATTTATAATGATGCCCTCAATTGGACGTGGTTGCCATAACGACAAAAATGGATGACATAAATAGCGCTGTGTCCCTTCCATGTGTTGCGGTACATTCACACTAAAGTTGACACACATAACAACGAGTATAGTCAAGAACAATCCTCAAGTCATGCAAAGTCGAACTCCCCATAAGTCAAGTCAGGGCTCAAGTCAATGATTGCCACGTCGATACGTCATTTAAAAATGTTTCCACTCAAGTCCGGAGTCATGAAAGTTGGGAATTGGCTTAACGCGAGTCAAGACTAAGTCACGTTACTCGAGTCTTTGCCTCTCTGGAACCGGTTAGTGTGTTGCCGTGTACAATCCAGAGAACACGAACTATGCAGAAAAAGTGTTAATGCACTCAATCCTGCAAGTCACTTTGGATAACAACATCTGCTAAGGGGCTAAAATGTGATACCAGAAATGTAAA
Source organism: Dallia pectoralis (assembly GCA_029465975.1). Taxonomy (NCBI): domain Eukaryota; kingdom Metazoa; phylum Chordata; class Actinopteri; order Esociformes; family Umbridae; genus Dallia; species Dallia pectoralis. The sequence goes on from CM055733.1 coordinate 20,757,441, forward strand.
ATGATTTGACACGCTACTGATCATGTCATGGTGGACCCAGAGACAGGCTTTATTCTAAACAATACCAATAAAACCTTCATATACCACATCTCATTGGTCCATTCTACCTTACCTAAAAAATATATTTTTTTGAGGAAAAACTATTATCTGATCTAATTTTTGTATCGGTCAATAAACAGTTTTGCATATTTTCAAATCGGAAGTGACTGTGTGAAGGTTATTTCCCTGAAGGGAAAGGAAGGATGGGTGGACAGTGTTTAGTTATTAATACAATAAGGAGTTGAGGAAGGCTACCGCCAATGACTCAAAGGACACTCCCGGTTGATCTAATTTGCGGTCAGGGTGTCACATAGTTGTTTCAATGTTTCTAATTTAAGAGTGGTTTGGTCCAATATGTTGCAACTTAGATGTTCACCACCGCCCTGGACCAGAGCTATCTATAAGACATGTCCTGTGTCATCTGTAAGACATGTCCTGTGTCGTCTGTAAGACATGTCCTGTGTCAGCTATAAGACATGTCCTGTGTCGTCTATAAGACATGTCCTGTGTCGTCTGTAAGACATGTCCTGTGTCGTCTGTAAGACATGTCCTGTGTCGTCTGTAAGACATGTCCTGTGTCATCTGTAAGACATGTCCTGTGTCGTCTGTAAGACATGTCCTGTGTCGTCTATAAGACATGTCCTGTGTCGTCTGTAAGACATGTCCTGTGTCGTCTGTAAGACATGTCCTATGTCGTCTGTAAGACATGTCCTGTGTCGTCTCCCCAGGCAAAGTCGGCCAGGAGCAGAAGGGCAAGTTCAGCGTCCCAGTTCTGGATGTGAACAGACAGCTTGTCCTAAAGGCCAACCAGACACTGACAATCAATTGCAGGTAAGTCTCTGTGGTGTTAAAGGTCAGAGGTCAGTGGTGAGGGGGCAGTGCAGTCAACTGGGAAATACGTAGGTGAAGGAGTGGAAACTGTGAACTCACTTTGTTCTTCTTGCAAACGGTCATCAAAAAATGTGAGACAGGCAGCATGAATGAAAAAGGCATACTCAAAGGGAAAGTACAAGCAGCTTAAACTCAAGGAAGTGTTTAGCTCATTTGCATGTCAAAAAAACATTTTCTGGTCTGTGTTTCTGGAAAATGGTTTCAAACAACGGACTATTTTTAGCACTGATCTAGACTGATTCACCAGTCAAGGGAACCTTTATAGGGTCACGTTTATTTTCTTCTTTGCAGACAGAAGGTGACACAGTCGCTTTACCTAATTTTCCCTTTCATAAACCAGGGGTCGATGGGAGCTTTCGTGGTCTTTACCGGGCAGCGTGGCAAGAGATCAGGATGTTAAATTAGAAAATTCTCGCTGTGGGAAGCATGGACAGCGTTACTGCAGCCAAGTGACGCTTCACTCTGCCCAGGCCGAGCACACAGGATCATACCGGTGTCAGTATGCTCATCAAACACGCAAGCAGAGAGCTGTCTACATCTATGTCACAGGTAAGACGCATGCAGCATCGGAACTACGATTGATTGACTTGGCTTCACTCACAACGGCCGTGAGGTGTATATCAGAACACATCAAAAGAAAGACGAGAGAGAGAGCCCATGTGGAAATGGATTAGGACAGTTGTTGTCTATATTTACCTACAGTGATGTTGTTAAAAGTAAGCACACCTGCTTGAAATATGTCTCACTTTCATATTTGGACTTACGGATATGTTGTCATCACACAATATTGACAAACGAAACCAAGAAGTTGTACTATTAACTCTGCAGAAATGCCATTTCATGGTGAGGAAGCACTAAGAACACCCCCAGCTACAACATGGGTTGTGGTTTCCTTTTTCATGTTGTAATTCTTCCTGTAAGTCTCTTACATCCACAGGTAGGAATTTTTGCCTTTTTTGCCGGAACCGCTTTCATTTTGCCAAGTTCGTGGGAACCCCCACAACATTTACATGTTTTTTGATATAGGGGAGATCTTCTTGTTGAGTCATTCTACTGTAGTTATGCTTGAATGTTTTGATTTTTCTCCAGTTTCTAGATCCATGTTCAGTTCAGCTTCAGGGTTTTGACAGACTGGCCTCATATTCTTGTTCTGGTATTCAATAACACATTGGTCAGGTCCTGTGGCAGTGAAACACCCCCAAACCATGATGCCACCTCCTTCTTGCATTACTGTTGGCAGTGAAGCACTCCCAAACCATGATGCCACCTCCTTCATGCATTACTGTTGGCAGTGAAGCACTCCCAAACCATGATGCCACCTTTTTGTGCATTACTGTTGGCAGTAAAGCACTCCCAAACCATGATGCCACCTCCTTGATGCATTACTGTTGGCAGTGAAACACCCCCAGACCATGATGCCACCTCCTTCATGTATTACTGTTGGCAGTGAAACACCCCCAAACTATGATGCCACCTCCTTCATGCACTACTGTTGGCAGTGAAACACCCCCAAACCATGATGCCACCTCCTTCTTGCATTACTGTTGGCAGTGAAGCACTCCCAAACCATGATGCCACCTCCTTCATGCATTACTGTTGGCAGTGAAGCACTCCCAAACCATGATGTCACCTTTTTTGTGCATTACTGTTGCCAGTAAAGCACTCCCAAACCATGATGCCACCTCCTTGATGCATTACTGTTGGCAGTGAAACACCCCCAGACCATGATGCCACCTCCTTCATGCACTACTGTTGGCAGTGAAACACCCCCAAACCATGATGCCACCTCCTTCATGCATTGCTGTTGGCAGTGAAGCACCCCCAAACCATGATGCCACCTCCTTCATGCATTACTGTTGGTACAAAGTTGTTCTGTTCAAAGTCAGTGTTTTGCCAAGTACTCCACCTTTCACCCATTTTTTGAGTCAGAATTTTCTTTGGGCTTTGTAACCCCTCCCAGACTCAATACAATACTAATCTTTCTTTGGAAGGCCTTGAATAGGTATTTTGATGTTAGCACATGCATCATTTGCACCAGTTTTTGTACAGTGGATCAAACTCATTGATAGGATAGTCTCTCTCCCTCTCCCCCTTCTCTCCCATCCCTCTCTCATTGATAGAATAGTCTCTCTCTCTCCCCCTTCTCTCCCATCCCTCTCTCATTGATAGAATGGATAGTCTCCCTCTCCCCCTTCTCTCCCATCCCTCTCTCTTATTGATAGGACGGTCTCTCCCTCTCCTCGGGTTGTTTATATGCTCAGGTTAAACAGGATCCTGTGGGTGCTAAATACAGGCCAATGCCAGAGAGACGATTATATCTAAACACTGTTTGTCCCGACAGCACATCCTTCATGAGGACTCCCTCACATGCTTCTCTTTGGTCAGCCTCCCTCGTTCTCCCAACCTCAGGTTGCTGTAGAAACCCTTTTTTACTTTCGCTTACGTGATACCTCTAGGCCAGGAATAGCCCAGCTGCTGAAAGGCTCAGGCTCGGGCAGAGTTTCCCAGGGCACCAGTCTTATCTGCTCTTCTCAGCCTCACTGCAGCATCCTGTGCTCGGGAACGGGACGAGGGCCGAAGGTAGGGGGGGGCTGGAAGCTAGGTAGGGGGATGGGTGTCGGAGGAAGAAACAGGATGAAGGCTTGGCATATTTCATGGGCATATCCAGTGGCGGAGATGGCTCTCAGTGACAGCCTTGTCTGGATGGTGTTACTGGGAGACTGAGACAGGACCCAGGGTTACAGGGCAGGCCTACTGTTTGGTTAATAGGACCCAGGGTTACAGGGCAGGCCTACTGTTTGGCTAACAGGACCCAGGGTTACAGGGCAGGCCTACTGTTTGGCTAACAGGACCCAGGGTTACAGGGCAGGCCTACTGTTTGGCTAACAGGACCCAGGGTTACAGGGCAGGCCTACTGTTTGGCTAATAGGACCCCTGGGGCCTGTCAATCACTCTGGCTGTTGAGTCAATTTAGCATTCGACTTTCCACCCCGCTCCCCTCTGCCCCCGTTCCCCTCTGCCCCCGTTCCCCTCTGCCCCCGGACCCAGGGCCCAGGGTTACAGGGCAGGCCTACTGTTTGGCTAATAGGACCCCTGGGGCCTGTCAATCGCTCTGGCCGTTGAGTCAATTTAGCATCCGACTTTCCACCCCGCTCCCCTCTGCCCCCGTTCCCCTCTGCCCCCGTTCCCCTCTGCCCCTTGCTAGCGTCTTTATATTGAATTAAAGCAGCAGGAGGAAGCCCTGCTCTCCAGGCCAGAGGTCCTTGGGGTACTTTTGTTACAATGTTCAGAGATTACGCTTTCCTTAAATAACACAGTTCAGTAGCAGAGAAAACAATGAGGTGAACTCCACCCGCCCACGCCTTTCAATGGCACAGGGAAGAGACGAAATGTATCTGGAGAGAACAGGCTCTTTGATTACCTCCGAATACTTCGGCTGTGCTCATTGTTGACTCCAGACCAGATCATTTGCTAAACGGTTATTTAGAATAGGTGTGTGTGTGTTCGTGCACAGGAGTGTGTGAATGTTTATTGTTGATTGTTGTCTGCTGAATTGGTATACAACATGTAACCGAGGTTACGGTTGCACGCAGATGTGCACGCAGATGTGCACGCAACCTCGATTACATGTTGGTGCACGCTTACATGAGAATGCTTATGAGTTCAGTGAATGTGTATGTGAAGTGTGCGTGTGTGTGTGCCTGTCCATGCATGCACGTGCGCGTGTGTGTGTGTGTGTCGTTGTTTGTATCCATCTCTAACCGCAGTGTTGTGGTTTCAGACAGCCAGCAGCCATTTGTGGCCAGGCAGTCTCCGATCCCAGACATGGTGTACATGATATTGGGCGAGCCACTGGTGTTTCCGTGCCGGGTGACCGACCCCAACGCCATCGTCTCATTGGTCAAGGTGAGGTTTGCTTCCGCCCAGGTGCTCCTAAGGGCTCTAAATGATCTGTGTTCTGACAGCAGCTTTGTCCGACCTGGGTCTGTATCAGTCAACGTGTTGGTGTCTTAACGGACGAGAAAAGGCAACAATCCAGTGCTGCTGTCAGGCGCCTGTTTCTTCCTACTATTAGGACTCCCAGCCACGTATTGGAACAATACAGGTTCCTCTGTTCTACTGTCAGCACTCTTACTCCTGTTGTTCCCCCTAGAACCGATCATTCAACACATTGTTTTTATCTTGGCAGCCGCTCTGCCTCGTAGTGTGCGTGTCCATTTGTTTGGGTCAATCTGCGGATATGTGTGAAAGTGTGCGGATGTGATTTTTAAGTGTTGGTGCTGGAATGGTGACTGAGTCTAGGTAAGTGCAGTGTGTGTGTGTGTGTGTGTGTGTGCGTGTGTGTGTGTGTGTGTGTGTGTGTGTGTGTCTGCGATGCACCTATTTTACTGCCGTTTTCCGATTGAGCGGCGCCCATAGTTTCCTCTATCGTCCTGTTGGCACTGTTGTTACCCCCGGAGACAGGACGTGGGTTCTGCATCCCCCCTTCCCCCATTCACACCTCCGCTACTCCTGGAGGCTCTCTGTCTACCCCCGCCTCCCCGCCGATGCCTTAACCAGCTGGCATCGTAAACCGCGGGAAATAGCTGGGGCAGGGATGCCTCTCCAAAAGATCTGTTGAGGTGGTCTACATATGTAGTCTCTACCAATGCACTGATCGATCTGTTGAGGTGGTCTACATATGTAGTCTCTACCAATGCACTGATCGATCTGTTGGGGTGGTCTACATATGTAGTCTCTACCAATGCACTGATCGATCTGTTGGGGTGGTCTACATATGTAGTCTCTACCAATGGACTGATCGATCTGTTGGGGTGGTCTACATATGTAGTCTCAACCAATGCACTGATCGATCTGTTGAGGTGGTCTACATATGTAGTCTCTACCAATGCACTGATCGATCTGTTGGGGTGGTCTACATATGTAGTCTCTACCAATGCACTGATCGATCTGTTGGGGTGGTCTACATATGTAGTCTCTACCAATGCACTGATCGATCTGTTGAGGTGGTCTACATATGTAGTCTCTACCAATGCACTGATCGATCTGTTGGAGTGGTCTACATATGTAGTCTCTACCAATGCACTGATCGATCTGTTGAGGTGGTCTACATATGTAGTCTCTACCAATGCACTGATCGATCTGTTGGGGTGGTCTACATATGTAGTCTCTACCAATGCACTGATCGATCTGTTGGGGTGGTCTACATATGTAGTCTCAACCAATACACTGATCGATCTGTTGAGGTGGTCTACATATGTAGTCTCTACCAATGCACTGATCGATCTGTTGGGGTGGTCTACATATGTAGTCTATACCAATGCACTGATCCACGCTTGGTCAACGTTCAGGTGAACAAACCATGATCAATGGGACTAGGGTCAAAGGGACTGCGGTCAATGGGACTGGGGTCAATGGAACTGGGGTCAATGGAACTGGGGTCAATGGGATCGGGGTCAATGGGATCGGGGTCAATGGGACTGGGGTCAATGGAACTAAGGTCAATGGGATCGGGGTCAGCCAAGGGTTGATTGATGAATGTGGCTGTTTTTCTGATATATGTCTGTAAAAAAGCATCATGTCAATTCATGAATCATTCATTAGTCTTGCTGTTGGAGTGTGCAGCTTAATCAATCAGAGAGAGTTTAAATATAACAACTGTTCTTGCTACCCCACACCGAATGGGATTGATGACATATTTGCTTTATGGGACATTTCAGTCGCAGGTTTACAATCTTTCTTACATTTTATCTTACATTTCTACTGTTTCAATAGCAGTTGACCCAAATCTATAACCCATGCTACATCCGTACTGTTTCCATAGTAACTTTATCAAGACATGAGGAAACAACACCACTGGTTGGATTAGTCTGCAACCGCGCGACACAGCGAGTGAACACAGGAAACTGCTGATTTATCTCTGACACTGGCAGTGCTTTATCCCAGACAGGATTCCCAGTTATCATTGGAGAGAATTGCGATGTCAACAGAGGAGCCCCGAGGAGTAAATGAAATTGCTCATTGACTTGTGTCATTCCAAGTGCTAAGTCATGTCTCATAGCTAAACCACTGTTAGCTTTCCCTCGTACGAGAGCTGCATTTTGATCTTCAGTAATTTTGATCTTTCAGTAATGAGTAACAAGGAGAGTTTCAGGAACCATAAAAATAATATAAGAACACAATAGACCCCTCAGTCGTTGTTCTCTCTATTCTGGTCCCTGGGTTTAAATCTAATGGGGCCCCTTCAATAATCCTTCTCTCTATTCTGGTCCCTGGCTCTTTGTCTGGGATTTGACTTGGACATGACCCTGAAGCATAGCAGCACACACACATACACACAACAGATGACACACACTTCACTTCGATTTGATGTCTGTGTTTACGTCCTGTCGCCATCTTCGCACAACTGCTCGAAGAGGAAGTGCAAAGGTAATTATTCCAAAAGCCTCTGCGTTCCCCCCCTCCCCCTGTCCGTCCTGACCGGGCACCACATTCCTAACCCGGAGTCAACTCCACATACAGTCGTACACAAGCTGGAGTGTTTTTTTCCTGGAAGGGCTTTGACATCTGCCTGGTTCTTTAATGTCATCCTGGATGGAGTCTAACCCTTGAGCGAGTGGGGAAGATGAGGTGAGGGAAGTGGGAGTATAGGGGGGGTGACCTAGGTGTTCTGTCCAGACCAGAGTGTGTATTTCCTGTAGTAACAGGATGTGAGCGGATGGACTGGAGTCACATTTCCCACATCCTGACCTCTCTCACCCTCCAACCCCTCAAACTCCTCAACCTCCTCTGTCTCCCCAGCACCAAGGTTTCAGCTAGCATTAAGCAGCATTAAGCAGAATTAAGCAGCATTAAGCAGCATTAAGCAGAATTAAGCAGCATTAAGCAGCATTAAGCAGCATTAAGCAGCATTAAGCAGAATTAAGCAGAATTAATCAGCATAAGGCAGCATTAAGCAGAATTAAGCAGCATTAAGCAGCATTAAGCAGCATTAAGCAGAATTAAGCAGCATTAAGCAGCATTAAGCAGCATTAAGCAGCATTAAGCAGCAGTAAGCAGAATTAAGCAGAATTAAGCAGCATTAAGCAGCATTAAGCAGCATTAAGCAGCATTAAGCAGCATTAAGCAGCATTAAGCAGAATTAAGCAGCATTAAGCAGCATTAAGCAGCATTAAGCAGCATTAAGCAGCATTAAGCAGCATTAAGCAGAATTAAGCAGAATTAAGCAGAATTAAGCAGCATTAAGCAGCATTAAGCAGAATTAAGCAGAATTAAGCAGCATTAAGCAGCATTAAGCCGAATTAAGCAGAATTAAGCAGCATTAAGCAAGCCCATGGGCCTTTTGGATTGGAGCCTAATAGGAGTGAGGGCCCTGAGGGCCTATACCAGGTAGGCTACGCTATTATGGTCTAGGAGAATTGAAGGATGTGGTGTGTCTAGGTGGGACTAGTCTAAGACTTACTTGGCTTATCAGCTCATTAACACAAAGTGGGGGTCCACCTGTTCCCTTGAGTTCCCGTCATGTCACCAACTCCCTTACATGTCACCAACTCCCTTACATGTCACAAACTCCCTTACATGTCACAAACTCCCTTACATGTCACCAACTCCCTTACATGTCACGAACTCCCTTACATGTCACCAACTCCCTTACATGTCACCAACTCCCTTACATGTCACGAACTCCCTTACATGTCACCAACTCCCTTACATGTCACCAACTCCCTTACATGTCACCAACTCCCGACATGTCACCAACTCCCTTACATGTCACCAACTCCCTTACATGTCACCAACTCCCTTACATGTCACGAACTCCCTTACATGTCACCAACTCCCTTACATGTCACGAACTCCCTTACATGTCACCAACTCCCGACATGTCACCAACTCCATTACATATCACCAACTTCCTTACATGTCACCAACTCCCTTACATGTCACCAACTCCCTTACATGTCACCAACTCCCGACATGTCACCAACTCCCTTACATGTCACAAACTCCCTTACATGTCACCAACTCCCTTACATGTCACCAACTCCCTTACATGTCACCAACTCCCTTACATGTCACCAACTCCCTTACATGTCACGAACTCCCTTACATGTCACCAACTCCCGACATGTCACCAACTCCATTACATATCACCAACTTCCTTACATGTCACCAACTCCCGACATGTCACCAACTCCCTTACATGTCACCAACTCCCTTACATGTCACCAACTCACGACATGTCACCAACTCACTACATGTCACAAACTCAGACAAGAAAACAATCCTGTTGAACAAGACAACCTCTCTGCTACATGTTGAACAAGACAACCTCTCTGCTGCATGTTACAGATGACTCGGTTCAATAGCAAGTCAGCTGAATTCACACGGATATCTAAGCGTATGGGTAGTGGCTGTATATGTCATTGATTTTGTAATTGTGAGGTTGTTCAGTTATTTTCTTACATTACATTGTGGTGATTGCACTCATTGAGTGTACAGGATGTGGTTGTTTAAGCATAATTATTTTGTGAGTTATTGGTGTGGAGTTCAGTGGAGTTTGACTCATTTGTGTTAATTATGTGGCTACCGTTTGCTACTGAAGAGCTCACCACATTGGGTCATCTACATCATTCCAGAACCAAACATTGCTTTTTGTGAGCAATGGTGCTTCTATGAAACTGTTCTAATGTCTGTGGTTCTGATGGTTTGGTTCTGATGGTTGTGGATTTGATGGTTGTGGTTCTTCTGAGTGTGGTTCTCCTGAGTGTGGTTCTCCTGAGTGTGGTTCTGATGGTTGTGGTTCTGATGGGTGTGGTTTTGATGTGTGTGGTTCTGATGGTTGTGGTTCTGATGCTTGTGGTTCTGATGGGTGTAGTTCTGATGGGTGTGGTTCTGATGCTTGTGGTTCTGATGCTTGTGGTTCTAATGTGTGTGGTTCTCCTGAGTGTGGTTCTCCTGAGTGTGGTTCTGATGGTTGTGGTTCTGATGGGTGTGGTTTAATGTGTGTGGTTCTGATGGTTGTGGTACTGATGCTTGTGGTTCTGATGGGTGTAGTTCTGATGGGTGTGGTTCTAATGCTTGTGGTTCTGATGCTTGTGGTTCTGATGCTTGTGGTTCTAATGTGTGTGGTTCTGATGGGTGTGGTTTTGATGAGTGTGGTTCTGATGGGTGTGGTTCTGATGGGTGTCTGTTCATGTCGTCAGTACCCAGACTCCCACGAGTTGACACTGGACCAAGTAAACATTGTGTGGAACAGCAAGCGGGGCTTTGTCATCCAACAAGCCTCCTTATTCTACACCGGGATGTTCTCCTGCCAGACAACCGTCAATGGAACAACATACGCCATCAGTTATTTAACTCACAGACAAGGTGAGCAGAAACACAGTCCTGAATGACACATGTACTGCTGAATGACACATGTACTGATGAATGACACATGTACTGCTGAATGACACATGTACTGATGAATGACACATGTACTGCTGAATGACACATGTACTGCTGAATGACACATGTACTGCTGAATGACACATCTCCCCTCTCATCCTCCCCTCTCTCTCCCCTCTCCCCCTCCCACCTTCTCCCCTCTCCTCCTCCCTCTCTCTCCCCTCTCCCCCTCCCACCTTCTCCCCTCTCCTCCTCCCTCTCTCTCCCCTCTCCTCTTCCCACCCCCTCCCCTCCCTGCCTGATTCCTCATCACTAGTGAATAGCATCATGGATGTGTACCTGAACACCACCAGTCCTCTGCAGACTCTACAGGGGAACAGTCTAACTATCAACTGTACTATTAATGCAGAGTTCAACGGCCGAGTATCCATCACATGGGACTATCCTGACAAGGTGACAATAATATAGTATATTACTATAAACTTCACAATTCAACCAATCAAATACATTTTATGAAGTAATAATATTGATTCCTTTGTTTCTTTCTTTTTCCCTTTCTCTTTTCCCACCTCAGTCCGCCAAAGCCGTGATCACGAAGAGAATGATTGAAAATAAATACATCAACCACAATGTGTTCTACAGTCTCCTGACTATCACCAGACTCCGCCCCTCTGACGGAGGTCTCTATATCTGCCGGGTGGCCAGTGGGCCGGTGCTTCGTGAAGCCAATGTATCTGTCACAGTCTACGGTGAGTCTAAAAACATATTCACAGTCTACGGTGAGTCTAAAAACATTTTCACAGTCTACATTGAGTCTAAATACATATTCACAGTCTACGGTGAGTCTAAATACATATTCACAGTCTACGGTGAGTCTAAAAACATATTCACAGTCTACGGTGAGTCTAAATACATATTCACAGTCTACGGTGAGTCTAAATACATATTCACAGTCTACGGTGAGCAGGAGGAACCTTTTTTTAAGAGAACTGTGTTTTTTCGCCATTCATTGGGTTTGACTTAATCATTCCTGATTAATTGACTGCCCCGTCATCTGTGAGAATATGAACTACATCCGTTCTCTGTATCAGTCTGTTGTAGACTGTATCATTAACAAATGATGTCTGTGTACCTGTCTGTCTGTCTGTCGGTCTGCGTGTCTGTCTACGTGCCTGTCTGTCTTCAGACCGTCCGTTTATTCGTCTGAAGCCCAAACAGTCGTCTGTTCTGGTGGCCCATGCAGGACAGAAGTCCTACCGTCTTTCCCCCAAACTACGGGCCTTCCCTGACCCAATGGTCATCTGGTAAGGACCTACAGCTGGTCTGTACACTAATAAACAACAACCTATGCCAGTCTACACCGCCCCTTACTTTCACACAACAGTCTACAATATCTTACACCAGTCTACACAACTACAGCATATACCAGTCTATATTACAATATCCGGCACCAATCAATGCTGAAAATATCCTACACCAGTTTACACCAGTCTACACTACAATATCCTACACCAGTTTACACCAGTCTACACTACAATATCCTACGCCTGTGTATATACAATATCCTACACCGCTATACACTGGTCTATACTACAATATCCTACACCAATCTACACCAGTCTACACTACATTATCCTACACCAGTTTACACCAGTCTACACTACAATATCCTACACCTGTGTATATACAATATCCTACACCACTATACACTGGTCTATACTACAATATCCTACACCAATCTACACCAGTCTACACTACATTATCCTACACCAGTTTACACCAGTCTACACTACAATATCCTACACCTGTGTATATACAATATCCTACACCACTATACACTGGTCTATACTACAATATCCTACACCAATCTACACCAGTCTACACTACATTATCCTACACCAGTTTACTCCAGTCTACACTACAATATCCTACACCTGTGTATATACATTGTCCTACACCAGTCTATACTACATTCTCTCACACCTGCGAACTAAAACAGTAACTTATGACAAGCTGGCTGAGGACGCCTTCAGGGAAAACAATGTAGCGTGATGTCTGGCTTTATCTTTCTGTAGTTGATTTTCCACCCCGACAGGCCCGGTCCGGGACACATGGGTGATGAACAACTAGTCTAATAAATAGTTCTCTGTCCATACTCACCAGCCAGCTGGGGTTGCCCGCAAGTCCCCAAAGTCACCAGCCTGCCCAAACGCTCACACATTTGTTCACAAATCACTAAATTATCAATCTTTGAATTGCCATAATTGCATCACTAATAATTTTCTTGACTTTTAGGCTGAAAGACGGAAAGGTGGCTGCAGAGCAGTGTTCCCGTTACCATGTGGATGGAAATTCCCTGGTGATTCGGGATGTAGCAGAAGAGGATGCTGGGAAGTACAGCATCCTGGTTAAAATCCAGGAGCACAGACTTTACAGGAACCTCACACTGTCGCTGGTGGTGAATGGTGAGAAAGCTCAATCTCTACTGGTCTGTCTCTGTCCATCTCTATCTTGTATGTATAATGTATATCTATGTATAATGTATATCTATGTATAATGTATATCTATGTATAATGTATATGTATATAATGTATATGTATATAATGTATATCTATGTATAATGTTACTGTATATAATGTATATGTATATAATGTATATGTATATAATGTATATCTATGTATAATGTATATGTATATAATGTATATGTATATAATGTATATGTATATAATGTATATGTATATAATGTATATCTATGTATAATGTATATGTATATAATGTATATCTATGTATAATGTATATCTATGTATAATGTATATCTATGTATAATGTATATCTATGTATAATGTATATGTATATAATGTATATAATGTATATCTATGTATAATGTATATGTATATAATGTATATGTATATAATGTATATGTATTTAATGTATATGTATAATGTATATGTATATAATGTATATGTATATAATGTATATCTATGTATAATGTATAGCTATGTATAATGTATATGTATATAATGTATATGTATATAATGTATATGTATATAATGTATATAATGTATATGTATATAATGTATATCTATGTATAATGTATATGTATATAATGTATATCTATGTATAATGTATATCTATGTATAATGTATATGTATATAATGTATATGTATATAATGTATATCTATGTATAATGTATATCTATGTATAATGTATATCTATATAATGTATATGTATATAATGTATATGTATATAATGTATATGTATATAATGTATATGTATAATGTATATGTATATAATGTATATGTATATAATGTATATGTATATAATGTATATGTATAATGTATATGTATATAATGTATATGTATATAATGTATATGTATATAATGTATATGTATATAATGTATATCTATGTATAATGTATATCTATGTATAATGTATATGTATATAATGTATATGTATATAATGTATATGTATATAATGTATATGTATAATGTATATGTATATAATGTATATGTATATAATGTATATGTATATAATGTATATGTATATAATGTATACGTCTATCTACCTCTGTTTTACTCTGTGGTATTTTTTTTAACTTCTCCTTATTCGGTTTGTCTTTCCTTCTCTCTCTCCGTCTATCCTCACTCCTCTCCCCCCCCCCTCACTCTCTCTCACCTCTCCTTCCTCTCTCACTTCTGTCTCTCTCTCTCTCCTCACCCTACTCTCTCTCTGTCTACTCTGTCTCCTTTCTCTCTCCTCTCTTTCTCTCTCTCCATCTAGTCTCTCTCTCTTCTCACTCTCTGAGCTAATGATCAGTAATCTCTTCTTGCCCTCCCTCATCTTGCAGTAAGACCTGGGATCAGTGAGAAGGCCATGTCAGTCCAGGCCCCAGGCAGTGTTCCACGGGGAAGCAGACAAACTCTCCACTGCACTTCTCACGGGGTCCCCCCTCCCCAAATCGCCTGGCTCTGGCATCCGTGTCCCCTCAAAGGCCGGTAAGTAAACCTCATCCTCTGCTCTTACACGCCGTAGAGACACGCAGCATACAGACAAACCCAGGAAACACATCTGGCACATTCAGTTGAACCATGCATGGTTTCTATTGGTATTGTTGCATCTTCTGCAAGTCTGATAAAACAAAGTGGGAATATAGCTGCAAGATGGAGGACAGTTCCCTGTTATGATGTGATCACGCAGTTGGCCAAAAGCACCCTCCCATCCACACAGGATGATATTATCAGCTATTTTTTTCAAACAGGTCTTATGCAAAAAAAATGAAAAATCCCCAATATATTACAAACATTTTTAAGAATGCTGTTTTATTTGTAAACATTTGTTTTGCTGTTTTATATGTATAGTGTACAAAATGACTGTAGGCCTATAGTGTTTTTTAAAATTTATTTTAATTGCACAGACCCTTTAACACAATACCATTAACAAAGATTCCTAGAACAGTGCATGACATCATATTCTACATTGGCTGTATTTAGTACTATTGTTCCAATATTTCAAATTGGGGCAGAAAAGCATGTGTCCTATTCTATGGGGTGTAAATTGAAGAATGTGTGTGTCTGTGTGTGTGTTTGTTTGTGAAAGGAGACATGTTTTGTCTATTTCAGCATGTGTTCAGACAGGGTTTCCTCTTTGCACCCAGAACAGATGCTTTTGGAAGCCTTTCATGTGTGTGAGTGTGGGAATACTGGTGTGTGTGTGTGGGTGTTTGTGTGTTTACGTGTGTGTGTATTTGTTTGTTTCATCATGTCATTGTCTAAGTCTTTCGCCATATGCTTCTGTCACTGTCTATATGCTGGTATGGTGTGTCTGGGTGTGTTCATTTCTGTCCATCTGTCCCGTCTGTGTGTGTGTGCGTGTCTGTGTCCGTGCGTGTGTGTGTGTCTGTCTGTGTGTCTGTGTGTCTGTGTGTGCGTGTGTCTGTGCGTGTGTCTGTGCGTGCGTGTGTGCGTGCGTCTGTGCGTGCGTGTGTGCGTGCGTGTGTGTGTGTGTGGTACATTCACAGACACAGTACGCAGTGTAACTGGGACTACAAAGCGGACAGTAATAAAAACACACTTCAATAGCATCCCAGTTGCCTGTTCTCCGTTCCCATTTGTTGGTTTCCAAATCAAACACTATGATTTAATGAACTTCCTGCCAGAATACAGGGTGAGATGGCTGTTTATTATTCAGATTGCACACTGCTTCCTGTGATGCCTTTCCGTCATATCTGTCACATACACACACGCGCGCAGACACACACACGCGCAGACACTTGTTCACAGGACACACTCACACGATGACACTCTCACAGCCAGACACTCGTTCACAGGACACACTCACACGATGACACTCTCACAGCCAGACACTTGTTCACAGGACACACTCACACGATGACACTCTCACAGCCAAACAGTTCGGTGAGAAACGGCCCTGCCCAACTCACACACACGCTGATTTATAGGACACACAGTCTCAAGTTCCCATGAGAAGTGGCCCTGCCCGATCAATTGTGATGGACACACACACGCACTTGGCAACAACATGAGTTGTGTGTGTTCTGTGAGGTCAGACACTATTGTGTTGCTAGCGTTCAGGTCTGGAGACGCTAACTGTTACCTGAGCATCATGGATCCAGACCAAGCAAACGCCTATTGTACGTTTCCCTACCAAGTCACGCAGTGTTCGGTGTACTTTGAACCTGCTTACACGCACACACGCTCACACACACAACACAGTCTCCCCGTACTTTAAATGCTTTTTTAAACTCTTAGTCGCACATCTCTACATTCGATTGTCATAGTAAAGTCAAATAAACTCCTCCTCCTCAGTTAAAAATACAATGTATTCCAGGTTAAATTATATTTTCAGACAGGCAGACTGCTCACTCACAATCATTTTATTCCTCAACATTCCGGTTTTATTCACTTGTGATCGTGGAACACGGACAGCAGTGTGTGTGTGAGTGTGTGTCTGTTCCGTTCCTAGAGTTCTAGAGAATTGATTCAGTATGTGAAAGATGGCTGACAATTCGTCCTGACCAGGCCCTTGTCCTTTGTAGCTCTGGCGGAACGCGGGCCTGACGCCGCGCCGGAGGAGGCCCAGGGACGACGGGTCGAGCCGGGCTGGGCTGATAGGGACCAGGGGGCCCTGGGACCGGGTGTGGGTCCGATGCTCCCGGTTGATATGACTACGGATCCACCCTGAGGTCCCGGGCTCTGGGTCTTTGGTGCTGGACGTGGGTCGCGGATCCATGGTCCTGTCATGGGCCTGGCCCTGGGAACCACAACGGTCTTATCTGGCCCGGACAGGAGGCTCGCTGGACTTCCTGTGCGAAAATCAGAGCGCTTTTCCTCTCCTTGTTTGGCTTCCTCCCCGACGCAAGACACTTCCCAGCAGCGTGATTGTCCCTCCGTCTTCAAACGTGGAACAGTCCGGTTTCCTCACGGGCTTGATCTATTCTTGAGATCCCCCACCCCAACCCCCCCGCCCACAACAACCCTATACCCTCCCCTTCCCCCTCCCCAGAGCACTGCCCCCCATTCCAGTTCATCAGAAGAAGTGCACCCCCCCTTCCCCCGCCCCACTTCTGCCTTTGTCCTCACCTCCGTCACACTCTTCAGGGCCGTTTCCACGACAGCCAGCGTCTTTAGTTACAGACTGTACAGTGACCCCGCGACCCCGCACCGTTGCATTCTGGGATCTCTGGGTCGGAAGGGAATCAGGACACACTGTTGAACAGTGCGTGGAGGAGGATGGCTGGGAGGTCTCACCACACAGAGGACAATGATCCGTTTTTGATTATTATTTATTTATTTCCCAATATTGAGGCTGCATTTTAACGCCTGTTTCTCACTAGGGGTTTTTATTTTATTCATCTATCTCAGACATTTCGAGCCAGAAGTCGTGCAATTCCGTCCATCCACTAAGCCACATATTTCTGGAGCTGCTTTGGCTTTCTTGTGTTCCTACAGTGGTACTATAACGAGCTAATTAACCGGGCTCGTTCCGACCCTAAAGTCTGACCGTCCTATCAAGCTGTGAGATCTCTTCTGACTGTAAATCACATAGGTTATAAGTACACCTCAGACGGGCACATGGGAGAGAAACTGTCTGTGGGACGCAGTGGGTTACTGTTCTAAGATAGACTGATCATCAGACACCTACCATGTAGGAACCAGAGACAATGACAGTCACGGTGTCATTGTGTGTCACTGTCCTGTATGTCACTGTCCTGTATGTCACTGTCCTGTATGTCACTGTCCTGTATGTCACTGTCCTGTATGTCACTGTCCTGTATGTCACTGTCCTGTATGTCACTGTCCTGTATGTCACTGTCCTGTATGTCACTGTCCTGTATGTCACTGTCCTGTATGTCACTGTCCTGTATGTCACTGTCCAGTATGTCACTGTCCTGTATGTCACTGTCCAGTATGTCACTGTCCTGTATGTCACTGTCCAGTATGTCACTGTCCTGTATGTCGCTGTCCAGTATGTAGCTGTCCAGTATGTCACTGTCCTGTATGTCACTGTCCTGTATGTCACTGTCTAGTATGTCAATATCCAGTATGTCGCTGTCCAATATGTCACTGTCCTGTATGTCACTATCCAGTATGTCACTATCCAATATGTCGCTGTCCAATATGTCACTGTCCTGTATGTCACTATCCAGTATGTCACTATCCAATATGTCGCTGTCCAATATGTCACTGTCCTGTATGTCACTATCCAGTATGTCACTATCCAATATGTCGCTGTCCAATATGTCACTGTCCTGTATGTCACTATCCAGTATGTCACTATCCAATATGTCGCTGTCCAATATGTCACTGTCCTGTATGTCACTGTCCTGTATGTCACTATCCAGTATGTCACTATCCAATATGTCGCTGACCAGTATGTCCCTGTCCAGTATGTCACTGTACAGCATATCACTGTCCAATATGTCACCCGTCCTGTATGTCAAAATCCAGTATGCCGCTGTCCAATATGTCACTGTCCTGTATGTCACTATCCAGTATGTCACTATTCAGTACGTCAATGTCCAGCATTTCACTGTCCAGTATGTAACTGTACAGTATGTTGATGTCCAGTATGTTACAGTCCAGTATGTCACTATCCAGCATGTCACTGTCCAGTATGTTGTTGTCTGCTATGTCACTGTCCTGTTGTTTCATGTCAATTGTTGGTCATTGGGAGGGAATTCATGTGTTACACAACCATTGCCTGTGCGGAACTCGTTTGTCTGATGGGTGTTATATGAACATGTACAGTATGTTTGTGTGTGTGTGTGTGTATCCAGCTATATTTGCCCATGTGTGTGTGTGTGTATGTGTGTGTGTGTGTGTGTGTGTGTGTGTGTGTGTGTGTGTGTGTGTGTGTGTGTGTGTGTGTGTGTGTGTGTGTGTGTGTGTCATTCTACGGGTGTATCCACATGTGATTCAGTTCATGTATACAGATAGTCTATAAGTAATATATGAATCTAATATTTAATACTATTATATCACTAACTCACTTATGATAATTGCCAAATGTGTATAAAAGCGTATGATGTGTTGTTCATAATGTTACACCAAATGTATGTTTTTTTACATTAAAGTTTGCTTGACATCGTGTGTTGCCTCGTACCGTTTGCCCTTTCATGTTTTGACGTACCGTATCCAATCGGGTTAATAACTGGTTATTACACTAACCAATCAGGTTATCCTAATGAAGTGCTACTACTGCAGGAAGGTCAGTAAATGGTCATCTCACCCAGGGCAGGCACACTGTGTATCTGAATCTGTGTATCTGAATCTGTGTGACTGAGTCTGTGTGACTGAGTCTGTGTGACTGAGTCTGTAATGCTGTTGGCGTCCACACAACCTTTGGTATCTGAGTGTGTGTGTTTGTTTGTCCCTGCGTAAAGTCATGTGTCTGTGCTTGTGTTTCCGGGGAGGCGTGGGAGAGTCGGCTGCTCAAGGGTGTGTGCGTGTATGGGTGCATGCGTGTGTGTGCGTGTGTGTGTGAGTGTGTGTGGGTGTGTGTGTGCGTGTGTGGGTGTCAGGGCACAGGGTGTCGTTCACAGGGTGGGTCGCCCCAACAGGACACAGGCACTTGCTATCTCTGCCAAGAGGAACAGCAATCAGAGAGAGGAGGGGATGGATGAGAGAGAGGAGAAGAGAGAGGAGGAGAGTGTGTAGTGGATGGAGGAGAGAGAGGTGAAGAGAGAGGAGGAGAGTGTGTAGTGGATGGAGGAGAGAGAGGAGAAGAGAGAGGAGGAGAGTGTGTAGTGGATGGAGGAGAGAGAGGTGAAGAGAGAGGAGGAGAGTGTGGATAGAGGAACTGGCCAGTGGGATCATTTGATTTCAGGTATTATCATGTTGGTTTGAGAATTATACAAATGAACATAATTTAAACCATCAGAACATCATTCAGAATAAGAGCAAAAGGTTTAACTCAATCGTTTTTGGCCAACGAAAAGCCTGTTGTAATGTTCTAGTGAGAAATGAGAGGATGGACAATTCATATTGACATTATTGACATCTACACAGACACTCAGTCTGGGAAGCAGTCCAACAGGAAGGCAGTTGAACGGGGATGATGGGAGTGTAATATGTCACAACACAACCGTCACATGAAGTCTCCCAGCGTCCAGGAATACTGTGGTGATGTCATACGTGTCAGTTACAAGGAAAACCGATGGGAAAAGCGAGCCAATAGGAACCTGTGGATGTTCCGGTGGAACTCTCCCGCTGCACGCAGCTGTGAAATACACACTGTCTCCTACACACACACACACACACATGCGCGCGCGTGCGCACACCTGTGATCCGGCTGGCCGAGGCCTGTCTGTGAACACAGTTGAGACCCTGTTCCTGTCTTTCTCTAAGGTGTGTGTTTCCTCCGTCCTCGTTACTATGGAGCCCCGTGAGAGAAAGGGTCCAGGGCACGTCCACACAAAACCACATCCTGACTGTCACTCACAGACAGGAAGTGCTCCAGGGAACGAACAAGGTAAGTACAGCCCGAGTACGGCCTGAGTACGGCCTGAGTACGGCCTGAGTACAGTCTGGTAGAGCGGACAGACGATTGCACAGTTCCCAGGAGCCTGTTAATCTATTCGATTATTTATTTTGCAATAGTTGCAATAGAGATGACACAGCAATTACGTGCACACTATTTTGTTAAATCCAAAAGCAGTGTTTCCATTAACCCTACGCCTGCCCAGGGTCACGTTGGCACACAATCAATCAATCAGATGTATTTCACGAAGCCCTTTTTACAAAGACGTTGTAGTTAGAGTGGGTATTGTGACCTTACAGAGACATTATTTCTATTGTTCTGAAGCTACCGAGTGAGAGTTAAGTGGGAGAGTGTTTAGCGGGGTTGGTTGTTCAGGAAGTCTTATCGTGGAACCACAGGTTCTTTAGCGGAACCACAGAGTCTTACCGTGGAACCACAGGTTCTTTTGTGGATCCAGGTTCTTTCGGTGGGCTCAGGACGGTAGGTGTGAGTCTCACACATCTGTGTATCTGTCCGCTGTCTTATATTTAGTTGCCCTGGGGACCTGGTGGATTTTCTGTTTATTAACTGAAGGCTGAACGAATCAAGTGTCAGAGGAAATCCCAGAACAATAACTATCTGACACTGACTCACAAAGACCTTGGGTTCTAAACGGACCCCAGGACAATATCCCCAGTTATCGTTGGCAGCAGCAGGGTTGGGGAGAGAGTGTGTGTCAGGGTGCATATGCCTACGTGCCTGTAAGCATGTGTGTGTGTGTGTGTGTGTGTGTGTGTGTATTTTCTACAGACCGTGGGTGTTCTGACAGTGGCTGAGGCGCTTGTGTCCGGAGTGTATCGCTGCGTTGCCTCAAGCTCTGTGGGCACAGATGAACTGGACATGGCCTTTTACGTAACAGGTACCTTCCGTCATGATGACAGTCACTCAGTAAAGTCCCTTTAATCACGTCGAGTGGTCGTTAGGATGTCACCAGATTAGGTTTTGGTCACGACACAAATCTTCCCTGGGCCCTGGTGGCCCTGGTGCTGGTGGCACTGGTGGACCTGGTGGCCCTGGTGGCCCTGGTGGACCTGGTGGCCTTGGTTCTGGTGGCCCTGGTGCTGGTGGCCCTGGTGGACCTGGTGGCCCTGGTGCTGGTGGCCCTGGTGGCCCTGGTGGCCCTGGTGCTGGTGGCCCTGGTGCTGGTGGCCCTGGTGCTGGTGGCCCTGGTGGACCTGGTGGCCCTGGTGGTCCTGGTGCTGGTGGCCCTGGTGGCTCTGATGGCCCTGGTGCTGGTGGCCCTGGTGGCCCTGGTGGCCCTGGTGCTGGTGGCCCTGGTGGCCCTGGTGCTGGTGGCCCTGGTGGACCTGGTGGCCCTGGTGGTCCTGGTGGCCTTGGTGCTGGTGGCCCTGGTGGCCCTGGTGCTGGTGGCCCTGGTGGACCTGGTGGCCCTGGTGGTCCTGGTGGCCATGGTGCTGGTGGCCCTGGTGCTGGTGGCCCTGGTGGCCCTGGTGGTCTGGTGGCCCTGGTGCTGGTGGCCCTGGTTGTCCTGGTTGTCCTG
Source organism: Dallia pectoralis (assembly GCA_029465975.1). Lineage (NCBI taxonomy): Eukaryota > Metazoa > Chordata > Actinopteri > Esociformes > Umbridae > Dallia > Dallia pectoralis. The sequence goes on from CM055733.1 coordinate 20,779,297, forward strand.
GTGGCCCTGGTGGCCCTGAGTTTTACCAAAATATCAACGGGTGATTAAGCAAACTGTTTAAGCTTTAATTAAACTGTTTAAATAAACTGCATTGATTCTCTTCCATCTTGATTAATTAGAATCACACATTGTTTTAGAATATATTGTTCCCCTACAGAAGGACTAGATCCAATAACCACAGCTGGGACTGGTTTCATATTTCCATCCCACTCTCCCTTTCTCTTTTTCTCAACTTTCCATTCTCTCTCTTCCTTTCTCTCTCTCTCTCTCCTCCATGTTTCTTTTTACCCTTTGTCATGCTGTCTCAGTTCCTCTCCCACTCTGTCTTGTTCAAATGATGTCCAGGTCGAAACTGATGCATTGATGACTGTGTGTGTATGTGCGTGGATGTTTGCGTGGTGATATGTGGGTTTGTTGCTATAGAGATGGGGTGGAGATGTGTGTGGAGTATCTCTCGCTCTGTGCTGGTCCCTGTGTGTGTTTTCCACTGCATACTTGTATGTGAGTGAAACAGGAACTGGGGTCTCTTATCGAGTCACTTCCCTGTGCGAGGTGTACTTCCCTGGGCCGCCAGCCCCTCGTTATTTCGGGAGACCTGGGGGTGTTCGGGAAAGATAAACACTATCTGCCATCAGGAAGCCCTCAAGCCGTTTCCACGGGAAGTTTCAAATAGCTAAAGTAAATAAAAGGCCTTTTCACTGTATTCCTCCGGCTACTTTTACCCACAATAGCTATTCTACATTGTCATCAAAGGTTTGATCAACACTTGAGAGCAACGCTCTGATTGGTTGAAGGGCCGGTGACATGTTGTGTGAGAAGTTGTCGTCAATGGGATTGGGTAATTGGTTGTTGTCAATGGGAATGTTGGGTCATGGGTTGTTGTTGTGAATGGGAATGTTGGGTAATGGGTTGTTGTCAATGGGAATGTTGGGTCATGGGTTGTTGTTGTGAATGGGAATGTTGGGTAATGGGTTGTTGTTGTGAATGGGAATGTTGAGTAATTGGTTGTTGTGGTGAATGGGAATGTTGGGTAATGGATTGTTGTTGTGAATGGGAATGTTGGGTAATTGGTTGTTGTCAATGGGAATGTTGGGTCATGGGTTGTTGTTGTGAATGGGAATGTTGGGTCATGGGTTGTTGTTGTGAATGGGAATGTTGGGTAATGGGTTGTTGTCAATGGGAATGTTGGGTCATGGGTTGTTGTTGTGAATGGGAATGTTGGGTAATGGGTTGTTGTCAATGGGAATGTTGGGTCATGGGTTGTTGTTGTGAATGGGAATGTTGGGTAATGGGTTGTTGTTGTGAATGGGAATGTTGAGTAATTGGTTGTTGTGGTGAATGGGAATGTTGGGTAATGGATTGTTGTTGTGAATGGGAATGTTGGGTAATTGGTTGTTGTCAATGGGAATGTTGGGTCATGGGTTGTTGTTGTGAATGGGAATGTTGGGTCATGGGTTGTTGTTGTGAATGGGAATGTTGGGTAATGGGTTGTTGTCAATGGGAATGTTGGGTCATGGGTTGTTGTTGTGAATGGGAATGTTGGGTAATGGGTTGTTGTCAATGGGAATGTTGGGTCATGGGTTGTTGTTGTGAATGGGAATGTTGGGTAATGGGTTGTTGTTGTGAATGGGAATGTTGAGTAATTGGTTGTTGTGGTGAATGGGAATGTTGGGTAATGGATTGTTGTTGTGAATGGGAATGTTGGGTAATTGGTTGTTGTGGTGAATGGGAATGTTGGGTAATGGATTGTTGTTGTGAATGGGAATGTTGGTTAATTGGTTGTTGTTATCAATGGGAATGTTGGGTAATTGGTTGTTGTGGTGAATGGGAATGTTGGGTAATTGGTTGTTGTTGGGCAGGGATTTTGGGTATTGACAGGCGTATTGGCTTCCGAATTTGTCTCTCTCTCTCTCAGACATTTCTGGAGGCTTCAGTGTGAGTCAACAGGAGGAGCCGAGAGAGGGCGGAGACCTGCACCTCACCTGTGTAGCCAATAAGCACCTGTACATCAACTTGTCATGGCAACAGGTGACCGACCCAGCAGAGGCCACACCCCCAGAACCATTGCTTGGTGGTGAATTGTCATCAGGAGAGTACTCTGACACACTGAGTCTGTTGCTTAACAACCTGACAGCGAGGGATTCTGGAACCTACCGCTGCTCCGCCCATTACCTGCCGACTGGAGAGAACACACACCTGGACACACAGGTGACCATCACAGGTGAGCCTAAGAAGCGCTCTGATCATTATGACATTTCCACCAAACGCCGTCCTATTCATAATAGACAGACAGACTTCTCTGTTTATGATTGACATTGGGATTATTGACCACCTGGTAGTGTGTGTGTGTGTGTGTGTGTGTGTGTGTGTGTGTGTGTGTGTGTGTGTGTGTGTGTGTGTGTGTGTGTACATAAACAGTGACACACACGCACACACAGTCAGATTCGTGCTTGGGAACATGCTCTCTCCCTGCACCTCCTTTTTTCACGTGGGAACGCTCCCCCATCAGGGGGGAAGAGGACACAATGCCACTTCCCACAATGCCACATTTACAGGGCCAGGGGAACAATCAGCCAATCAGACACTGTCAGACCCATGGACTCACAGACAATCATCAATTGTTGTCCAGGACGACGATATGGGAAATAACATCAGTCCTGCCGCACCTATAATCAGGTCATTTACTGCTGCAGCTCACCAGGCAACCAGACTATCTGTGATGTTTCACTGTACGGGTAGTTAACTAGACACAGACAGGGAATCAGAAATATTTTATTTTAAAAATGTAAGTATATAAATACACATATATTTATATATATATTGTGTGAGTCTATGGAGGACCAATAGAGTCGTAATTAAATAAAATTATAATTCTATATATTATTGTGACTGACACATTCATGGGAAACCTTATATGGCATAAATGTGTCACAGGAAATGTGTCCATCAGACACAGGTTGTCATCTGAGCGTGGCTGTGATCCAAATATCCCCGCTTTCGATTAATAGTGAAGCAAAAGGAGAAACCACATTGTTCGTATTCATATGATTACAACGTTGCGTCACGTCTGAATAATTTTTACCACGCTTCCTATCAGCTGAAAGTGCTGTGATGCAATTGTGACCCAATTTCAGTGGAATTTGGCTAATTTCTGCATTTCCACGCAGTTCTGGAGGCTCCAGTGCTGCTCCAGAATCTGTCCGACTCCAGAGTTAATGTCAGCAGCTCAGTGATTCTCAGTTGCCCCGCCCATGGAGTGCCACGCCCCCTGGTCACATGGTACAAGGACCACCGCACGTTACAACCGGGATCAGGTGAGAGACATTCAAGTGAATTAGCGCAGTCTGTTGTTTCCATTACATTGCTATGCTTTTAATATTTTCGAGGGGAAATCGAAAACAGCCCCCGAGGTTGGTTTTGTAAAATGACTGTGACATTCTTTTTTTCATGAGCAGGAATTGTCATGGCACCAGGAAGCGGTGACCTCCACATCGTCCGAATCACTGTGGAGGACCAGGGTCTCTACACCTGCCAAGCCACCAATGAGAGGGGCTCTGTGGAAAACTCCGCCTACATCTGGGTTCACAGTACGGAACCTGTTGATTTCAGCTGCTCTCTTTTCCCATATATGGTCATGCTGATGCCTTTTCACTCATTCTGTATTTTATTATATCGGAGTATTATTGATCCTTATATTATTAGAGTAGATAATTAGCCTTGTACAGCCTTATTATTCACCTCATCAATATTTACCATGGATGACCTGATGTGGCCATAGCCCATGTAAACAGTATATGTTGGCTCTTTGCTGTTTTACATGTCATATGACCACATCTCAATTTATCGGGGTTCCTCCCCTGAAGAGCCTTTGGTACGTGACCCAAGCGGTTCTAAGAGATGCTGCTCTCCGTGTCAGTCGCTGGTGTTTGGAGAGCCTTTCCTTGGGCAGCAGCTAGCGGACGCTCCCTCGCCTGACTGGCTCAGAGGAGTGGTTGAGTGTTGTTGTGTCCTGATATGTCAGGAAGGAAGCTGTCTCCCTTTTTCATTTCCTTCGGAAGCGCCCTACTCTGCTGCCCCGTAAACTGCTGGGCTATTTCTACATCTTCACTAAAAAGAACACCCGTCCCAAGATGAATGAGGATTGTGGCTATTTTCGTTAGGTCCTGTGTGGTCGTCTCCTTCACCCTGACAACAGTCTGGGGACTGGGGCACAGAGAGGAAAATAGAGGGAGAACAGCTCCACCGTTTGTGAGTTTGGAGAACTGCAGAATATTGGGTCAATGCATGTTGGATAAGTGATTTTACCTTTGCTTTAAAAAAAAAAAATGAAAAGTACACGAGGGCCTTGATCTTCTGTTTTATTTTCACTATTCAAAAAAAATTGTGTACATCCTCTTCCTATTTTTCTCCCCCTCTCTCTCTCCCTCTCTTTCCCTCTCTCTCTCTTTCTCTCCCTCTCTCTCTCCCCCTCCCTCTTCCCCTCTCTCTTTCTCTCTCTCTCTCTCCTTCTCTCTCCCTCTCTCCCTCTCTCTCTCTCTCTCTCCTGGTCTAGGCTCCTCAGAGGGTCTGTCTATGGAGATCCCGACTCTTACTTGTACCTGTGTCATAGCCACTCTGTTCTGGCTTCTACTCACACTCTTCATACGCAAAGTCAGTGTTCAAAAGACACCATCACTGTCACAATCAGTCGATTTTTTAATTCATATTACAAATCTACTTCTCCCTCAGCCAAGCTCATCTGGTACCAAGGCAGAGTACTTGTCAATCATCCTGGACCAAGGGGAGGTACCAGTGGAGGAGCAGTGTGATAGGCTACAGTATGACCCCGCCCAATGGGAGTTCCCCAGGGACCGCCTTAAGCTGGGTAAGACTTACCATCAGTGCTTACTGACCTGGCGCTCTCTGTATAATAACAATAATAAAATAATTCCCCTTTGCCGTGGATCAACTTGGGAAAGAGGACGTGAGGTTAAAGATAGATAATATCTCTTCAATTATTTAATATCTCACAATCTTATCAGAGATGGGCTAGGAGTGGCCCTTGTAATCAGTGCTGTCTGTGTTTGGCTGGTCATGTCTGTCAGGAGCCGGTCTGTGTTTACTGGAACTAATCAGGGCCGGCTGGGCTGGGATCTGAGTTTGACTCCTTAGGACTGGTTGGACACACAGTGAATGTGGCTTAAATAAAACTGTTGTTGAATTTCAAACGAGATCTGCGACATCAGCGTAGTTCCGCCAAACTAAACCTTCTGAACTTTCTCACAACCCCGGAGATCAACAAGTCATTGACTCTGCCCACCGCGCCCAGAGAAAAAACAGGACTAACCTTTTTATGTGTGTCTAACCCAGCATTTGAGGAATCAATTGTAACGTGGATTTGCTTAGAAATGACTTTCCTTTGTTCATACAGAGAAACCTCTGGGCCGGGGAGCCTTTGGGAAAGTGATGCAGGCTTCAGCCTTTGGTATTGACAACTCTACAGGCCGCAGTACTGTGGCAGTCAAGATGCTTAAAGGTTTGTGCTCCTGTATCAGAATCAGACATAAGGTTCCCTGTTCTTACACACACACACACACACACACACACTTGGTGTATCTTCATAATGATGTGCCATGCCTTGTGTTCTCCACCAGAGGGCGCCACACCCAGTGAACACAAGGCCCTGATGACAGAGCTGAAGATCCTGAACCACATAGGACACCACCTGAACGTGGTTAACCTCCTGGGAGCCTGCACCAAGGGCGGTCCTCTGATGGTGATAGTGGAGTACTGTAGCTATGGCAACCTCTCCACCTATCTGAAGGCCAAGAGAGACGTGTTCCTCCTGAACAGGGTGAGGAGACAGAGATGTAACACAGGCAGGAGGAGACAGAGGACAAGCGTGTAGGCTGACACAGGCAGACCTATATAAGGCCGTCGTGTCTCACTCCTCAGGCAGCTTTAATTGACATGTGGTGAACCTATAAACTCTGTCAGGCATTATAATAGACTATCACACTCATCTCTCACCTCTTGTGTTTCCTCAAACACATCTACTAAATTAACAAACACAACAACTCACTTCTGCAAATGATTTACGTCTTCAAGCTTTACTCTGAATCTCTCTTAACCGTAATCGGAACATCAGGTAGACAACACATACGTCTCATTTCGACAATACAACAAGCTTGGATAGACAACACACACAGCTTGGATAGACAACACACACAGCTTGGATAGACAACACACACAGCCTGGATAGACAACACACACAGCCTGGATAGACAACACACACAGCCTGGATAGACAACACACACAGCTTGGATAGACAACACACACAGATCAGGTAGACAACACATACAGCTCAGGTAGACAACACATACAGCTCAGGTAGACAACACATACAGCTCAGGTAGACAACACATACAGCTCAGGTAGACAACACATACAGCTCAGGTAGACAACACATACAGCTCAGGTAGACAACACATACAGCTCAGGTAGACAACACATACAGCTCAGGTAGACAACACATACAGATCAGGTAGACAACACATACAGCTCAGGTAGACAACACATACAGCTCAGGTAGACAACACATACAGCTCAGGTAGACAACACATACAGCTCAGGTAGACAACACATACAGCTCAGGTAGACAACACATACAGCTCAGGTAGACAACACATACAGCTCAGGTAGACAACACATACAGCTCAGGTAGACAACACATACAGCTCAGGTAGACAACACATACAGCTCAGGTAGACAACACATACAGCTCAGGTAGACAACACATACAGCTCAGGTAGACAACACATACAGCTCAGGTAGACAACACATACAGCTCAGGTAGACAACACACTGCTTTAGTAGAATAACTCTACTATTACTACACAGACGTATTACTGGTGTCTATTGGGTTCAGTGCAGAAGTCTCTCTATTCATCTTTTTTCTCTGTCTCTCACAGTTTTTTGCTTTTGTCACTGTAATCAATAAAAAGTCAATGTAAAAATGTGATGTAGTGCCACAATAAAGTTGAATTTTTAATACTGCTTGACAGGAGAGTGGAAAAGGGGCAGAAAACAGATGTCTTGACAACGAGAAAAGCATCAGCTCAGGGGTTGGGAAGAGAGAGTTTACAGAGGGGGGTAAGAGAAAAGACATGTACACAGAACTGTGTGCTTTTATACATTTTTATATTAGAATTTTCTCTATCTCAAACCAAGAACTATCTTTATCTGTAATATTCTGTTTCTCTATTGCAATTTCTCTTGAATCTCTGTCTCAATTTTCATCTCTTTCTATCATTCTTTGTCCACTGTGCTTCTTGCTCTTTCCAGAAGTCTCCAGGTCGCCTCTGCTCCTGGAAGATCTCATCTCCTACAGTTTCCAGGTGGCTCGAGGGATGGAGTTCCTCGCATCTCGCAAGGTCTCATACCACAATTACTAACTGTCATCTCAAAACAGTTGGCGAGTAGATGTTTGACATGGTCGTGATTGTTAAACAAACTGAACCCATCTAGTGTTATAATATAGTATGGTAAGGGTACCTGGCAACTCCCAAACCTGTGTGTGTGTGAATATGTGTGGTGACCCACCTCTGTGTTCATGTGGGGAACCAGGTTACCACATATTTAGTAAATTGGTCCCCACAAGATGATTGGACAGTACCCACTATAGAAAGTGTCAATTTTGGCTTAGGGGTTCGGTTTATGGGAAAAACCTAAAATTGTGAATAGAATTTAAAAGAATAGAAGTAGTTAGTTTTAGGTATAACTGGTTCAGTTTAGTGTAAGAGTTGGTGTATGAGTGTGTGTTCACTCGTCTGTGTTGCTCTGTCAGTGTATTCACCGCGACCTGGCGGCCAGGAACATTCTGCTGTCTGAGAACCAGGTGGTGAAGATCTGCGACTTTGGACTGGCCAGAGACCTCTATAAAGACCCTGACTATGTTCGCCAGGGAGACGTGAGTCTGCAGATCCACATATCCACATCCTTATGACACATCCTTATGACACATCCTTATGACACATTCACATGACACATCCTTATGACACATTCACATGACACATCCTTATGACACATCCACATGACACATCCACATGACACATCCACGGCACTTCCACATTCAAATGACACATCCTTAAGACACATCCACATGAAACACCCCTATAACACATCCACATGACACATCCTTATGACACATCCACATGACACATCCACGGCACTTCCACATTCAAATGACACATCCCTATAACACATCCACATGAAACACCCCTATAACACATCCACATGAAGAACCCCTATAACACATCCACATGAAACACCCCTATAACACAACCACATGACACATTCACATGACACAACCACATGACACATCCTTATGACACATCAACATGACACATCCTTATGACACATCCACATGACACATCCTTATGACACATCCACATGACACATTCACATGACACAACCACATGACACATCCTTATGACACAACCACATGACACATCCTTATGACACATCCACATGACACATTCACATGACACATCCTTATGACACATCCACATGACACACCCTTATAACACAACCGCATGACACATTCACATGACACATATATATGACACATCCACAAGATACATGACACATCCACATGACACATCAACATGGCAGATCTGACTACATGGACCCCTGATTTTGACCCTTGACCTCTGCTCTCCACAGGCCAGGCTGCCGTTGAAGTGGATGTCACCAGAGTCCATATTCGACAAGGTGTTCAACACACAGAGTGACGTTTGGTCCTACGGAGTTCTGCTCTGGGAGATATTTTCTCTGGGTGCGTAGGACCAGTCACACAACCTAACTCTTGCCCGTACTAATTTCACATTATACATCATGAAAGCCCCCATTCAGAGCCACTTAACAGGCATAGGTTTCTGTTATTTTTCCATACTGCTGTTAAGTTTACATATTGGCCATGTCACATCCACATGACACAGGAGCCTCACCGTATCCGGGCCTGGACATCGATGAGGAGTTCTGTCACCGCCTGAAGCAGGGAACCGCATGCGCCCCCCAGAGTACGGCACTCCAGAAATGTAAGTGAGATGTGACGTGGCTGGAGAGAGAAACTGAGAGAGAATGTGGGGTGGGATGTGATGCGGCTGGAGAGAGAAACTGAGGGAGAATGTGGGGTGGGAAGTGACGCGGCTGGAGAGAGAGACTGAGAGAGAATGTGGGGTGGGATGTGACGTGGCTGGAGAGAGAAACTGAGGGAGAATGTGGGGTGGGAAGTGACGCGGCTGGAGAGAGAAACTGAGAGAGAATGTGGGGTGGGATGTGACGTGGCTGGAGAGAGAAACTGAGGGAGAATGTGGGGTGGGAAGTGACGCGGCTGGAGAGAGAGACTGAGAGAGAATGTGGGGTGGGATGTGACGTGGCTGGAGAGAGAAACTGAGGGAGAATGTGGGGTGGGAAGTGACGTGGCTGGAGAGAGAAACTGAGAGAGAATGTGGCGTGGGTTTAACTGGTGTTCGTGTATGTGCAGCTACAGCATCATGCTAGCCTGCTGGAAGGCTAACCCCTCAGGTCGACCAAAATTCACTGGCCTCGTGGAGACACTGGGAGACCTGCTGGAAGCCCGGGTTCAGCAGGTGAAACGTACACCCAAACACACGGTTGTCTTGCCATCACTACCACCTGGAAGAGCCCCCCCCCCCTTCCCCTCCACACTCTGCACTCATAGACTCATAACCTTAAGCCTTATAGTTGAAGTTACAATTAATCTGTACATTGTATTTTATTATTTATTTATATCATTTGTTCTACTGCTGTTACACAAAAATTTCCCCTCTGGGATTAATAAGGTGTTATTCTAACATGAGACTTTACTGAAACAAACACACATTTTCTTCCCGTGCATTAAGCCTTGTTTGTGTTCAGGATGGGAAGGACTACATTCCCCTGGACACGTTCCAGAGTGCAGACAGAGACCCAGGCAGCAGTGAACAGCAGGATCAGAAAAACCTGCAAACACACAGACTCACTAGTCTGGGGTAAGCCAGGGAACCCCCCACAAATAGAGAAAAGGGACAGTTGGTACAGTCCATGGATGATTGATTGCAATTGTTGGTAATATTTAAATTCTCTGGTTGGTCCGTTGCATGAACACCAGGAGCACAGCAGAACTCAGGACATTTGAAGAATTCCACCCCACGGACCTGCCTGGCCCAGATGTAAGAAGTACACACACACGCAAACACACACACACACACAGAACACATTCACAAAAATTGAACAGACATTTCGGAGATTTCTGTTCACACTTCCGGTTAGAACCAGACCGTGGTTTGTCGAGTCAGTTAAATGTTCTCCCTTAGTTTCAGAACGAGTGATGACACCAATTCTCACCATACACATAAACCGGATATGTTGTTGAGGCAGCAAATCAAATGTTACTACAATACGGACCCAACTTAAGGTCTTTGAGTTCGAGGACACAGGTGGCTCCTCCTCCTCACACAGTGGTCGACGCCCACCGCTGCCACAGAGCCACACCTCAGTGGGCCTCGACCCCACCCACAACAACCCTGACAGACAGATGTGGCCAGTTCGACACACACCGCACACTGACGAATGTCTGTAATGTTCATGTCTTACGAGTTTCAGTGTGAACAATAAACACACACGCGCGCTAACGTTTATAACCTGTGTGTTACAGGATGAACAGTGTGACAGCGGAATGATTCTGCCCTCTGAGGAGCTCACGTGTCTAAAAATGAACAGCAGATCCACGTGCCTCACAAGGTCCTCACTTTTATCCCCTGACCTCCAACCTTAGGTTGTGATTTTGCTTTAAGTTTTTTGTCATGTACTGATGGTTAACTGTTCTTGTGTTTGCAGGTTCTTCACTGTCGGTATGTGCCGGGAGAACCTTGTGCCCTGCATGTGTAATGATGTCACAGGTCTCCATGACGACCAGCCGCCTGTACTCCCGTGTGACTGCGACTCTGAGGGGTTTAGTTCTCCTCCACCAGAATACAATCTCTACCCATCTCTATAACAGCTGTATTCCTCTACCCATCTCTATAACAGCTGTATTCCTCTACCCATCTCTAATAGCTGTATTCCTCTACCCATCTCTATAACAGCTGTATTCCTCTACCCATCTCTATAACAGCTGTATTCCTCTACCCATCTCTATAACAGCTGTGTTCCTCTACCCATCTCTATAACAGCTGTATTCCTCTACCCATCTCTATAACAGCTGTGTTCCTCTACCCATCTCTATAACAACTGTATTTAATGACATGTATCCCTAGTAACCTCCTCAAAGAGCAGCTAAACACATGTAATCACAACATGTAAGCTCGACACATGTAATGGACATGTAAGCTACACATGTAACACATGTAACACATGTAATTGCCAGTGGTATTTTTATCCTGTTATGTTTGCATATCTAGACGGGTACTCAGCTCAGTAGAACAGGAACCACGTAGCTGATGTCTGAAATCATGAGACGGTCATGTTCCTAGACACACGTATGCTGGAAGAATGTGTTCACTCAAATTATCTAATGGTGTTGTACCTACTTATTAACATATTTAACCACAAAGATAATAGCACATCAATATGCAGTGGTGCTTAACGATATAGTTAGAATAGCATATGCTATGTAAAACCATTACATGTATGTATGTATGTATGTATAAAATGAATGTATTCAAAATTAAAGAATTAAACCCAATCCCCAAATTGTCTATCAAACACAGTCATACAGTGACAAGCACAAGAGACAAACAAGGTTTTGGTATTCTTTATTAAAATACTGCTGTACACACAAATATTGCAAAATTGTTGACAATGAACACGAGGGGCATAACATACTAAGATGGTGACTGTGTGTGTGTGTGAGAAAGCAATAGTATTACTGGAGTGTGTTTTAGGGTGATGAATTGACCTGTGACTTTGTGGAATGGGGAAACAGATGGCTGCGTGCTGGTGTGTGTGTGTGTGTGTGTCTGTTTAAAGGTTAGGGTCTAAGCACCACATTCACCAAATGTTTTCTGTCTTCATAATTTCACTAAAAACAGAGGAAATAGAACATGATTCGAGCGTCGACAACTCCAAGCAAGCCCCCCGCAGTACTGATCAGTGGTCAGATAATCCGTTACCTCATGTTTCAGGTTTGGCTAAGCTCACACAGACCCTGGATCAGTGCTACGGTGGGGGCAACACCAATCCTACCGCACAGAATCGGTGGAAAATGCCACCACCAAAACTGATCCAGAATGCATTAACAAAGAATAACCTTAGTGGTTCAGGGCATGCTGCGATACGTCAACTGATCCCAGATCCTCGGGAGGCAACTTCCATTAGCAGTACCCACCCATCCCCCCCCACCCACCTGACCCCAGGTTCCATTGACATCGTCCCACCCTCACATCGGTCTGACTGGGTAAGAGGGCGACCAATGACGGCCAAACACATTCAGTCATTGGGCCGTCAAGCTGTCAGTCACCCTGAGAGAATTCCAAACCTTCCAACGGAGACTCAATTCAACAGGGAGCAACGGCCAATCAGTTTGCAGACAGAATAGTAATATACAGAAGAGAGATCTACATAATGCGACGTAACAAAGTCATACGATCCATTCTGTACTTAGTTCCACCCTTATGAATAGCTCTTTGCTTCCAAGTGCAAAAGCCACCGTCTCCCATCCATTCACCATCTCCCCGCCCTTTCACCTTCACCCTTAACCATCTCCCCGCCCTTTCACCTTCAACCCTCATCCACCCTTCTCCCGACCTGAACACACCCGATTCCTTGAGAAGATTAAGGGAACTGTATTGGCATGGTCACGCTTAGAAGTTCCACTCTTCTCCTATACCAACATTTTATTTGTTTCAAATACATTAGATGGAGTGAGAGAGTTCCCACGTTTCAGGGGAAAAGGGGCGAGAGGTGAAAGGTGAGAGGTGACTACCGCTTTTCACATCTCTTTGTATCCAGCAGGTTGTGTCACATGATCATAAAGGTAAAATAAATCATATTTAAAACAATTTAACAGCCCTGAAAACACCCCCCCCTCCTGCAGATATTGGTCCACAAAAGACAGTTTGTGTGGAGGCAGAAACCCTGCATATCCTGTCACGCGCACCACAAAACTGAATGAAGAACCAACTAGGAAAATGATTCACAAAAAGCCTCGCTTATAGTCAAACAAAAAGGTTTGGTAGGACCAGGTCAGTGTACAAAGCATGGGAGGTATAAAAAGGAAATGAGAGAGCATTATTGAAGAGAGGAGAAGGGAGAAAAGGAAAGGACATTCTACATTGAGGCAGAACTGGCTCCATTCTCTGATTGGTTCCCAGTCTTCGGATTGTAGAGCTAACAAGCCAAACGTCTGGATAAATCCTCCATCAGGTCCATCCCACATTTCCCCGCACAAGTGTCCGTCAACCAATAAGGAGGCTGCCTCTTCTCCATGTAACAGGAACAGACACCTCCATCAGCAGATGACAGCCCTTCCTCAGTGCCAACTCAAACCACCTAGTTAAACCCCTCCCACACGACTATACTGTTCAATGACCTTTGAACCCCGGATGAGGGCATTGAATAAATTGTCCTTATTTCAAGTCCCTATCCCGACCCACCCTTACCCCAAACTCAGTGGTTTGTCCTCATGTGGGTACGGACAACCAAAATGGCGTGTCTGTGGGCGTGTCCATCTATGGGCGTGTCCATCTATGGGCGTGTCCATCTATGGGCGTGTCCATCTATGGGCGTGTCCATTTGTGTATGTGGGCGTGTCCTGTAGTTCACTCACACGCATTCATTCAAAGTAAAACATTTATCTTAGTGCATCTTCATCCTCTACAAGAACAAATGATTTAAAAAATAAAATGTAGAAAATAAAATTAAAATAAAAGCTGGAAAAAGTCCAATACCACGTGGTTGGTTTATTTTTTTTAGTATCCGTTTTGTTCCCAAAGTCTAAAAAAGTTCCTCATCCATGTTTTTGTCGTCGGCACAGCTTCCATTTGTGTCCATTATTCATTTGTCCAGCTGCGGGATTTTAGGAAAAACTAAAAAAATAACCTTTAGAAAAGCCTTCCTGGTTTTCGACAGTGTATGTGACTGAGGTCCAGCAAGTCCCGCCCCATCTCTGCCTCGCTCGCCACGTTGACGTTGTCATCACTATGCGCCCGGTCCTCCACTGTAGTGCAATAATGTGCTGTCCGGTTGAGGGTCTAGGCAGTCCCAGCCTGCTGCCAGCGGGGGGCGCTACAGGTGGCCGGTGGCAGCCTGCTGCAGCTCCTGGAAGGTGCTCTCAAAGCAGCGCTTCAGATCAGAGTAGGTGACCACCAGGACACTCTTCTCATCACGAGACACCAGGCTGATCTTCTCAGGCACGCCTGCATCCAGCTACATGGAGGGAGAGAGGTAAGGACTGGCAGACATGGAGACTGATAAACACACACACACACCCCGAACATCCATCCACACATAACCTCCATCTACCACAAACTCACACCTGCCAAAAAGATACTACAAGAGACTGGACGCTATGACAAGAGACTCTACGTGTGCAGACGGTGCAAGAAGAGAGATAAGAATGAGAAACAGTCTTCAAGAGACAGAGTAGACAAGGAACTGAATGAGAACGGTCAAATGGAGAGAGCAGCACCCCTACCTTGTTGAGACAGGACACGATGTGACTGAGATCCATCCAGGGGATACCAGCCTCCGTAACCTGATGGAACAGATGGTCCCTGAACAGCTTCAGCAGGTAGCGGTCACCCGTCTCCGACCACGTATGGTCCTTCTGAAACCTGACAGACAATTGGAAACCGTTAGACGGGTCACAGGCAACGGTCAGAAGTGTGAAATAACCAGTCAATATTCACCACCCCGCTCAGTCTAAGTGGTAGTGGTCTTACTCTGGCCTCTCGTTGATTGTGCCCAGCTTGGCCAGTAGACGGAAGAGACGGCCATTCTGCACCTCCTACGACAGCAAACACAGCACTTATAGCAAATATTCACCGTTGACCCACAACACACACAAATAAATCAGGAATGTGGCATCAACACCAGTAGGTGGAAGTATTGGGTGCATTAATATAGTGGACTAAAATAGAAACGTCAGCAAACAGAGCAACACACACACAAACACACGTCAGCAAACAGAGCCAAACACACAAACGCACGTGCGCACACACACACACACACACACAGAACCTTCGACGGTAGACAGATGTGCACTGTGTATTGTGACACATTCCTCCTGTAACAGTCTGTGATGCACTGTGTGTTGTGACACATCCCTCCTGTAACAGTCTGTGATGCACTGTGTGTTGTGACACATCCCTCCTGTAACAGTCTGTGATGCACTGTGTGTTGTGACACATCCCTCCTGTAACAGTCTGTGATGCACTGTGTGTTGTGACACATTCCTCCTGTAACAGTCTGTGATGCACTGTGTGTTGTGACACATCCCTCCTGTAACAGTCTGTGATGCACTGTGTGTTGTGACACATTCCTCCTGTAACAGTCTGTGATGCACTGTGTGTTGTGACACATTCCTCCTGTAACTGTCTGTGATGCGCTGTGTGTTGTGACACATCCCTCCAGTAACAGTCTGTGATGCACTGTGTGTTGTGACACATTCCTCCTGTAACTGTCTGTGATGCGCTGTGTGTTGTGACACATCCCTCCAGTAACAGTCTTGCTTTCGTGCATTGCTGAGCCTTGGGGCCCCAGTTTGTGGTTTGTCTCTCCCCCAATCACGGTCAATATGTTCTCACCACTGTGGCCGTTCCCAAGATGCTCTGACCAAGTCGTCTGGCCGTAACAAATAATCCCTTGTCAACAATATCTAATCAGACGTTCACATGGCAGCAACCCAACGCATTTAGGTAAATGGACATGTTCAAGACAATCTGCTGTTCAAACCAAGCATCAGAATGGGGAAATGAGATCATTATTGAAGAGAGGAGAAGGGAGAAAAGGAAAGGACATTCTACATTGAGGCAGAACTGGCTCCATTCTCTGATTGGTTCCCAGTCTTCGGATTGTAGAGCTAACAAGCCGAACGTCTGGATAAATCCTCCATCAGGTCCATCCCACATTTCCCCGCACAAGTGTCCGTCAACCAATGAGGAGGCTGCCTCTTCTCCATGTAACAGGAACAGACACCTCCATCAGGAGATGACAGCCCTTCCTCAGTGCCAACTCAAACCACCTAGTTAAACCCCAGAATGGGGAAATGAGATCATTCAAGTTATTTTGAACATAACCCGGATGTTGATGCTGATCTACTTGGTTATCCCACAGAGCACCCGGTGTCTATCCCACAGAGCACCCGGTGTCTATCCCACAGAGCACCCGGTGTCTATCGCACAGAGCACCCGGTGTCTATCGCACAGAGCACCCGGTGTCTATCGCACAGAGCACCCGGTGTCTATCCCACAGAGCACCCGGTGTCTATCGCACAGAGCACCCGGTGTCTATCCCACAGAGCACCCGGTGTCTATCCCACAGAGCACCCGGTGTCTATCGCACAGAGCACCCGGTGTCTATCGCACAGAGCACCCGGTGTCTATCGCACAGAGCACCCGGTGTCTATCGCACAGAGCACCCGGTGTCTATCGCACAGAGCACCCGGTGTCTATCGCACAGAGCACCCGGTGTCTATCGCACAGAGCACCCGGTATCTATCGCACAGATCACAGTTTGAGGGGGTGGAACAGGAGATTTGCATTATGGATATGAAGCAAACAAACACAACGCATTTAAAACCCAGAGCTTAGTTAAGTGACAGCGGTTTCTGCATTCCGCTCCGTTATGCTGTTCTGATTGATGTCGGTTGCCGCGGGTTTCAGTAAAAAACGCTTTAAACAGCCTAAACGATGAGATAAACAAGATAATGTCATAGGAGCAGTAAAATAGCTCTTAGCGGACATTAAACACTTCCTCACTAGCAGCTTATCTAAACCAGAGCGGCGTGTGTGAAGCCCAGTTAGGCCGCAGTCACAATTATAAACAATAACGCACTTTCACACCTTCAGGCGCGCCATCCACACCTCTCGTTCCAGCTCACACACAGTTTTGTTTCACCTTAGCCAAGTCCTCCTCGATGACATCATTCCTCATCTGCGACGCATCCAGTTGTGTGTAGAACCGAGCTCCGATCATTGGCATGATGTCATTGACACTCCGTAACCGCGACTGCTCAGTTAACAGGTAGCTGCACATGGGAAACAGTGTGTGTGTGAAGGGTGTGTGTGGTCGTGCACATGCATCTGCTCAGAACGCATGTTTGTGCGTGTGTGTGTCTTACAGAATGAGGTTCTTGAGGTCTGATGAGTAGTTGATAGACACCAGCTCCATGGCCTTCTGTAGGTTCTCTCTCTGGATGCCGGCAAGGGAGTTACATGCCAGAGCCAAAACCACCTTACCCAGGGAGATCAGGTCTGCTTGCTAAACACACACACACACACACACACACACACACACAGTTAGGAATATAAACACCTGGTCAGGGGCAAACACAACAATAACCATTAAACAACCAAGTGGTTAGTTTTAGCAACTTGGGAGGATGGGGGTTTTACACCATTTAAAATAATATACTTTCCTGAACCCTAAACCTAAGGTCAAAGTTAAAGGTTGTTTCTGTTGGGGGGGGGTGTTTAGACAGACAGACGGGGGGTGAACCAGGCGGTGTTGACTGACACAGACGGGGGTGAACCAGGCGGTGTTGACTGACACAGACGGGGGGTGAACCAGGCGGTGTTGACTGACACAGACGGGGGGTGAACCAGGCGGTGTTGACTGACAGACGGGGGTGAACCAGGCGGTGTTGACTGACACAGACGGGGGGTGAACCAGGCGGTGTTGACTGACAGACAGACGGGGACTGAACCAGGCGGTGTTGACTGACAGACAGACGGGGACTGAACCAGGCGGTGTTGACTGACAGACAGACGGGGGGTGAACCAGGCGGTGTTGACTGACAGACAGACGGGGGGTGAACCAGGCGGTGTTGACTGACACAGACGGGGACTGAACCAGGCGGTGTTGACTGACAGACAGTGGGTGTACCTGGTACTGGGGCATTAGGGCCAGATGGTTGGTCTGACTGTTGTCAAACGTTAAGACGTCAAACACTCCTACACAGTTGACCCGTAACCTGCAAGGAGAAAAACACACACACTGAGCGGATCATTGTGTACGTCTAATGTGAGTGTGTGCGTAAGTGAGTGTGTGTGTGTGTGTGTGAGAGAGTGTGGTCTCAGTCTGGCCAGCCTCTACCTATTCCGCCATTTCCGAAAAGGAAGCCAGGATTAATATAGAGCTTCTGCTTTCACTGTCCTCTACAGTAAATAACTATAGACATTACATTCAAGACATTCTGCAGACACTCCAAGTGCCTTATATTGGGAACTGAACACAAGTTCATATATTCTACCCATCTATCCATTTATCCATCTACAGCCAGGCGTGCAAAACCTTAACCCCTGGAAGAATTTTAGAAGGCAATCGTATATGTCATACTCTGACCAGATGATAAAGGAATCCACATTATTGAAAAAAAATTGAGGAACAGAAAGCCAAAACACTAAACACACATTGCGGTTTTTCACGCCTAAACAAAAAAAGAAAGCCCTTCATTAGTCCATCACAGTACGTCTCCTCGCAACAGGGCCCCAACTTCTAAATGTCACCAACAACGTAGCTCTGTATGGTAAAAGTCGTCCTTACAAGAGATCCCACCGTGCAGCGGTTACCTGGTCTTGCCGGTAATCAGGATCTTGCTTGGGTCCATAACGCGGCAGGCCAGGCCCGCGGTGTGGATGGTTCTGAGGGCCGAGCTCAGCTGGACGATGTAGGCCCAAATCAGGGACTCTGGGAGGAGACCAGCGTGTTGGCGTGGTGGAGGCGGCTCGTGCTGTCCTGCACACACACACACACACACACACACACACACACACGCGCACAAAAATACACACGCACGTTAACACAGCGAGTCAGAATTGAAAAATTCTGGGTGTGCAGTGTGTTTGTTGGGCGGGTGACACCATGCTGATAGAACATGGATCTGACACCCACTAATATGGCACACCAGGAGGTAAACCGAAGAAGCTGATTGATCTGACACCCACTAATATGGCTCACCAGGAGGTAAACCGAAGAAGCTGATTGATCTGACACCCACTAATATGGCTCACCAGGAGGTAAACCAAAGAAGCTGATTGATCTGACACCCACTAATACGGCTCACCAGGAGGTAAACCGTAGAAGCTGATTGATCTGACACCCACTAATATGGCTCACCAGGAGGTAAACCAAAGAAGCTGATTGATCTGACACCCACTAATACGGCTCACCAGGAGGTAAACCGTAGAAGCTGATTGATCTGACACCCACTAATATGGCTCACCAGGAGGTAAACCAAAGAAGCTGATTGATCTGACACCCACTAATACGGCTCACCAGGAGGTAAATCGAAGAAGCAATGATTTTCAGTTAACATTGATTCAAGCAAAAACGGATGTCGTCTCCTGCACAAGAAAGACCAAGTGAGGAAACATAAAGACAATACAGAATGAAATTATATATCAACTACAACACGATCCAGCCCACAGAAAGCAGTTATTTCTAGTGGCACTGACAAATCTAGATGAAGCAGGGATTGTGGACTAATCCAAGGCTTTGGTGCAGTAGAGGAAAATGCAGTCCAGCCTGTTTCTGTTCATATCCTGGGGTCCTTAACCACATAACAGGTGAAGTTAACTGCCAAGAGATAAAGAAGACCAGACGGCAGAGGGAAAGTGGTTCACCCAGAAGGGCCATATAGATGAATACATAGAAGTGTTGCATTCTGGGTATATAAAGTGAGGTCCAGCCCACCATTGGGTACATTCCATGACACGGGTGAGTGACTGGGCATTTATAACACAGAAGGATCCAGAAGACAGAGGAGACACCATTAAATAAGCCAGCATAATCAAGAAGGAAAAGGGTCTCGAACAGAAGTAGAAAACAAGAACTATTGTGGAAATAAAACCCCACAAGCTGACCTCACACGGATAGTAACTGTATTTTAATACCCCACAAGCTGACCTCACACAGATTGTAACTGTATTTTAATATTGGTGAGAATGACTTAAGATAATTTCCCAGAGTAATTGGGGGAAATTTGGGTTAATTCCTGAAAATGTATTGCTGACCCTGGCCACTAACAGAACCCGTCAGAGCGGCGGCGCCCTGGCCACTAACAGAACCGGTCAGAGCGGCGGCGCCCTGGCCACTAACAGAACCAGTCAGAGCGGCGGCGCCCTGGCCACTAACAGAACCGGTCAGAGCGGCGGCGCCCTGGCCACTAACAGAACCGGTCAGAGCGGCGGCGCCCTGGCCACTAACAGAACCAGTCAGAGCGGCGGAGCCCTGGCCACTAACAGAACCAGTCAGAGCGGCGGCGCCCTGGCCACTAACAGAACCAGTCAGAGCAGCGCCCTGGCCACTAACAGAACCAGTCAGAGCGGCGCCCCGGCCACTAACAGAACCAGTCAGAGCGGTAACATGCAAATGGAGGACTGCTTCCCCTCCCTGACATCCCCTACAGACGGGCTAGTAGCTGCAACACCAGTCTCGGTATTAGTTTCAGCCACAACTTCCTCCTCAGTACACGCACAGACACACACACACAGACACAGGTTTAAATAAGCAGTAGCGGGGGTAGGTGAAAGGCATGCAAACTGAGGCATGGACGTGGTCCATGGGGGGGTGGACGTGCTTCATGGGGGGCTGGACGTGGTTCATGGTGGGGGGGGTGGGTGGACTCACCCCACTTCCTCTTGGTGAAGTAGGAGTCGGCAGTGGGGTCGTTGAAGTGCCGGCTGAACATGGTCTCTGCCCCGGCATGGAAGTCGTAGGAAAACACCAACGCTGCCAGAGAAACACAGTTACTATGGTGAATACGTGTTTATCCCTATTAACAGTTACTATGGTGAATAAGGATATGCAACTCCTAAAATTGGAGAGAATTGGCAGAGTTTTGCAATTCTAAATCATGAACAATGACTCACATAAGAGAGTGAGACATGGACACGCCCACCCCAGACTTACAGTGGTCTCCAGAGAGTGAGACATGGACACGCCCACCCCAGACTTACAGTGGTCTCCAAAGGCCTTGGTGGTGAAGACCTCCCTCAGGGTGACAGAGTTGGAGTGCTGGATTTTCTTCCACATGTCCACCAGCATCATGCACTTGGTGTTGACCAACCTGAAACCTGCACACATGCACAGACGCACACGGAAAGTATGACCACTCATTTCCATTTTAAACAGAACATATTATTTAACGTTATACACGCACACACATGCATGGGGGTTAAGGTTAGGGTCATGGTTAACCTGGGGGTTAAGATTAGGGTCATGGTTATGTGGTGTGTAATGGGTATACATTTTCATTGAGTAAAACAAGTGTGTGTGTGTGTCACCATGTATCCTTCTCAGGCAGTAAGGCAGGTCATCTTTGCTGTTGACAGCCTTATAGCAGGAAGTGATGTAGCTGAAGTTGCTGGTCTTCTGCAGGCAATTGGGAGGGGGGAGGGGCTCCAGGGGAAACAGACTGTGGTAGCTGTCCACCTCTGATGGAACACCTGGGACACACACACACACCACAGTGTCAGAGCACAAAGAAATAGTAAAACATTTACAGTAAAGGTATAGATTTTGCCACATTTGACACGGCCAGAGTGCCTGGGAACCAATGGGTTAACATGACATGTTGTGAACATGGGTAAATGTTACCTGGGTTCTCTGACTGGTCTATCTGAGCCATGGTGATCAGATGCCGGTTTATCAGCTCCTACGGGAAACCACAGGAAATGACATCATATATCACACAGCCAATAGCAGAACAGGAACTGGACGATTTGAACAGAAGAAAGGGCGGCTTCATTAAATGCAAGAGAGCATTTGCACTTTTTTTGGGACTTCCTATTTTCGCACATTTCTGTCGACAAAAGCGCTCAGACCTTTAAACGACATCGGATATAAAATAGAGGAACGATGAGTGAACCAGGCATACCTGTCGGAGTTCGTCGGCCATGAAGAAGGACGGAGCGTTGGCTTTGGGCTGCATGTAGGCAACGTGTGGAGCGGTGGGGGGGTAGATGTGGTAGGTCGGAAACACCTGCACAGAACACCCATTTAACCACCACACCTGCCGTTTACCAACACACCGAAAAGCCACGCCACGAGGTGACGGAGGGCACCGTGGTGAAACACGGGAGTACCGGAAGGACAACGTACCATCCCAGCCATGGGGGCGGGGCTGTTGTCAGTGTAGAAGTAGGTGGTCCCGCCCACAGTCTCCTTCTGGATGATGTGACCACCCTGGTCGGCCACGCTGGTGGGAACGATGTAGCCGGCCTGGCCAGGGTTGTTGGGGTTCGGGGTGTGGCTGCGCCGGCGTGGCGCCGGGGACGTGTGGGGGGTGATTTTGGGCGAGTGTAGGGGGGAGGACCCTGCCGAGAGTGACATCCCTGTGTAGAGGGGGAGACATGGGTAAGAAATGGGTTCTATAAAACACCTCTGGTTCCACCTCAGAGCAGTGCATAATCACGTCTGAGCTTGAATAAGCACTGTTTCTTTCGAGAGCACCTCTAGTATTCTAGACTAGAGAACATGCAGCATAGGTCAATCTAGTCAAGAACACTAGTCGGCTTGGTGAAGATGAGTATTATATCAATGTTTGACTTTGGTGATGTCATTTATAGAACTGACTCAAAACTCTCTCCTGAAAAATGTCATGCGGTTTACCAGTCATACGTTTTGTCACCAATACAACACCCACCACTGCAACTTTTCCGCACTAGTCGGCTGGCCGTCATTAAACACTTGGCGTTTAACTCACTGGTACCAACTAATTTACGTGTCTCTGCTAGGCTACGTCCCGCTGTATCTAAGCTCTCTAATCACCATAGCTCTACCCAGCCGCAGTCTACGCTCAAGCAGGTACATTGCCTTAATCACCCCGAAACTCTTGAATTATTCCATTTGTTCAGGCATTTTTAAATGCTCTTCCTCCCAAAACCACGGTCATATAGTCTGTGCACACTAATGTCCTACCTGCTAGATACACTTAAACCTTTTACAGTCTGTATATAGACACTCCTTTGTATTTTATATAGTTGTTATTGACATATCAATGCTGCTCAACTGACCTCCTTATAGCGCATCCTGTATTATCTGTATATTGACCCTCCAATTGATGCTGTATTGCCTTATGTGCCAACGCTATTTGCACTCTTGTTGTTCTGTGTATTTATTGTGTAAAAAGTATGTTGTCATGCACGTTTATGCTTTTTTTTGCCAGGTAGCTGTTGCAAACGCTAGACTAGCTGCACCAAATCTAGCCACCAGCTAAGCCACCAGCTCTTGGTGTGCCGAAGAGACTTTAGTATTTTGTCAACGGTTTGCTTATTCTACTTTATTTAGCCTAGTATCTCCACAGTTGTAGTCTACAAGCTAAAATATTCTGTCAAACCTTGAGAACTATTCAAAATCAAAAGCATTTTCAAAAACAAGTAATGGCCTAAACGTTTCATACTGGTGTTAATAGAGAATAAGGCATAGAAATGTTCCTTCTATCATTTTCAAACGCACATTCTGTATAATAGGCACCAAACTAATCTAACTGTCATCAGCATAACACAATGAAGTTGTCAGTTATCGCTTTCTCAGAACTACCTGAAATAAAGCCTTATTAAGGCTTCCTAGAATGACCATCAAAATATTGACATAAGTGATGTCGGACACACGTCCTTCCTCCATCCATCCATCGTTTATTCCTGCGGCCGCTCCATAAACACCACAGCACACCAGCGATGGGTCATGTTATTTACGAGGGACAAAAAACAGTCGGTTTGGGCGGGTTTGTGTGTTTTTTGAGGGTTCAGTTCACAGGTGAGTGCTAAGCCTTTAACCAGACTTTCAAGTTCGCTGGCATGTATATGGTTTCACTTGTTCTATTTCCGATTTGTATTTCCAAAACAGTGGGTGAGTAAAAGCCACAGAGAGCACTGTCGGTTAAGATGGTTTGCATTGTGCACACCATGAGTTTGAGAACGCTAACCAGAAATACTACCAAAAAGCAATATAAACACCAACGACACTTAAAGTCAGCTTACTACAAGTCTAATGTGGTCTGCTTCTCACAACTAGCCAACAGAAAGTCGGTCTGGATACGAGCATCTGCTAAAATACTCAAACGTAATGTAAATGAGCCAGCCGAGGGCACGGACAGCACAGACAACCGGGTAAAGTACAATCAAATATCATTTCACTGCACAATCTGAGTTATAGAGAACCTTTTCCCTCTGTTGTGTGGCACCAACCAAACATTTAGCCAAGTGAATAAACAGTGTGGTCAGAGGTTTCAACGTTTTGTGAGTTGGTTCAGATCACCGTGGGGCGGTGTCGATAGGGGACATCTCACCAGGAGCGAGGGCAGCAGCAGAGGAACCGCTGAGCCCCGGGTGGGGGAAGAGAGGTGACGGGAAGGCTGGGACACTGGACTGGATCATGGTGGCCATACGTGGGGCTCCTTTAGGGATAAACTCACTGGCTGTCGGGTTGGGAGCCTGGGAAACCGGGAGAAAACAAAGCACAGTGATTACAAGTTGTTGTTCTCGGAGACTGTTTGGGTTCGCATAAGCAAGCAATGTTTGCTTGTTCCGTCAGCAGTCACACTGATTCCCCAGACCAAAATCCACCTATTTCTCTCGGGATGCCAACCACACCAGGGCCCAGAGTACTGGTGCCCGGCTCTCACCTTTCTCCTCTGTGATAGGCTCAGAGCACCAAAGTCACTGAAGAGTGAGGATGTGGGGGAATTCACTGGATCTGGAGGAGGACATATAGGGAGAGGGAATGAAGATTGTGTTGTCCAGGGGGAGTTCTCCATCGACCCACAACTCTGACCTGGTCCAACTGCGAGGATTCCATGGAATAGATCTGCCAGTGGTTCCGTGGGTGATGCAATAATAACATTAGAATCCATAACAATTAAAATTCCAGTTCCACAGATAAAGTTTGAAACATCTGATACTCCTGGTAACCTGAAAGTACTGAATTCTTACCATGAGTGCTGTGGCTGAAGTTCTTGGCACCATCATTAAGGAGGCTAGGAGAACTGCTGCTGGTGGTCATTCTCTAAACAACAGTGACAACACAGGCTTATAGGCCCCACCTCTTAATTAACTAGCATGTTATTGAAATGTAAACAGCATGATTTACTGAAATGTTGACCTCCGTACATGCCAAGCACTCTAGATGTCACACGCGAGCACTTGATACACAGTCATGTCGTAATTCAGAACTGGGACCCCAGTTCACTTTTTAAATACCAGGCAAAAAAATACAGAAATATTTTGAACCATCTCGGAAGAGAGTTCAGGAGTAGGTATATCTAAAACTGAGCATATGTGTACGGTCAGTAATGACACCACTGTGCTGACTTCAGAGGCTGATCATACCTGCATCATGGAGTATTTGGACTCGACCGGGCTCCCAAAGCCATTAACTCCAATAAAGCTGCTACTGAAGTAGGAGTTTGTCAGATTGGCGTCGCTCAGGGTACCTCCCTCCATCCCAGGGACTACAGAGGACAGAATGAGTGGTTCAGACACACTTGAGATCACCTGGGCTGTATCCAGATGACCTTTAATAATGCTAACAAAATGTTAGGTAAATAATCAATATTCTAATGGACATGGATACATTATCTTAACAGCACGTTCTTGTAAATAGTAGGAATTTCTTGTAAATACTTTATAGTGTGAAAAACTTTATGGATATGCCTCATAGCTCATCTATGTGTTAGGAACTTGTTGTCAGTCTTACATTGTCGGTCAAACACACTAAAGATAAACACAAGATTATCTTCTGGCAGGCTATGATTACTAAGTTAAAGGCTATGTTACGCTAAATACAATGTTTAAATGGTCTATGTATGGGGAAAAAATGTGTTTCACCTGGGGCCACTGTTTCACTGTCTTCGTTTAAGCAGGACCACTAAATGAGTGGCCAATCAGCAAGCTTACATGGATAACGTAGCGAAACACTGTTCTATTCGTTATCAAGCTAGAAAACGTGTGTTCACTGGTGCACAAATGATAATATAATTCCAAATAAACATGCATGCCCATGATATCACAGACAGCTGTGGTGGTTTAAATATGTAGCAAGTAATGCTAAATGACAGCAGGTGTTCAGTAAGCATAAAGCATTGATTTAGCCAGCTTTCTAGCACTAACCATCCTACTCACAGCTGACAATCATTAAAGACATCGTTAAAACCCCGTCCACCTCTACCTAACTAGGTGTGAGCAGGTTAATTACTCAACTTGATTTCTGAGAGTGAATCCGTGGCTAGGCTAACTTGTTTTGCAATAGTTAGCTAACGGTTGCTAATATGTTAGCCAATGATTGACGGAATTTGCCCATTCGTGTTTTGAAACGGTCAAATGCAAAACACAAACATGTCTAGCTAATGCATATTCATGGAGGGTCCTCAAACTCAACAGGACGGGTGATAGGCGGAGTTATTGGACACTTCAGTTAAACTACACTCGATTGTGTAAATTGAGAAACATGTTCAACCGCGTTGTTTTGGGGGGAAACAGGCCCAAACTAATCCCCGGACTCGATTTTAACAAAGCCCACTGTGAGCCTGCAAAGCAACAACCACCGATGAGGCAGTACTAGGCCCTGTCGTCGTCTCAGTGTGGGGGGGAAGCAGCCTAAACATACTCACTGGATAACAGCTGTCCCTCCAGAGCCGTGCTCGCAGGTCCCATAGAGTCGTTCTTCTTGGGAACATTAGGACCCCCGACCGGGCAGGGCGGCTGTGCACCAAGCGGATATCCCGCCGCAGTCACCGCTCCTCCAGCCATGGATAAAGCCGGAACGGGGCTTCCACCGCCGTGAAGGGACATGCTTGCCATGGACGGCTCCTCGTGCAAAAACTGACACTCGTCCCCATAAAAGCACGTCTTGTCCTTGGCGTAATATCGGCAGTACTTCACCTTGACGCAGGGCACACCGACACCTCCCCCGAGCGGAGCAGCTGAAGCTGGGAGTCCACTGTTCATGGCACCGCTGCTGCCGCTGCCGCCGCCGGAAGATATTCAAACATAGAGAGAAGTCGCTTGCTATACGGCTGGCTCTAGATCAGGGTTTAACTAATGATGTCAACGTGAAGCGATTATGATTCGTCCTCGCCTAAAAAACTCATCACTTACATTATCCAGCTAGATTATAAAATACTGCGATAATAACGTTGTGTTTGTAAAATCCGGTCCCTGTGGTCACAATCCATGCAGCTGGCCTAGCTAGCTAGCCAGTCGTTGAGCCACGTTCAGGCTGTTGTTGTTGTTGTTTTCTGGACTCGCTCGTGCTACTCTGCTAAGAACCAGATAGCATAGCGGTGCATTGTGGGTAGCAATGTTACAAAGCAAATTGGATCCGTGGGGCGTATGGTTTAAGTGAAGGGTTAATAATAATAATACTCTGCTAAGAACCAGATAGCATAGCGGTGCATTGTGGGTAGCAATGTTACAAAGCAAATTGGATCCGTGGGGCGTATGGTTTAAGTGAAGGGTTAATAATAATAATAAGGGGTTTGTTTTAGATAATGCATTTATTATATGTTTAGGTTAGGGACATCCTAATAATAATGCTAAATAACCGAACACCCCAAAGCAATGCGACCTCGAATGCGTTTGAGGGTTTTTACATCAGATCGTCTAGATTTAGGACAAAACCAACAATTACTTATATGGCATATAGGCTAACGGAATTATGCACTTCGCTTGGTTTTGTGCTTTGTTTTGTCATATTAACCATGTCATCAAACCCATTTGGGATCATTGTTGTCGTGCATGACAAAGGGCACGTGACTTTGTTGTTACACCTCTATAATGTATCAAGCGACTGCACCAAGGCTTCATGTCGCAGTAATCTCTGCGCGCACACTGGCAGCACAATTATGTCTTCCATTAATATATTTTTCAAATTGGTCAAATGCAACTGTTCAAAACAAAGGCCATCGAAAAAAATATTGGAATTGTGCAGACACATTATTACACATTATCGTGTTATAATAAATTGAATGTAAATATGATTTTCTATGAAGTTAAGATACTTGGTTAATTAAGATACTATGATAATAAATCCAATGTAAATGTGAACAATGTAGAGCAGACCAACCGAGAATGACATTTTATATAGATTTTATTTCTATATGTTTATATTTGAGATTTGCAGTTCAAGGACCCAAAATAGTTTTGAACAAATATAACATGGGTTGTAATAACACTGTGTTATATGCTCCTCTCAACGTTTCCTAACCACCCTTATTGGTCTGTCAGACCAGATGAGACGTCACGCTTAAAAGAGGTTGGGGTCTCACACTCGAGAGCATCTTAGGTGTCAAACCGCGACACTGAACAACAATGAAACTGAAGATGAGAGTAGTCATCGGTGAGTTACAGAAATATTTGCGCGCATTTTTGCATCTCTAATAACAGTTTTATTTACAGGTTTGACTTATTGAGCTTGTTTTCAATAATCGTAAAGATAAAAATATCTTTAGGCCTATATGAAATATTCTATTATTCTGTGAAATATTCAATTGTGCTGGGAAATGCACATCACGCATGCAGCATCATACATCTATCGACTGATTTGTCTAAAACAGTTTAACAATTGACTCGTTTTCATAAACTATTTAAAGTGGTATTGCTCTCTTCTCGGTTTCCCCAGTTGCGATCCTGTTGCCGTTTACACGCTGTGATGGAAACGCGTCTAATTCCCAGCGAGACTCACCTGGGTCGCGCTGTCTGGAGGTAGGTGGACATGACCATTGGAGCAGCCTGTGGGGTTCTTATTACCTGTCAACCACTGTGTGATTATCACACATCACATTTTGACCTCTAGAAAGTTTGTTTTATTGCAAGAAACCGTGTCACCAAGTTTGGCCACGGCTTCGGTTCTCGTTTAGCGGAGGTTTGGTGTTTCCACTTCCCATCCTTGAATTTAATCTCAAAAGCAATGAAACTGTTCTACAGCGTCCTATTTCATATTGCAATAATTGCATTGCAGTATACGAGTAGCCTATTTCATATTTTTCCTTTTCTTAGGTTTTGTAGCCTATTGACCAATGTTCTTATATCACTTTTCTTAACAAATGATTCTGGATTTGTATCGATATTCTGCTAAACAAGGCCGAAATTATGTAGGCTATTTGAGCTCTGACCAGAATGCAGTTCGGAGCAGAATGTACAGTTATGGTGAAACACTATCGAGCGCATAATGTTCCCGTCAATCAGGGGTTCAACGCGTGCTGTATGATTTCTTGTCGGCCTATAAAAATCGCACTTTCATTAAGTTTTCTGTTAACTTCTGTCCGAATAATATTGCTGACACCTTACTTTTTTGTGGTGACTATAACTGACAGGTGGAATTTGGATTAAGAGTATTAAACCATTTGCCTGAATTTGGGTTAAACCATTTGCCTGAATGTATTATCAATTTGACTTTTCTAATGTATCGCTTTTTCTAAAATGGTACAATTCAGTGTAAACTATGAGTTGCCAAATGTAATATAATAGTAATCAATCCACCGGAATAAGAGCATAACATAAAAAAGTCTAAAACACGGCGTCTAAAACAAATTGCTCCGATATATAATGTGAATAGTTGACATAAGGGACACAATGGACACCGGTCCATCCATAGTGGATTACCTGTGAGTTGTCAGCAACTCCGGTGCAGAGAGGCAGCACAAGTTCAGACCGTCAGAAGATTTAATCTCTCCGTTTATTTTGTCTCGTTAATAACCAGGTTCCACACTCTTTATATAATTAAGAAGAAGAAAATACCTTCATAAAAGTGAACACTCTTAATTTAAAACAGTTTGGGATAAAACATTTTAATAATAGCTGCTGTTTCCTAGAAACACTGTAGCCTACATTTAGTGCGCTTAATGAACAAGTAAAACAACTCTTTTAATAGAATGCCAATACAAGGATTCCAGCACTTTCTAAATCTAAAATCGCGTTTTTGCGTGTATTTTCACATCTGCATCCACTTTTATACATTTCTTAGAGTTTTGACAGGTTGTTCTGTGTTCCAGGAGAAGGTGTTTACCCTGTCAGAAGCCAATCTGAATAGTACTGATCCTACCAGCGTAGAGGTCTCTGTTGGACAAGGACTTAACATTACCATGCAGAGCCTCCCAGGACATCCTTTATGCAACTGGACCTTCGGAGCTAACCCGATAAGGTGTTTTTATCTTATTTTTATCTCTAGCAGCTTTATTAGGTAGTTATAGCCACAAGTTGATTGGTTGTATAATTAGCACATAACCTAAGATTCACTGATCACACAACCAGAGTTTGATGGGTACAGATACTGGACAATATGTTGTTTTGAATTCAACAGGCTCCTCTGTGTTCTCCAGTAGGCCAGGAGAGAGGAAATGTACTATAGTTTTCCCAAAGCTGGAACTACAATAAATATTGGACACTGTCCAACTTAAGACAAACAGGCCATTATTTCTAGGAAACATTAGACAAATAACCAGATAAGGTGTGTGTATGTCAGGCCCGTTGCCAGGACGAATGGACTGAGGATGCTTTAAAAATGACACAGAGCAAATTTTTGTATTTATGTAAAACTGTGGGGGGTTGGGGGGAGGTGTTTCACTCCCTGTGGCACCCTCGTGGCACCATGCCTGGTGAATGTGTGTGTGTGTGTGTCCTGGTGGCTGTTATACTTATGTTGGATGTCTTTTTCTCTTCCAACAGCGAGGGCTATTCCATGACCATAGCACATACGTCAGAGGAGGATTCTGGGGAATACACCTTTACCTGTGTGCGATGGGATGGCAGCATCTCCTCTCTGACCATCAATCTAACGGTTGGATCTACTCTAAGTGAGGATATGGAATTTACATTTGAGTTATTGTTTTTAAATCTAAATCGACACAGTTTGTAGTAGTATGGTACCAAATCTCCTCCTTTCTATGCATAGGAACATACAAAATTATGTTGGTAAATACAACTTTAGAATAGTCTGCTTACTAAGAAAAACATCCAAGCCCGGCTTAATTTTGCAAAAACATTCAGGTTCCATTAGAAAGCTAAAAGTGAAGAGGATGTTCTCCTTTCAGCATGACAAGGACCATAAGCACACATCCAAATCCACAAATACATGGCTCCACCAGAAGAAGATTAACGTTTTGCAATGGCCCAGCCAGAGCCCAGACCTGAATCCAATTGAACACCTATCATACTTAGCTGTGATCTGAAGAAGGCTGTGCACAGCAGTTGTCCTCGGAATCTGACAGATTTGGAGCGCTTTTTCCAAGAAGAGTGGGCAAATATTGCCAAGTCAAGATGTGCCATGCTACTAGACTACCCAAAAAGACAGAGTGCTGTAATAAAATCAAAATGTGCTTAAATTATGTAATAGTTTAAGGGTGGGCGCACTTATGCAACCATGTTATTGTAAGGTTTTTAATTTCCCCCCTCAAAGGTTTTTTCTCTAATAAATATATTTGTTCCTGTTATAGGTCACATTAACAGTGGAAAAAGTTCTGACATCATTTATCTTACTCTCATTTTTTTCAAATCACAAAACCTGATGTGTTTTGACTTTTTATATCCACTGTATTTTGTGTCAGTTTAAATAGCCTGTTCACATGACATCTTCTCATACATTCAAATGTATCTCTTTTGTTCCTCATACCATCGGTTTCCTCCAGGAAGCCCCTCAAGGCCACAGCTGGTTATAGTAACAAAACAAACAGAGGTGCCTGATTTCGAGTGTTCTTCAGAAGGAAGCCCAAAGCCGATTATCAAGTGGTACAATCAACTCTACCGGTCCGGGTAAAGTCACACCAAACCACGGCTGAAAGTGTATCCACGCCAAACATGACCGTTTGTATAACCTCTCCAAACACGTGACTAAAAATGATGTTCTTCGCCCTTCCAACAGGTCAGGTGAAGACGTTAATCGAATGGCAGAGTCCGGCGGCTCAGGAAAAGTGAGGAGCCTCCAGAGCAGTCAACATTACGACAGTAACACCGTGATGTGCTGTGCAAAAAACTCTGAAGGAGTAGAATGTTCTCATCTTTATAACTACGGTTAGTGTTACTAGGAAGCACCACGTAAAACGGCACAAATGCTCATGGTCAGATGAATAGAGAACGATGTTTGGTCTGTTGGAATCATGTGTGTTTCAGACTTGGGCCGTGGCGTCAGCATGGATGACGAAGCTCCAGAGATCACTTTAAGCCCAGGACAGACCCTGCTGCTTCGCTGTAAGGCAGAACAGAACTATCAGGCCAAGTGGAAGACTGATAACATGAAACTGGTGTGCTCTCCTTACTTATTCTTCACCCTTTTATTTCCACTTCCCTGAACATATATGTCCGAACACTTCAACTTTTTCTGTCTAATAATAGTGGACAGTATTTTAAGGTGATGCAGTGTCCTGTTACATTTCCATCAGGTCAATACACTCGAGGTGGTATTTGGTGGATTGAGCATGGACTACCTGTACATTCTGTCAGTGACAGTCAACCACAGCGGTCTCTACACATGCTTCAGGAGTGACAACAATAATGCCAAATCCACGCAGATCCGGGTCCTGGGTTAGTACACGCCACAATGTGCTTGCCCCTGACTTTCCTGTCATCTGTCCTGATTGTCTGTTGATCACCGTCTACCTGTTGTTCCAGAGTCCATTTCCTCCACACTAGAGACACTGTACAACACGGTTTATCTATCTCATCTGATCCTAGTGATGACCTGCTTATTGGGCTGAAATAGGCAGAGACAGTTCAGAAACTCAGTCAGACCATTTTTTGGACCTGGCCAAGGCACGTACATTGGCCCATGTGAATAGAAAGAAGAAAGCTTTCACAGTTCCTTCCCATATAAGGAGTTGTTGCAATGTGATACAATTAGATATGCATAAAAAATGTGAAGGAACATCAAGTGAACAGTATTCATTGCGAAACATTGTTCCACAACATACTCATAACCCAGAACATATCCCAGAACATACAAGCAATGTTCCAGAACGTACAAGCAATGTTCCAGAACGTACAAGCAATGTTCCAGAACATACAAGCAATGTTACAGAAAATACAAGCAATGTTCCAGAACATACAAGCAATGTTCCAGAACATACAAGCAATGTTCCAGAACATACAAGCAATATCCCAGAACATACAAGCAATGTTCCAGAACATACAAGCAATGTTTCAGAACTTAAAAAACGATCTGAATGCCGCTCAGAATCCCTTAAAACTTGTCCAACTTCTCCAATACACATTTTAGTCGGATATCATGCTGTGGAACAGGCCAAATCAAAAAAATAATGAGAGCAGGTTCTCAAGTAGGCTGTCCCGGTATATGGACTGGGAATCTTTTCGAGAACAATATTTGAGAGCCTTGTTCTGAAATGGGATTTGCAAATGGTTGTTTCCAGTGTTTGTGTGTGAAAAATCGTTTTTGTGTGTCTTTAGAAAAGGGCTTTATTTCTGTCAGCCATCTGAGTGAGAGCTATACCATCTCCGCCCAGAAGAATAAGGAGTTCTGTTTGCGGCCAGAAGTGTCCTCACACCCACCTTTACGATGTTGTTATTTGCTGGGCCCGGACAACAGTGTGACCAGGTGCCCTGAGCCCAAGCGGTCTTGGATGAACAGGTACAGCACCTGCTGAGTTTCTGTGTGGTCTGCATGTTGAATCTAAGACATGCTGTGAAACTAGGCCCCTGGTCTATTTGGTTCAGTGTTTCTGTTTAAAGGTTATTCTGCAGGGAATATGTTTAACCCTCATTGCTGCCTTTTTCACCAGGACTTTGGAGTTGTGTAATCCTGTCCTGGGGAAGTACGAGTTACACCTGGAGACTGAGGACCAGACTCTCACAGAGAGCACATCCGTTTGTGTTTCAGGTGAGTGACAGTCATCTCACTGACCAATCGGAATTGTGTTTGGGTTCTTATGGACACACCTGTCCTCACCTGTCTCCCTCTCACTCAGACACACCTGTCCTCACCTGTCTCCCTCTCACTCAGACACACCTGTCCTCACCTGTCTCCCTCTCACTCAGACACACCTGTCCTCACCTGTCTCCCTCTCACTCAGACACACCTGTCCTCACCTGTCTCCCTCTCACTCAGACACACCTGTCCTCACCTGTCTCCCTCTCACCCAGACACACCTGTCCTCACCTGTCTCCCTCTCACTCAGACACACCTGTCCTCACCTGTCTCCCTCTCACCCAGACACACCTGTCCTCACCTGTCTCCCTCTCACTCAGACACACCTGTCCTCACCTGTCTCCCTCTCACCCAGACACACCTGTCCTCACCTGTCTCCCTCTCTCTCAGACACACCTGTCCTCACCTGTCTCCCTCTCTCTCAGACACACCTGTCCTCACCTGTCTCCCTCTTTCAGACACACCCATGGTGCATGTTTCTCTGGATGGAGACAAAATCACCTGTAATGCCACCACCACCCTCCCCTTCAACCTCACCTGGTGGTCCTGTTCTCTGTCCAGGTACCATCTGGAATACATCTAGAGTTAATGATGTTAGGATTCCAGGGTTTGGTTTCCCGGACTCTAACCAAGAGCGGTATTCATGGATATTTTCTGTAAGGATTCGATGTGTCCAGAAAACCTCTCAAGCAGGTTAATGTGGGTTAACGTGTGCTCTCCTCCAGCTGTCTCCAAACGCCCGATGCTGATGTCTGGTCGGTGTATCCATCGCATCCCCCGGAGGTCAAAAACTCAGACAAGTTCTGCCATAAGGATGTCCACAGCTACCTGCACAAAGACCTGCTGAAGGAACACGCTTTCAAGTGCTGCGTTGTGAACTCTTTCCACTCACACTGCACAGAGACAATATTCCATGCAGGTATAGACTCATTTATTCAGTCAAACTGTCAGCAGTCATGTTCTGAAGCTGTTAACGTGCGTGTGTTTCACCAGAACCCTTGACCTCCCCTCCCCCGCCGAGCTTTTCCAACTCAGTCCTTCTGCAGGGCTCGTTGGTGGTCGGCCTGGCGCTCATCGTCATCTTCGTGTGTGTCAGGAAGAAGGTACATGCGCCCACACAGATACACACAGACACACACATTCCGATCCCCTTCAGATTCGGGATTCTGCGGCCATCCATGTCTCACTCCCTCCATCCATGTCTCACTCCCTCCATCCATGTCTCACTCCTTCCACCCATGTCTCACTCCCTCCATCCACCATCCATGTCTCACTCCCTCCATCCACCATCCATGCCTCACTCCCTCCATCCATGTCTCACTCCCTCCATCCATGTCTCACTCCCTCCATCCATGTCTCACTCCCTCCATCCACCATCCATGTCTCACTCCCTCCATCCACCATCCATGTCTCACTCCCTACATCTATTTCTCACTCCCTCCATCCTCCATCCATGTCTCACTCCCTACATCTATTTCTCACTCCCTCCATCCCTACACTACATCTATTCCTCCATCCATCCTGTTCTACACCCAAGCGGCCTGCTGTCATCCACTCAGCTGTTCACTTCACACCCACTCATTGACGTGCTCCATCCTGATGTGTCCCGTACAGAAACCCCAGTACCAGAGCCAGCTGCAGATGATTCAGATGACTGGGCCCAACGACAACGATTACATCTACATCAACTTCAAAGACTTCGAGTATGACCAGAAATGGGAGTTTCCCAGGGAGAACCTGGAGCTGGGTAAGACAGTAATGTGCTCAAGTCTTCTGAAAGGCCAGTTTATTTGTGGAGGTAAATACAGACGGGTAACTAAAGGGGAAAAAACAAAAGTGTTGGGTCCTCCTTAATGGAAGTGGAAACAAGACACAGGTACAGGTTAGACACCCTGGTTCCCCATGTCCCCGGCACAATAGTATAGCAGCACACATCCTGAAACTGAGACAGGGGGGTTCAGTGAAACTGTGGACATGAACTGGGCCCAACAGGCCGAAAAAACATCCACCCTTTTTACCAAGCATCAATCAAAAGACACCAGTCATCCGCAACCACTCTGGGAAGGTTTAGTTTTACTCACAGAGTTACTCGAATTTAGGGAACTAAAGAGAACCCCCCGGGTATGAATTGGAGAGAAGACATCCCAGGGGAGATGAGAACCTGTCTAGCAAAGACAGCAGGGCGGAGTTCCGAGTCTACCATTTACCTTCATACTCTGGGCCATACTACATCTACCATAGACCGTGCTAAAGAGATACATTTTTAATAGTGCATTTCTAACCCGAATTGGCAGCTTAATGCATAATAGAGGAGCTCTAAAGGAGAAAGCTCTACCTCTGCCTGTTTGTTTTGAAATTTTAGATACAATTAGAAGGCCAACATCCTTTGATCTTAGGTTATGCATAGGTATGTATGGCTGGACTAATTCACTGAGGTAGATAAGAGCAAGTTCATGTTAAGCTTTATACGTTAACAAAATAACTTTAAAGTCTGCCCGAGCCTTAACAGGAAGCCATGTAGAGAGGCTAACACTGGGGTAATGTGGTCACAGTTCTTTGTTCTAGTTAAGATTCTAGCAGCCGTATTATAATTGAATGGTTTATCAGGATAACCAGAGAATAGAACATTGCAGTAATCTAATCTTAATCTTAATGCGTAACAAAAGCATGGATTTGTTTTTCTGCATCATTATTTGATAAATAGCAGATTTTAGCCGGCCCGTCCACCAGTATTCACAATTATTTTTACCCATGAGGCATTGTGTTTCTCCCCAGGAAGGGAACTTGGCTCTGGTGCCTTTGGCATGGTGGTTCAGGCTACAGCCTATGATATCAACAAACCCGGAGTCTCCCAGCAGGTGGCAGTGAAGATGCTCAAAGGTACAAGTTTTTCCCTGCTTGAGATTTGATTCTGCTCAGTAGAACGTGTGTGTGTATGCTTGCTAAATATTTATTTTATATACCCTTAAACAAGCCAAGTCCCTCAGGTTGTAGTTGAGTGTCGACTGTTTGCTCACGCAGAGAAGCACGAGACTGTGGAGAAGGAGGCCCTGTTTTCTGAACTAAAGATGCTCACTCACATCGGACAGCATGCCAACATTGTCAACCTGTTGGGGGCCTGCACCAACTCAGGTACGCCGGCCAATCGCAGACAGGCTCGGAAACAACCGCCAGCCAATTGTAGAAAGGCTCATAAACCTAGCGGAAATAAGAATAACATAAATCTCACTATGACGTGCAACTGCCAAGAAGTATTAAGCTGCTCCTGCTGAAATAGGCTTCAGAAAGTATTCAGACAACTTCACCTTCTCCCTAATATATTATTTTGTCATCTTTCTACACACAATTCCCCATAATAAATGCTGCGCTTTTATATAGCGCTTTTATCCAAATCGCTTTACAGATCTTGCGTCACATTCACCCATTCATTCACTCATTCATACACTGACAACCGCGTCTACCATGCAAGGCGACTGCAGGCTCACCAGGAGCAGCTGGGGTTAGGTGTCTTGCCCATGGATACCTCGACAATTTCCCAGGAGGAACCTTCCGATTGATAGACAACCGACTCAGTCACCCACTGAGCCACTGCCGCCCCATAATGATAAAGAGTTTGAGAAATGTGTGCCTTTTTTTAAAGTACTTTGTAGAACCACCAGCTTCTTCGTGGAATATATTTGGGTTTCCATCTACCAACTTAGCTTATCCGGATTTGGGCATATCTCCCATTTTTTCTTATAGATCTTCTCATACTTTAACTATTACAGGGCCCACGTACCTGATCTTCCAGTACTGCAGTGAAGGGGACCTCCTGAACTACCTGAAGAACAAGAGAGAGCTCTACCAGAAGTCTCTGACAGAGGCAGCCTCTGGGTACCGCTTCAGCTGCCTCTACAACAATCTGCCCAGGAGGCACTCCAGGTGGGCAGGAGTGGGCTTGACGCATGAGTGGGCTGGAGGCAGGAGTGGGCAAGAGGCAGGAGTGGGCAAGAGGCAGGAGTGGGCAGGAGGCAGGAGTGGGCAGGAGGCAGGAGTGGGCAGGAGGCAGGAGTGGGCAAAAGGCAGGAGTGGGCAAGAGGCAGGAGTGGGCAAGAGGCAGGAGTGGGCAAGAGGCAGGAGTGGGCAAGAGGCAGGAGTGGGCAAGAGGCAGGAGTGGGCAAGAGGCAGGAGTGGGCAAGAGGCAGAAGTGGGCAGGAGGCAGGAGTGGGCAAGAGGCAGGAGTGGGCAGGAGGCAGGAGTGGGCAGGAGGCAGGAGTGGGCAAGAGGCAGGAGTGGGCTGGAGGCAGGAGTGGGCAAGAGGCAGGAGTGGGCAAGAGGCAGGAGTGGGCAAGAGGCAGGAGTGGGCTGGAGGCAGGAGTGGGCTGGAGGCAGGAGTGGGCTGGAGAGGGTAGGAGGCAGGAGTGGGCAAGAGGCAGGAGTGGGCAAGAGGCAGGAGTGGGCAAGAGGCAGGAGTGGGCTGGAGGCAGGAGTGGGCAAGAGGCAGGAGTGGGCAAGAGGCAGGAGTGGGCAAGAGGCAGGAGTGGGCTGGAGGCAGGAGTGGGCTGGAGGCAGGAGTGGGCTGGAGAGGGTAGGAGGCAGGAGTGGGCAAGAGGCAGGAGTGGGCAAGAGGCAGGAGTGGGCTGGAGGCAGGAGTGGGCTGGAGAGGGTAGGAGGCAGGAGTGGGTAGAAGTGAGGAAATGGGTTAGGCTGGTTCAGTAAATGAGCTCATGTTTTGTATTTAGGTTTAATGAACTAATACCTGTGTGTGTGTGTGTGTGTGTGTGTGTGTGTGTGTGTGTGTGTGTGTGTGTGTGTGTGTGTGTGTGTGTGTGTGTGTGTGTGTGTGTGTGTGTGTGTGTGTGTGTGTGTGTGTGTGTGTGTGTGTGTGTGTGTGTGTGTTGCTCACAGTGGACTCCAGAAGCCAGAGGACAAAAGCCTCTACATCTCCATGTCCCCAATTCACAATACAGTGCAGGAGGACGCCGCTCTGCTCAGCCTCAACTCCTCATGTATGGATACCTATGATAGTCAGAGTGGGTAGACACACACACACACACAGACAGACACTCACACACACACACACACACACACACACACACACACACACACACACACACACACACAGACACACACACACACAGACACTCACACACACACACACACACACACACACACAGACACACAGACACCCACACACACAGACACACACATCCACCCACGCCCACAGAAAATAATAAGACACATTTATTACTGAAACAGCACAGTGAAACAGCACAGTTAAACAGCACAAAGTATGAGAGAAACCTGTTGATGTCAGCTGCACCTTGTTGATCCGCAGGTCAGGGGATATCTGAGGATCTAAAGGAGCAAACGGAGGAGGAGGATTCTGAGCAGCAGGTCCTGACCTACGATGACCTGCTCAGTTTCTCCTACCAGGTGGCAAAGGGCATGGACTTCCTGTCCTCCATGCAAGTATGTGGAGTCAGAACACATTGGCAACTACACACTACTATATACACACTGCACATTTCACACTACTATATACACACTACTATATACACACTGTACATTTCACACTACTATCTACACACTGCACATTTCACACTGGCCACTACACACTACTATATACACACTGCACATTTCACACTACTATATACACACTACTATATACACACTGCACATTTCACACTACTATATACACACTGCACATTTCACACTGGCCACTACACACTACTATATACACACTGCACATTTCACACTACTATATACACACTGTACATTTCACACTACTATATACACACTACTATATACACACTGCACATTTCACACTACTATATACACACTGCACATTTCACACTGGCCACTACACACTACTATATACACACTGCACATTTCACACTGGCCACTACACACTACTATATACACACTGCACATTTCACACTGGCCACTACACACTACTATATACACACTGCACATTTCGTACTACTGAATATAAACACAACACACTGAATATAAACACAACACACTGAATATAAGCACAACACACTGAATATAAACACAACACACTGAATATAAAGACAACACACTGAATACATGATGCAGTCATTATCTCTTATTTGTTTACCTGTCTCCAGTGTATCCATCGGGACCTAGCAGCCAGGAATGTGTTGGTAACTAAGGGGGGACAGGTGAAGATTGGGGACTTTGGACTGGCCCGGGACATTGAAAACGACTCCAACTACGTAGTCAAGGGAAACGTAGGTCTTCCTCAAAGCAGGGAAACGTTTGTCTGAATTCTACAGAACCTCTGTTGTGTCAGTAAAAGCGTAGCGTTTGTGGAACACAATTTGTGAAATTCTAAATATGGGGCGGTTTTCCTGACATCGATATCATTGATATCGATGTATTTATGTCAGAACATTCTCTGTTATACTGGCTGCACTAAGCTGACACTGACCACCCACTGAACCAACAGTAATTTAGATGAATTAGCAGTCACCATCGCTTTGACAATGAAGACTTCATTGTCCTTCACTTCTCAAACGACTGGGTTATTGACCCACCCGGGTCGAAAGTATAGATAGCAGACTGTACTTTTATATGCATTAATTAATGGTAGCAAGGGGATGGATTCTCCACAAGCTACATATACAAACATATACAAAGTTCAGCTCCGGCTAGGATGTTGTTGTTTTTAAAGGTGCAAGTAACCTTTGCACCTTTAAAAAGAGAAAATTTGCAGTTTGTTCACATACCAATTTTGTTCGTTTTTTGGGATGTGATCTAAACAATTATGGGCTTGATAAGTAGAACATTTTACCGGCTTGTGCACAAGCTCCATTGAATTGACAGTGCCAGGCGCAATGTTTCGCCCCGCCAGGGTGTCAGATTAACCACGTGACTAAAAACTATGAACACGCATGTGCGTCTGTGCGTGTTGTGTTTTTGCAGGTGCGTCTCCCAGTAAAGTGGATGGCCCCTGAGAGCATCTTCCAGGGCATATACACCATGCAGAGTGATGTCTGGGCCTATGGAATTCTGCTCTGGGAGATCTTCTCACTAGGTATGTTCACACACACACTCTCACACACGGACACTGACACCAATGAACGATGTATTCCCTTCTTACGATACATTGTTTTGCTGTCTCCCTCCCTGTGTCAGGCGTGACCCCCTACCCAGGGATAAAGGTGGACAAAGACTTCTACATGAAGATAGAGCGAGGATATCAGATGGGCCAGCCCTACTACGCCAGTGAATCTGTGTAAATACACACACACCTCTCTTTCGAACGAAAAACCCTCCTGTCCATTAAAGTAACATCAAATTGATCAGAGAGGCAATGTTGTAGACATTTTAACTGGCTGTGCTGGGTGACCTTATAGTAGTTTACATCGCACATCTATACCTCACACATCTATACCTCACACATCTATACCTCACACATTGCACATTATATACCTCCTCACTCTCTATCTGCCTGTCCCCTCTGCAGGTATAAGATAATGTGTGAGTGTTGGGCCATGCAGCCACGGGACCGGCCTCAGTTTCCCAAACTAGTGGCCTTCATGGTCAACGAACTGACCTGCATGGAGGAGAAGGTGAGGCGCAAACAATAACCAGTCTACATGTACATACATCCCAATATATCTCTAATGACGGGCCTTTTATCTCTCTAATGAGTAGGGATGGGTAACGAGATCTGGTTCTAATAAGGAACCGGTTCCATATATATTTCTCAAAACCACTAATGACAGCCCTTTCATCTCTTAGCTCTACTGCAACATCCTGGATAAGAGCTCAAATGACTTGCTTTACCAGAATGCACCAGGGAACTGTGACCTGTCGGCCTTGGTCAAAGAAAAGGAGGGTCTTCAGATACAGAACCAATACTGTAAAACCCATTCCACTGGAGAGGCCCCAGGAACCACAGCACCTTCCGACACGGCTGTCATGGAAACAGATGGTGATGAGAAACCTTTGAAACAATGTCAGTGAATGCAGCTAACTGATTGTGCAGCTTATGTAACAGCAGTGTGTATATGTGACCATTTTAAATGCTCATATGACGTATTTTATCCTAATATGTTTCAAAAGGAAAAATGTTTGAAAACGATTTCTTTGTAGCAAAGTCCCACTCCTGTGCAAGGCTATATAGTGATGTTAAACACATACAAAATAGCAATTAATGTAGCATTTATTTGATAGTGTCTGGTGTGCTGGGCTGATATAACCTGTTTTTCTGAAAAAAAAATTAACTTTGTGAAACTAACAACATGTTTATTTTTGATACTGCATGCTTTTGGAAAAACATATTTCAAAACTTTTCATTCAGAGATAGATTCTGAGATTAGTCAGTAAGTGTTTTTATGTTTAAATGTGTGTTATTTTTATATTAACCTAATCCCATAACTTTCATTTGTATTCTTTTGCATTTTAATTGTATAATATGTTATATTTTAAATAAAGTATTAAAATATCTTTAGGCCTACTGTTAATTTGATTAGGTTTAGAAGTGAACATTTCCTATATGTAGCGTATAAAGTAAAAGCAGTAGCACACAAAGCCCTACTGGGGGAGCCAGAGACACATGCGTCACACGAACTGCACCTGGCCAACGCCTGCTGTTAGATTACATTGCCTGGTTTGCATCAAATTACCAGTGTTAAAAAAACATGCTATTAATATAATATCTTCATTCAAAATACTACAACCTTTTGAAATAGGCCTACCACAAAAAGGCAACGTTGCGTTTATGACTACAAAGCTGTGCGCATGAAGACATGAGGAGTTTTGAGGAAACATCCCGGGATAGATATTTCGTGCAGGTGGATCTGAACAAGGCTGCACTCTGGTCTACAAACTAATGGATTCATGTTTTGTAGCTATATGGTGTTTTATGCGGATTGCCCCGCTGTGGATATCGTCGTCCTTGTTCAATACAACCTAACCACTCGCTGCATCGTTATCAGCAAAGCCAGGTTGATATTAATACCTGCCTCGGTAACAAAACCCGGATAGGAGTGCTACTTCTGGTCAAACTAGTTTTTACTGATTCCCCTGAGCTCCTACCTAGATAGTCTGTCTGAGGTTGTGAAACAACCACTGCTTCGGTGGTTTGCTTTGTAGATGTTTTTTTGTGTTTGTTTTTTTGCCAGTGAAACGCAACATTTATTTTATCTGCGTTGCGTGAAGAAATATGAATGTTGATGCACGTACGATGAGTGAATACTATATTATTGGACCCCCCCTAAGGTAAATACAGCTACAGTGACATTTCCTTTAATGGCGCATTGACTCTGAGTTCAATAACCCTGGGTTTTTGTTTGGATACAAACGCTTTTCCGATAACTTGTTCAAAAGGTCAGTGCATGGTTTGCAGTTGTTGGTGACTCTGTGCCGACAGACAGGACAGCAGTGCAGCATGGATATCGCATTAGTAAACTCTCTTCCCTACGATGACTTCGTGGATGTTTTCGGTAACGTGGTGGAGAGATGTCCCATCATAGCAGCCGCGGTGTGGTCCGGTCGCCCATTCTCAAGTACCGCGGACCTGGAGGCCAGTATCTACGAGTTCATAGATGCCCTCCCGGAATCCGGTATGTTAAAGCCAAGTAAAACATGAATTGATAGAGGTATATATAGTTGTTCTTTCAGATATAGGCCTATATGCTTGGTTTGTCTAAGTAGCCGGTCAATAGGTTAGAGCATTTCACTTTTAAGACATTGTTGTCACTTTTGAACATGTTTCTAAAATGGATTTGATTAAGGCCATTCTATTTAAATGATAAAGCTCAATCAAGGCTATAATGGCTGAGCATATTGGCTAGATTCAGTCCTGAGTTGTGGTATATTATTATATAGGTCTACCACAAACCCCAGAGGTGCCTTTTTGTTATTATAAACCGGTTACCAACGTGGTTAGAAATGTATTATCATTAATGTGACACACAGCCGCATGCACCTTTATGTCAATCTGCTCTCAGGGTTCCAACCACTCGGTTAGTAGCTTACTAAAGAGTATAGGCCTACATATTTGCAGTCCGCATGTCAGCTTTGCGATCATGAAAAACGATAGACTCCACTGTCCGCAGGTAAAGAAGGGATCCTGAGAGTTCACCCCGACCTCGCGGGCAGGGACCTACAGGGGGGGACTCTGACACAGGAGTCGCGAGAGGAACAGGGCCAGGCCGGTTTGGACACGCTGACCGCTGCGGAGGTATCGCGCATGGCCCGCCTCAATACGGAATACAAGCGTCACTTCGGGTTCCCCTTCGTGATCTGCGCACGGAT
Source organism: Dallia pectoralis (assembly GCA_029465975.1). Lineage (NCBI taxonomy): Eukaryota > Metazoa > Chordata > Actinopteri > Esociformes > Umbridae > Dallia > Dallia pectoralis. Next base: position 20,823,643 of record CM055733.1, read on the forward strand.
GAATAACAAGGCGACCATCCTGCAGCAGCTGGAGGAGCGGCTCGGGAACGAGTGCACCCGAGAGAAAATGCACGCAATAGATGAAGTCAAGAAGATCTGTCGCTTGCGTTTACATGCACTTGTCGTCCAGGAAAGGTCAAACAAGCTTTGACGGACTTGACGGTGTTATGTGGTCTACCTGCGGTGCCGTGTTGAGTGTGATGGAACACTATTGTAGTGCACGATGGCGTAAGTGGCTTAATTGGGATTTTACCGGAAGTGCCTAAAACACCGAAATTGGTTAATTAAATACATGCAGATGTTGTATTGACTTTATTTCATTATAGTCAGCATTGTGAAATGATAACTTCATAAAGATTTGAAAATGCAGTATATTTTTCACAGTGTCCATCATTTACACAACAACGATGGGATAACAAAGTATGATACAAGCCCACATAACTGATGTTAGGAACTCGTCGTTTCTTCATATAATAATCTAAAAAAAGCATCAACATTGTCAATAGTGACAGAATCGTGTCATACATGTTTACGTACATAAATTAAACTTTCTTGTATACTGCCACCCTTAAAAAAGAAATATTTCTCAAGTGCATGGGTTTTAACTAAAGCACTGAAAGTTTGTACCAAAAGTTGCTCTAACCAGTTTCCCTTCAGGCTGTAGGTGCGCTGCTGCCATCTTCTGGTACCACAAAGAGAGAATTCCGACCAGGTTTTTATTGTCCAATGACAGGAGTCATTATCAAGGTCCCCAGAACCATAGCATTGGACCTGAGTTCAGTCGCAACATAATTACATTACAGACAATTCACACCAGTCCACTCCATCACCTCTCTTCAATCCTCCAAGGCCGACGTTGTAAAGATGATTCCGGTTGAGTCTGAATAAGTGCCTCCGCTTTTCATCTGAGTCAGTCCACTTTGTATCCCTGTTCGCCCGGGCTAAGCCGAGTCTCTCGAACACGACAGCGAGTGAGTGTGAGGGGGAGAGAGGTGCGTGGCCGCGGTTGTGGAGGCGGTGGGAGGAGCCTGTGTGAGCGTCCCCGCCACCCTGATTCCGACTCCTGCCTCATCCTTCAGGTCCCCCGACGTGATGGACGAGTCCTGCTCTGGGTCGACCCCCCTCACCCTCTTCTTGTCCTCCTCCTTCTTCCACTTCATCCGTCGATTCTGGAACCAGATCTTGATGTGTCTCTCGGTAAGACTCAGGGTGAGCGCCAGCTCTACGCGACGCGGCCTGCTAATGTACTTGTTGAACAGGAACTCCTTCTCCAGCTCGAGAAGTTGGGCCCGCGTGTACGCTGTCCTCGTCCGCTTGTTCTCCTCCGCCTCCACTGAGTATGGGCCTGAAGGGGTCAAGAGGGGTAGTGGAGAGGGAGGGCATTGAGGGTGAGGGGAGAGGGCAGAAAGTTGGAGAGACAGTTGAAGGGGAAGAAGGAAAATAGAGATGTAGTAATAGAGTTATTTAGAGTTATAGTTATTGTGTATACTGTTATTTAGAGTAAGAGTTATTGTGTATACTGTTCTGACACAAATTGTGCTATGCGCGTCCTGCCACGGCCAAACACTCCTGAATAGATTAATCTACTGGGGCCGCTTTAGACATGAGTTTTGTAGACTTATGCTCCATTCAAGGAAATGAGGTTAAATGTTTTAACTTAAGTATGAAGTATGGGAAGGTGGAAAGAATAAGGTTACATATCCTATATCTCCATGACTATTATTAATTTATCATTATTATTACAACACACATGTTTACGGTAGTTGAAAGTTGAATTGGCAATTTGCGGGATATCAGATCAAAGAATATCTGAATAAAAAAATCTAAATAAATTATTATGAATTTACAAACATAAACGTAAAGCTTGAATCAACTCAATAAAATAACGCAATATTTATACTTCCGTTTAGATAATCTTAGTTCTAGTGAACTTTAAGGGCTAGCCATATATAATTATAACTATTTGATTATAAGTTTGTCTGAGTAAGCTTATTTTTCCTTTAGAAAATGCATTTATTGAATTCAACCGTTAACCTGCAGAAATTAATTTGGCCTGATTTAATAAAAATAATAAAGTTGTACCTAATTAAATTAAAGCACATTATTATCAGTATATGAAAAAATAAAAGTATAGTGGTATTTGAGGAATTAATTGGCGAATAGTTGAGAATGACTGAGGATGTTTTAGAAGTAGGCCTAGGTCTAATCAACGTTATTAGCAACCGTATTTATGAATTCTTTTTACCAATCACTGATTTCACCCAGAACCATCCATTATGCATATTTCTTTGTTTATTAGAACTCAGCACAAGCAATTCTATTTATTTTTTTGAATAATATTACACCCGAATTCTTCCACTGACCGGCAGAACGGGGTGGACTTACATAAAATGTCCGCACCAGAAAGTACTTTTAGGACTCATTATTTTTTTAATGCATTTGCAGCTTAATTAACTTAATATTTGTATTATTAGAAAAATAGAGGTAGACTGTGGTTACCGCATGGTCCTATTAAACATGAATTAGGCAATTACAATATTGTACAATATCTGCTATTAAGAAATGATTAACAAAGTCATTGGCACATTGTATGTTCACATATTCGAAGGAAATTGCAACTCGGCACTTGAGACAGGAGGCACACCTTCAGAGGCACACAAAACATTGTGGTGTTAGGTACACTGACACCCACCCAAGATATAGACTAGGCCTATTGTATATGCCTGCCGTCAGTATACGCACTCTACATGTCCTTGTAAGTGCTGAAAACACTATGTTTATGTATATTCATCAACGTTAACAACGTTTAAAGTATTCATTCACAGAGCCTAGATAAAAGCAGTAACGTTTAGTGAAGATATAGCCTATTCTTTCCTAAATGTCGCGAGACTGTTGATTACTGAATGACTCACACTGGAGTCAATGTTCAGTTTTGTTACTGCCATGGAAGAAAAATAACATTCAAATCATTGCTTTTGACAAAAGAAATTGAGAACATCTGGTGTGTTAAAAGTTGTTGACATTATTTTGAAATGTTGCATTTATAAAGTCATATATTAAAGACCCACTAGTTTACTGTCGTTACAGCACAACATATATGTTCCAACGAATCAAAATCTTTTGGCCTAGTGTTTAATACGTAAAAATTCCCCAAAAGGCCTGGGTTAATTGCTTCCCTTGCTTCCCATTAGAACAATGCTACTGCATACGAAATGTGTCAAATGTGTGAGCATTGAGTTACCTGCCCACTGTGCCTTCCAAGTGTGTGCGTGAGACTTGGTCGTTTTCATCCACGGGAAAGGCAGGTGGTATCTGTTCCTATCCGCGCACAGAGTGAGTTCCCCCGGGTCTCCATAACCCCCGCTCTGGAGAGTCTGCTGGGGTGTCTGTGGTGTCTGTGGTTGGTGGAGATGCTGCACACCCGGGTCCTCGCGCATTGGCATATTGTAGGGTGCAATTTCAGGGAGGCTCGCGTGGTCTAGCACCCCGATGGAGGGCGAGGAGTACACCGACTGAGCCTGTCTGCCCATGTACAGACAAGGCGGCGGGCTGTGGCTGTAGTCCTCTCCGTGAGGTCTTTGATAGACGCAGGAGTCCTTGAACAGCTGCGCGGGAGAATAATAGTGCTCTTCTCGATTCATGACTGCCGGAGGCCAAGGCAGTCCGACAGGTGTGTTCATACAGGTGTCTACGGCCTGTAGCTGACGCAGCGTGGGACCTTCTGCTCTACGGGTGCTGCTGCTTGAGCGTCTGGCACCGCTATACAGGTGTGTCCCTGCCATCATGTGACCATGCTACACTTAAGCCATTGGTTTCAATGTTTACTCAAAACTCAGAAGTTGTCGCCTTATTTTCTATTCGTGTCTGTATTCTCTGCCCCGCGGTCCACAAATAATTGAACAGAATTGACCGTGCACAAATCAATGCCCTGGACAAACAATCCACTGTTTGCCTGCTGGTACAAGCGACTGGTTCGGTAAGCCCTAATGCAGTGATAGACAGGTGAGCGGGGGAATCCGTGGAGCCCTATCTCTGCGCGCGGATAGGGGCTAATGCATACGAGCACCTAATCGGAGAGATTACGGCCTGGAAGAGAACAAGCACGCAGTGAAACGCAAACAGAATGTGTCTTCAGATTGTCTGCATCGTCACGGCTGCGCGTTGGTTCTTTTGGTGGGAACGATGAAAACGACGTATGTATGCAGGTTTTAGTATACCACCATGCCAGTACTGTAAACGTTATTTATCTGCCAGACGAGTGATTGAAGGGCAAATCAATAGCCAGAAGTATGGGGATATACTGGCATCGGTTGACTTTTCATTACGACAAGAAACGTGGATGGGAGACAGTTGTCTTGGACACTTGACAATGATATGTGATGCTGGTCACAGACCGTTCCCGACCGGGACACTCATGATTGTAAACCTTTTAGAGTTCTCTTATAAGTGGGCTTACCTGCGATTTTTTTTACCAGCCAATTACAAACAATGGCTCATTTAACACCATTTACAGATCTCCACTGGTTAACCTGCTGGTCTTAACATCTGCAGAGCTCGTGTCTCCCACCACCACTCTCGCTCTGTGTTTGCTGGTCATTAGGCAGACAGCGTTTCGCTCCATTAAACAACACTTCTCGTGGTTAAGTAAAGAGGAGAGCCCGGGTGTAAAACAATTATCATGGAGTGAGGAACAGAACTCAATTAGCGCGCATGGCGTGTGGAGATCCACGGCTCTTCAGACGCATCGGCGCACTTTTACGCAAGCAACTCTACCCAGAGGAAAGCTTAGGCCCGTGACTTTAACATACTATTTCTTCAGTAGGCCTCGCAGGCGGTTATGACCTTAGAAGGAAACCACAGCCTACAAATAATGCCAAGAAATTGTTGCAAAAGGGTTCTTCTGTTCTCTCCGGCCCACTGGATAATGTGTACTTACCCGTAGAACCCTTAAGTTTTAAGTAGAACCATGTGGTGAAAGGGTTCTACAACATCACCAACATTATAGAAAACATTATAAAAACGAAAAGTGTCATGGTTCCTATAACCGGGAAGGTCCAATACTGACCAAATATTATTTTTCAGAACATTTGTTGTTTTTCTTCGTCTGGCCTTGTAATTTATTTAATTACATATCTTTAAAAATATATTTGTTTCCCGCTATAATATCAGTCAATAAAAAAGCAAGCGATTTGGAGAGCGAACCGCACGGGAAAGAACATGCATAGGCCTATGTGGGTGAGGATCCCACACTATTGGCGGTGAGTTCTTCTGGCCGATTATGTCGCGTCCAGTAGGCCTATCTTAATGGGGCACTCCGCACCTGCTATAAAGTTCAAGTAAACCAATTCCATACAGACCGCTCCATGTAATGTCGTTTAATGGTGTTTATATTTGCTCGTCGTTTGAACGAGGAAGGAAACTGTTAACCGCGTATATTTCCCACTACAATGGACACGCATAGTGGAGTTTATGACGCGTGGTCGTGTTAAATGCATTTTAGACCCTTTTCACGGCATAGAAATTTGCGTAATGGTTTTAAGTGAAATGTAATGCGGCGTTACTGAACCCGATTCACAAACAGGGTTGCAATTAAAAAGTAATACTCTTGATAGAGCGCAATAAAATGGTTAGTGCAGCAGCACACATAGTCGTATGTACGGCAGTTCTGGTGACGGACCAGATGGAAAGGAGTGTTGTGGAAAGATAGTTACAATGCTTGAGTGAATGGCCAGCTGTTGATTTTGGATGGTGCCTTATATCCACCGGGTTGCCCAGTGAACGCCAACGTGCAAGAAAATCAACATTCAAACGAGATATTTTACAATGTCACAATTCAAAATATTAAGGAGAAATTTAATAGGGCTAATAATTGTTATTATTGCCTAATATCACAAGCATAATAAGACAAAAACATAAGACTGCAGGCCAAATCAACATGCAAATAATAATTATGTAGGCCTAGGTATAATATATTATTTTAGCTATACGAATATTAAATGTATATGTCGTTTTTTTACAAAGGCGAATTATTGGTGCTTAACAGTAACTTTTGTGATATTGGACTAAAACAAAAAGAAGAGGAGTGTCACGGAAACAGCAGATATTATTTTACAAACAAAGCCGTCTCTGATAAAGCAGGTATATACATGTCAAAAAGAGAGAGACACGATAAAAAGTGCTTACCCAGTGGCGACAGACATAGCTTATGTAAACATGACCAACGGTTAGTAACGAAACAAGAATGTAAACGACATTATAATTTAAATAAAACGTATTGTAAGTGAATACATTACCACACCATTTATAAAGTGATGGAAGACAGTGTGGAAATGTTCCAATTAAATGCCAAATCGAAAAGATTATTCCAAAAACACAATAGGTTGTCCCTACAAGGACATTCTAAAGTGCAATTTTGTGGGGTTAATATTGTGTAGTCCTGACTAAATGTAGTGGAAAATCAACAACAGAAGTGTCATTTAAGCACTATGAAATCTAAATGTAGGCATTTAGGTTATAGTTTTTTGTATGTTGATTTAACCTGATCAACATCTCTGGCCCAAACCAGAAATAACTGTACTGGTTTCTAATAAATATTAAATTAGTTAGCTTGTGAGTAATTTTTTCATCCTCTAGCATTCAAGTGTTTTTTTCCTTCTCCGACATAAGCATTGCCCATAAGCATAGGACAAATCAACAACCTACATTTTGGTGTGGTAAAATACAGAGTTTTTATAAAACTTTTTAAAGGGCCAAGTGCTTTAACATGTATCAATAACACAGGGCACTAGGAGAACAGCCCACTGAACAGACCAGGTTGTTAGATTGAATCCCTATAAGGCACAAAGTTAAAACTCGGTTCTATTTCAGAACAAGGTATAGTGAACCCAAATGACACTAAAGGTTGTTGCAGAAAACAATAAGAACGTGTTCTAAGTCATACTTAGTAACAAAAACACATCTCCATCATTCATTTATGTTATAAATTAAAAGGCATTGGGTTTACGGAAAACACTGAATCACAAGCAATTTACACTGCGGGCTATACAACTTTAGATAAAGCAATTGTATAATGAGAATACATTTTGTTAAAATATTTTTAATGACAATGTGCAAATCATATTTTAAATACATCGGTAAGCGGTTGTGTTAAAGTGATACTATGTCTAACATTGCAGTATGGTGCCGAATTCAGCCTTTAATCCATCTGGTTTAGATCAAGAGATAACTCCCGGCAACTTGGACTTGTGTCAGCACTTGGCTGGAGGCCACTCAAAAAAGCAACTAGGCCCAGAAAATAACCCTGGCATAACATGGCGTCAATTTTTTGTCCTTGAGGCTATGTATGAATGAGATCCTATAACTGCAATGACCAAGCAGACTGCACAGGTGATACTATTTTGAAGAAATGCAAGTACAAATCCAGTGAAATAAATAACAATCAGTAGAAACAGAGAACAGTTAAACGGGAAGAACATTCAAACAAACACCCTATTTAAATGGAAAAAAACTGATCTCTAATGATCTCAATTCCTCAGACGTCAAAAAATTCAAAACTAAATGAGAACTGGGTGTGATCGTTCTATAAGACTATTCAATAAATAATAAAATTACTGAGCTACACTGTATTGTGTGCTTATCGGAAACTCTTAAACCCAAACTATTCTTTACATTTGGTCTTAAAATAGCCACACATATCCTCACCCCTGGATTGTCACAATTGAGTGAAATGTTGTCAAATCTGAAGAAGTTTCTAGAGAATTATCTATGGCAGCTAAGCTTGGGTGTGGTCTAATGGTGAGTTAATGTGAGAAGAGAAAGCGGTCTTTAGAGGACTGGTCTTCCGGTGGGTGCGTGTGTGTTTGGGAGAAGCCTTGTCTCTCTCGTGACCAGAGGCTCTTCTATCCTGGCATTTCTTGTTTCTATGACGATCTCCGTCCCTTCCGCGCTCCCTCTTCTGGTTACGGTGTCTGTGGCCGTTGTTGTAGTCTTGACGACCATCTCTATGACTACGTTCTGGGCTGTCTCTACAGTGAACGTTGTCTCTGTGTTCTCTGGGTGGCGTCCTGCTCCTTGACCTGTTTGACCCCGAGTGGCCTGAGGTGCGATGTTGTGGGGTGGTCGAGCGCAGAGTGTTGAGCAGGAAACGCTTGTTGGTACTGCGCAGTGGACACTTCATCCTGAAAGAAAATATGATCACATGAAACACATTGTAGTCGTTCAGGTCGTAAACATGGTAGTAACTTTGGAACGTCTGGGTCAGTCAGATCTTGCCAAGAGTCAAGCACATTATACATTGAAAGATGGAAACCTATTTCAAGTTTTGCCAGAGACGGTGTAGCATTGTAGCACTATGATTGGCAAAACCATCATACGATGCATCTTTGGGAGCTGAGACTGGTTTGGACTGCTAGCTCATTCTAACAGGACTGCCATGATAAAAGCGATTAGGGTTGTCATTTCAAATCAACGGTTTAAGCAAAATCACACATTTCAATTATTACATTTAAACTACACAAAACCAAAGTATTTGCGATTGTAACACACGTGTTTACCCAAGAAAAGAAAATGTAGATTTGGATTTAAAGAATTTCAGTCATCAAATTATCTACAAGAAATTCTTAACATTATGTCCTAGGGGTAAAAAAGTATATTTTGTGTTGAATCAAAGAAAATATTATCCCAAAATGCTGTTGTCTGTTCTAGCTCGAGTGTTTCAAAGAGGTGCCAATTTGGGATTTGTTACATATTAGGTCGTTCACTGAAGCATTAAAGGCTGCCTCAGAAACCAATTTGCTATCAAAGGTGGTAATATTTCTCTAGGAGATAATGCGTCATCAGTACTGTGTCATGATTCTAATGATTTTGTAAGAAGTAGAGAAAGCTAAGAAAAAAAACAGCACTGTATCTATATGTATTTGTATGTATTGGAATAATACTATTCATGTAGGCATTACACTATATATATATGTATATTGTAGAATGTAAGCTTATGTAAAGTTATATTATATTTTTTGGTATAATACTATAAGTATATGTACAATACTAATGTATGTACAGGTACAACACGTTATTTATTGGAATAATACTAGATATAAATAGATATAATTCTAAGTGTATGAAACTATGGTATGTATAAGTTTAATACTACATGTATCAGTAGAATACATGCTTATTCGAGCAAAGTCCATTGGGTACAGTCATTGCTATGCTTGGTTTGAATGCAATCAGGGAAACCAGGACCAGATCCACCTCACACCTACCAGCCTGCTGGACCCATAGTTTCTGCCCGCACCCGAGCTCTGTTGGTCTCATTCAGCAGCTCCGCCACGGCACGTCTACAGTGAACACAGAGAGAGAGAATAAACCAGAGGGTGATATTGGGTCATATCTAAGTGGGGATGAAAAGAGAGATAAACAGAGAGAGGGGAATGTAGATAAACAAAAAGAGGTGAAAACAGATAAATAGAGAGGGGGGAAATATAGATACACAAAAAGAGGTGAAGAAAGAGAAATAGAGAGGGGTGAAGAAAGAGATAAATAGACAGGGGTGTAAATAGATATAAATAGACAGGGGTGAAGGAAGAGATGAATAGAGGGGTGAAATTGAGATAAATAGAGGGGTGAAAACAGAGATAAATAGAGATGGGTGAAAATAGAATTAAATAGAGAGGAAAAATCCAGATAGAAAATGATGAGACAGACACACACTCTCTCCATCTATTCCCAAACATTGAATTTCCAGCAGCCGCTACAAACACAGGCTCAAAAGTTTCTTTAGTGGACACACGGACTGACACAGTTAACGTCACTGAACATCCTTACGGAATCTCAACAAAAAATATTTTGCTGTTATACTTGCTACAACTAAGTGAATGACATCCCAACATAGCTAATCATTTACCAGCGTGCAGTGAATAGAAACCACATAGCAGTCGGTAAACAATTAACTATTCTAACAGCTTAATAAATCAAACTGACATAGCTATCTATCCAACTAACTATAGGGAGGTAGGGAGGGAACAGTGTCTGGCTGTTCATTACGTTTGCTTCCCGACAGAAACACAACACTACACACATCTATCTATAAATGACACGTCTGGTAGTACTAGGAAAAATAATAGCATACTTCTCCAATTCACCATCATCTTCCATGGTATAGTATTTACTGTAAAATAATACAAAATATTTAACAAATCATCAATGACAACCCTAGCGAGAGTTCATTTATTCCCATTTCTGTGAAGCCTCATCAATTGCTCTGTTGCTTAGCCCGGGGCCTTCAAGCGAGGCCCCCGAAAAACTGCTGCCCTTTTCATTGCCTTATGTAAAAAGTGATTTAATCGCGTAAAAACGATAGTATTAATTAAAATACATAAATTATGTTTAAATATTTCATGAGATGATATTTCTGTTTAAGCATTAGTTAAATATATCAAAAACAAAATTGTCCTTTTTTCAGGTTGGTTTCGAACAGGTAGATAGGGAAGCCGCTCACTAAATTTTTGGATTGACAACTCGAACCCGCCTCCATGACGTTGAGTGACAGACCGCTGGAGCAGAGGGCGGGGTCTCCGCGGAGAAAGGCTCCGTAGGGTTTTTAATGTGCGGCTGCTGCGGCTGGGCTGGTTGCGGCGAATGTGAGATTGAGGACCGCTAATTGTCCCCTTTTCGGGGGCGGGAGTGTTCTCGTCGCCGAGGAGCAGCCGTAGTAATAGGTAGGGTAATATAATGTATATCGCCTATTGTGCTCGCACATCTTTACTGTCATGATGTCAGTAGCTTTCAATTGAAGGCGCTATTGTCCATTCATCTCCGCTTTATCACACGGATGGAAAAGGGAGGAATCCAGACAGACAGACAGACAGACAGAGACACTCCGGCTCACCAGCTCAAATGATAACAAGGTTATTGCTGTCATTTTAGCGATTATCTGACGCCTTTTAGATATTGAATGCTTGAACGAGTAGGCTATATAATTTGGCCAGACTAAGGTTTAAATATGCAATAATGTATGTACGTCTTTATATTTGCGATATATTTTTTCCATTTAACGAAACATGACAGGAAAATTGCACCCACAGGTTTTGTTTTTAATAAAAAAGATTTTGCGTACACTGACAATATTATTAGGCTATTAAAATGAATGGTTGAATTTGTCTAATGTATTGTGGTTTAATGGGCTAGCATTCAGACTTTAACGTGATTAACTTAGACCACGTGAGGGCAAACAGATATCGGGTTTGACGTGTAACATTGTTTTCGTCTAGACTGTTTGTGAGATTTCATCTATTTAGGCACTAGAAAACACATCTTCTGTGTGTGTTATACATGGCATTTCATATGTGCATTAGGTGTCGATGACAGATGCAGGCCTTGTCAACATAGAGAGAGCAGTACACCCAGGTCTATCTATGCACAGTAATAACCGTACAATAATACCGTGGCCGTATGGCACTCGGTAGAACAACAGAGACAATGAAATAAACCAATGCCCGCATCCACCCGCGCACGTACAACGCCAGTGCGTCTGTAGGGCAAAATAATTAAACATTCGGCGGTGCCTCAAAGCTATTAAGTATTTCTCAGTGTTATGTAAGGTCGGACACAATTACATTTGCTGCTGCAATCCGGAAATATTTAAAGTATGACACGATTTAAGTGCTTTTGGTTTGGCTATGGATTGAACTCAGAGTTTGAAAGAGAGAGTGACAGGGAGAGTGCTAGCGGGCATATTAAACTTGTAGACAGCATACTCATACATAGCAGTGGTTGAAAGTATCATGCCCTTAAAGGTGTGTGTTTGTGTGTGTGTTAAAACATCTCTGCGTGTGTGTGTGTTAAAATGATGTCAGAGCTTTGTTATGGGAACAAAGGAGCCTTGTGTCCACATGAATTATGCATCTCCAGCTGCAGGATCGACACAGAAACAGTCACTCCCACACATGTCCACACACACGTCCACTCAAACACTCCATCACTCCGACACTTGTCCACAAAAACGTCCACACACACAAACGTCTACACCCCCCCACCCCCACACACACACACACACACAAGTCCACACACATGGTGCAGGTAGAAGATGGAAAAGACAACAGGCGAGGAGACTGAAGCAAGTCATCACAGAGATAAAAGAAGGTAACCACAGAGAAAACAAAGCAGTCAGAAACCCCAGACGTGCAGTAAGAAACTGTCAGAAACAGCAGGGGTTCAGTTACTAACAGTCAGACACACCAGGGGTACAGTAATAACCAATAGAGGTACAGTCAGAAACATCAGGGATACAGTCAGAAACATCAGGGATACAGTCAGAAACAGCAGTGGTTCAGTCAGACACATCAGGGATACAGTCAGAAACATCAGGGATACAGTCAGACACATCAGGGATACAGTCAGAAACATCAGGGATACAGTCAGAAACATCAGGGATACAGTCAGACACATCAGGGATACAGTCAGAAACATCAGGGATACAGTCAGAAACATCAGGGATACAGTCAGAGACATCAGGGATACAGTCAGAAACATCAGGGATACAGTCAGAAACATCAGGGATACAGTCAGAAACATCAGGGATACAGTCAGAAACATCAGGGATACAGTCAGACACATCAGGGATACAGTCAGAAACATCAGGGATACAGTCAGAAACATCAGGGATACAGTCAGAAACATCAGGGATACAGTCAGAAACATCAGGGATACAGTCAGAAACATCAGGGATACAGTCAGAAACATCAGGGATACAGTCAGAAACATCAGGGATACAGTCAGAAACATCAGGGATACAGTCAGACACATCAGGGATACAGTCAGAAACATCAGGGATACAGTCAGAAACATCAGGGATACAGTCACACACCACAGGGATACAGTCAGACACATCAGGGATACAGTCACACACCACAGGGATACAGTCAGAAACATCAGGGATACAGTCACACACCACAGGGATACAGTCACACACCACAGGGATACAGTCACACACCACAGGGATACAGTCACACACCACAGGGATACAGTCACACACCACAGGGGTACAGTCACACACCACAGGGATACAGTCACACACCACAGGGATACAGTCACACACCACAGGGATACAGTCACACACCACAGGGGTACAGTCACACACCACAGGGATACAGTCACACACCACAGGGATACAGTCACACACCACAATGGCAGCCAGAAGGTCATCCTGTTGTAGATAGAAGTGTGCAGAGATTCTAAGGACACGAGAGGAGAGAACAGAGTTCGCTGTGTATGTAGACTTCATCTCTCATCTCCTCAGAATGCCATGCTCTACCGAACATGCTCTGTAGCCATGGAGACTGGAGCCAACCCTGGCACGGCCACTGACAGGGGCTGCATTTCAATAGTCTAATGTGTCTTCCTCTCTCATCGCCATCCATCTAAAAACACAGAATCAGATGAAGGAATATAGTGGATCCGTGTCTTTGCTATGACCCCTCCGCTTCTCTGAGGGCCATGCAGATGTATATCTATGGGAGAGGAGGCTGGCAGTGCTACCTACTTGGGTCTGTTTTGTGTTAAAATACTCCCCCTGGTGTCTGTGTGTGTGTATTGGTCCGTAAGGGACGAGGTTCAGAATCGGGGAAGTGAGCGTAAATGGACGTGAGAGACAGTGGAAAAGGCCGGTACTAAATGGATGTCTGTGTTTCAGAGCTGGATGGTGTTCCTCCGGTTCTGTCTCAGACTGCAGAACCTGCCAGAAAGCATCACACACATGCGCTTATGCACACACACACACACACACACACTCACGAATGCACCCCCACACCAACACACACTCAACACACACCCCGCTTAAAACACATACACACATCTCACATATGCCTGCATCAAAGGCAGGGTTCAATCTTGTGTAACTGTCTGCGATCAATTGGCTCCTCCACTGTTTTCTTGTCCCTAGCTCACCCCTTCGTTCTCTCTTCCAGTTGCTCTCTCTCTCTCCCCCTTTCTCTCTGTGAACTCTTCTCTTTGTTTTATGTGTCGTCTGTGTTGTTCAGTTCACCCTGTCTCTAATCTACAACTATCAGTCAACCTTTTTATGCTCTTTCCAGTCCTTTTTATTATTTTTCCCATCTGTGTCTCTCAGTCTTTTGTTAACTCTTTTCTTATCTCGTTCCCTCTGTTTATCTCTCGTTTGTCATTCTCTGTTTGTGGGATTGGGTGATTGCAGAGAGACAGATTACACTGTCAGATTAGTAAACAGGAGCAATGCTACATAATCTCAACACACACACACACACCCACAGAGTCAAATGAACATGCATTTACAATCCTACAGTGCAAAGATATTCACTGTGTTATTTAAGAGCACACTCACACCATACACACAAACTAAAGAACAAGCACTGGTCAGTATAGTTCCATGATGACCACAAGCTCGGCATTTCTTCAGGCCACAGTTTCATGGGTACAAAAACTCTTAAATCAAATCGCTAAACGCTAAATGGGTCATGGCAAGTGCATTTACATCTTCAAACAATGTCCTCCACAAGGGCTAACACGTTCTTTCTGACCTCTGACCTACAGGGTGATGCCTGATTGGCCCCTGGGGGGTGGCTGTCCTCTCTGTTACTAGCTCACCCTCTGAGTCTTATGGGATAGGACACCCCCCTCCCCACCCCCACCCGATAACCTGTTGACCTTAAACCCTGTGAAAACTGTGCAAAAGCCTGTGCCTGGAGATTGGGACACTGGCCCTCCTGACATGGGAAGCCCTGGTTGTGAGGTGGGTGAATGTATCACTTAAAGGGATGTTTTGCTCAGCAGTTTATCAGCTGTGTGTGTGTGTTACCTTGATATACTTTGTATTTCTCGTTCCACTCCACCATTTACCTGGTACACATACAGACATTACTTGAAACACCACAAATATGTCACTCAACAGCCATTGTTTGTCCAGGTGGGTCCGGCAGGGCCAGTGGAACCCGTGCTAGAGGCCCTGTGTCCAGAGTGTGGTCAGATCCACCGGGCCTGGGAGAACCACCTCTACAACTACCGCCTGGAGGTGGATGACGACCTGGTGTGCCACATCTGCCTGCAGCCTCTGGTCCAGCCCCTGGATACGCCGTGTGGCCACACCTTCTGCGCCCGATGCCTGCGCAGCTTCCTCCAGGAGCGGGACTTCTGCCCGCTGGACCGGGCTCAACTGCAGCTCCAGGTGTGCAGGCGGAGCAGCATCCTGGTCCACAAGCTGCTCGACAAACTGTCCGTGTCCTGCCCCCTGGCACCAGCCTGCACCCTCAGTATGCCTCGCTGTGACCTGGAGGCCCACCTCAAACACAGGTAGGTGGTAGTCACACGTACACACTCGCGCAGGCACTAACACGCGTCCAAAAACGTTCACAAGGACTAACACACGTCTACACACTACAGCCGGTGGAGGGCGGGTCGATACTATTGGATGATGGGTCCCCAAACAGCTGATAGAGTCAGATTTATGCTCATCCCGTATAGGTTAGGTTTAGGTGATACAGAGTCAGGTTTATGCTCATCCCGTATTGGTTAGGTTTAGGTGATACAGAGTCATGTTTATGCTCATCCCGTATTGGTTAAGTTTATGCTCATCCAGTATTGGTTAGGTTTAGCTGATATAGAGTCAGGTTTTTGCTCATCCCGTATTGGTTAGGTTTAGGTGATACAGAGTCATGTTTATGCTCATCCCGTATTGGTTAGGTTTAGGTGATACAGAGTGTATGTTTATGCTCATCCCGTATTGGTTAAGTTTATGCTCATCCAGTATTGGTTAGGTTTAGCTGATATAGAGTCAGGTTTATGCTCATCCCGTATTGGTTAGGTTTAGGTGATATAGAGTCAGGTTTATGCTCATCCCGTATTGGTTAGGTTTAGGTGATATACAGTCAGGTTTATGCTCATCCCGTATTGGTTAGGTTTAGCTGATATAGAGTCAGGTTTTTGCTCATCCCGTATTGGTTAGGTTTAGGTGATATAGAGTCAGGTTTATGCTCATCCCGTATTGGTTAGGTTTAGGTGATATACAGTCAGGTTTATGCTCATCCCGTATTGGTTAGGTTTAGGTGATATACAGTCAGGTTTATGCTCATCCCGTATTGGTTAGGTTTAGGTGATATACAGTCAGGTTTATGCTCATCCCATAGTGGTTAGGTTTAGGTGATATAGAGTCAGGTTTATGCTCATCCCGTATTGGTTAGGTTTAGGTGATATACAGTCAGGTTTATGCTCATCCCATATTGGTTAGGTTTAGGTGATATACAGTCAGGTTTATGCTCATCCCGTATTGGTTAGGTTTAGGTGATATACAGTCAGGTTTATGCTCATCCCGTATTGGTTAGGTTTAGGTGATATAGAGTCAGGTTTATGCTCATCCCGTATTGGTTAGGTTTAGGTGATATACAGTCAGGTTTATGCTCATCCCATAGTGGTTAGGTTTAGGTGATATACAGTCAGGTTTATGCTCATCCCGTATTGGTTAGGTTTAGGTGATATACAGTCAGGTTTATGCTCATCCCGTATTGGTTAGGTTTAGGTGATATAGAGTCAGGTTTATGCTCATCCCGTATTGGTTAGGTTTAGGTGATATACAGTCAGGTTTATGCTCATCCCATAGTGGTTAGGTTTAGAGGTTGGCTTTGACGATCTAGACCAGTATGTCCCATGCTGCTCCCCACCAGGAGCCTGGCAGACACCGGTGGGGGATTAGGTCCTAACTCACGTGCCTTGGGATTAACAGCAGTCATCTGGTCAGGTGTTCTGTTGGGTCATCCGGGCCGAGGCTCTGTGTTCTTTGACTTCCACCATGCTGGGAAACTTCAACTCCAGAGACCTCTTCAACCATTTCTTCTGTGACACAGCCAAGGGAAACCCAGACCTGTGGTGAGTCCGGTGTGAGGGTAATCTGTGTGTAGCCGGGTGTTGTAGCACCTGTTTATTAGGGCCATCAACCACACACACACACACACACACCTCAGGACGCACCTGACGAAGTGTGTGAAGGAGCTAGTGTGTGAAGTGAGATGGGTCTGCAGTGTGCTAAACGTTGTGATGCCAGTTTAGACGGCATATTTAGGTCTCTGATGTATGACTCGTTGTTGCTGTAATATTGTAGTGTTTGAGTCAGTGTCAAGTTAGATACATCGTGTAGAGATGCCTTTAGATTTTCGGTTTTCAGTGTGAGACTGGATGCTAGAATTGTTTTCGGGTCAGCTTGTTTCTGTTGTATCTGTTGTTTTTTTTCATTCTCCTGATGTGACGTGAAATAATACTCGGCTCCAACGCTTGTTCAGCGACCTGTGAACCGTTTCAATCCTAAATCAGAGGAACGCCAACTAACATGATTTATCAGGTGTTACTTTCTGTTCCTGGGACTGGAGAAACTCTTCATTTCTGGGTTGATGACTAGTTGATGAGGGAGATTTACTTTAATGAGCTTATGCTAACAAGCTTATGCTAACGCTAACAGGCTTTTCCTGAGTCAGCTGTGTGGACGTGTCCCTGCTCTGCCCTTCCTTTGGCTCAGTGTCAGTGCATCCTTGTTACGTTCTACATTCCACCCTCAAATTCATCACTGACCCACTACAGTTGGATTGGGGTTACGGATGAGGTGAAAACCTTCGCCAACAATGTTAGCAAACATTGCCAACAATGTCAAACAATGTCAACAAACATTGCCAACAATGTCAGTTAGTGATTACCTTGAATGAATGAAGGTGGGAGGGAGGGCAGCACCTGCAGTCTTAAAAAACTCCCCCAAAAAATTCAAGAACGTTTTTTATAGCCTTACAGCAACCTTTTCTCAATGTTGTTAAAACATAAAAAATTCAGCTGGGTTAGTGTTCCACCCTACAACTGTCACTTTATAGGGTTGAGTCATTCAGGGGAACATGGAGAAGATGCGGGTTTAGGACTTTAACCAAGTCGAATGAAACCCCTGGGGAGCAGAACACTAAATCCAATAAGAAAACTCGACCATGCTAACCCAGACGTCAGCAAACCACATGAATATATAGCGGTGGGGTTGGGATATTGTAACTGGAGGTGATTATTGCCAGCTTGGTTAAATGTTTTGGAACAATAAAGCCTTAGGCTGGATTTCCACTATTGTTAACACCTATATGCTAATAATAAACACCACAACATGTCTTTTTAAAAGTAAAAACCGGTCAAAAAGTTGGCCCGAATATGAATGTTGACAAGATCGTGACAAATCAGGCATGTGAGCTCCAGGCTGAATCGGGGTTCTGTGTCGATCGGACTGGGCATTTTTTATTCAATTAGTAATGCTCATCCTGTATCCAGATTAAGTGCCTTTTGCACAGGCCTAACCATTGCTTCTTAGGTAGTGCCATCTGCCCCAACCTAATGTCTTGTGGACAGATTATTTATTTGGCCGGGGATCTTTTTTAACAGCTCACTGTGATGAATGGAATTACAAACATCTGTAGTTCCTAGTTTAGTGTTTTGTCATTTATTTTTGGACAAATTAGTATTGGCATATTGACCCTAGAAACTAAACAGGAAATTACAAACATTGTAAGTAATCTTTCTTCTGGGAGAACGGACGGCACCGAATGGCAACATCCCCAGGGTTCCTCATCATCAGCGAACCTGAGGGTGGAAAACGCTGCTCTATTGTATTCTAATGTATCAGTATTTCATCGTTGGACCACTACCACATGTGTAACCAGGCTAACAACCCAACCTGTCTACGTGTTCAGGTGTCCAGGGGCGCGGACTCAGCAGACCAGTTCAGAGGGGCCACCATGTGACCACGGGGAGGAAGGAGCTGTGGTGGCCAGCCCCACCAGGTCCCCCGGCTCCCCCCAGATGCAGACTGACCTGAGGGAGGAGGGCAACCTGTCGCCCCCGGTTGGCACCGCCCCTGGCATATGGACCGACGAGCCTGGATTGGACAACCCGGCTTTTGAGGAGAGCACTGAGGAGGACAGTGAGTATCACCTGTGTTTGTGCCCAAACGTGTACTGCGAATACCTTCTCAACCCCCTTTTGATCACTGCGAATACATTTTCAACCATGCATTTGGTTAAATCCAGTTATTACAACCAGGTCTGCTAATTTGGGTTGCAAAAAACAAACAGGATGTAGTTCTCCAGGAACAGGGTTGGGAATTAGTGTTTATTCGGGTAGGTGTAGCCGGTAATTTTACTCGATGACCCCTCTCTCTCGGTAGGTGTGGTAGGGTTGGAATGCGTCGTTCCCCGGGTAAAGCGACCCCTGAGTAACCCCTGCATCCACCTCCTCCGCACCACAAGCTCCGCCTCCTCAGGGTGGGACTGCCCCGAATCTCCACCTCTCTCTGCAGAAGAGGGTATTGCATCATTGCATCCTTTGACTGCCTGTCTCTTAACTGTCCCTCCTGTCCCTCCTGTCCCATCTATCTGAAATGTAATGTTTTCTATATATAACAATGTGACGGCAGGTTGTGTGAAGCTGCCCTCCCTCCCAGAGGGGGAGATTACCACCATCGAGGTCCACCGCTCTAACCCCTATGTAGAACTGGGCATCAGCATCGTCGGGGGCAACGAGACGCCCCTCATCAACCTGGTGATCCAGGAGGTGTATCGTGACGGGGTCATCGCCCGAGATGGACGGCTTCTGGCCGGGGACCAGATACTGCAGGTGAAGAGGGGTCCCATCCTCCTCCTCCTCCAAACCCCAACATCCATCACTCCGCTCCGTTCTTGCCCTTCCAACTTGTCCCACTTCCCCCTGTTCTTGCCCTTCCAACTTGTCCCACTCCCCCTGTTCTTGCCCTTCCAACATGTCCCACTCCCCCTGTTCTTGCCCTTCCAACATGTCCCACTCCCCCCCTGTTCTTGCCCTTCCAACTTGTCCCACTCCCCCTGTTCTTGCCCTTCCAACTTGTCCCACTCCCCCTGTTCTTGCCCTTCCAACTTGTCCCACTCCCTCCCTGTTCTTGCCCTTCCAACTTGTCCCACTTCCCCCTGTTCTTGCCCTTCCAACTTGTCCCACTCCCCCCCTGTTCTTGCCCTTCCAACATGTCCCACTCCCCCCATGTTCTTGCCCTTCCAACATGTCCCACTCCCCCTGTTCTTGCCCTTCCAACATGTCCCACTCCCCCCTGTTCTTGCCCTTCCAACTTGTCCCACTCCCCCCCGTTCTTTCCCTTCCAACTTGTCCCTCTCCCCCCCTGTTCTTGCCCTTCCAACTTTCCCACTCCCCCTGTTCTTGCCCTTCCAACATGTCCCACTCCCCCTGTTCTTGCCCTTCCAACTTGTCCCACTCCCCCCCTGTTCTTGCCCTTCCAACTTGTCCCACTCCCCCCTGTTCTTGCCCTTCCAACTTGTCCCACTCCCCCCCTGTTCTTGCCCTTCCAACATGTCCCCTCCCCCATGTTCTTGCCCTTCCAACATGTCCCACTCCCCCTGTTCTTGCCCTTCCAACATGTCCCACTCCCCCGTGTTCTTGCCCTTCCAACTTGTCCCACTCCCCCGTTCTTTCCCTTCCAACTTGTCCCACTCCCCCCCTGTTCTTGCCCTTCCAACATGTCCCACTCCCCCCATGTTCTTGCCCTTCCAACATGTCCCACCTCCCCCCGTGTTCTTGCCCTTCCAACTTGTCCCACTCCCCCGTTCTTGCCCTTCCAACTTGTCCCACTCCCCCTGTTCTTGCCCTTCCAACTTTCCCACTCCCCCTGTTCTTGCCCTTCCAACTTGTCCCACTCCCCCCCCGTTCTTGCCCTTCCAACTTGTCCCTCTCCCTCCCTGTTCTTGCCCTTCCAACTTGTCCCACTCCCCCCCTGTTCTTGCCCTTCCAACATGTCCCACTCCCCCTGTTCTTGCCCTTCCAACTTGTCCCACTTCTCCCTCTCTGTGCAGGTCAACAGTGTGGACATCAGCAACGTGTCCCATAACTTTGCCCGCTCCGCGTTGGCGCGCCCCTGTGCCACCCTGCAGCTCACCGTCCTGAGGGAGCGCCGCTGTGCCTCACGCCCGCCCCCCTCCACCACCCCGTCAGTGCCCCACGCCCCCTGCTCCACCCCAGAGGGTGCCCCCTCCAGCCCTGCCAGCCTGAGGATCACACTGCACAAGCGGGACTCGTCGGAGCAGCTGGGCATTAAGCTGGTACGCAGGACGGACGAGGCGGGGGTGTTTGTTTTGGACCTGCTGGACGGAGGACTGGCAGCCAAAGACGGCAGGCTGTGCAGTAACGACCGCGTGCTGGCGGTCAACGAACAGGACCTGCGACATGGCACACCTGAACAAGCTGCTCAGGTCATCCAGGTAGAACCACGGTTAGATTCGGGGTGTGGAGACAGCAGGTTTGGCATGTCCTGCTTGTTCATGGTCAGTCCAGCGTCTGTTGGTTTGATGACACACCTCCTTTGATCTTGTCGTCCTATTACAGGCCAGCGGTGAAAGAGTCCACTTGCTGATTGTCCGGCCCAGCAAGCCTACGCCTCCTCCTCCTCCACTAAGCTCCGCCTCCAGCAGAGACCTATACTGCCATGACCACTTCCTGCCTAATCATCACCACCATCATCACAGCTCCTCCGCCAGCCCAGCGCCCAGCTGTAACCACATGGCCCGTTCGAGCACCCACAAAGTGAGCAGGCCCGTGGGGCGGGGAACACGGGTATGGGTCCCATATGGGCCTGCCTGGAACTGTTGTTAGAATCAGCATTACTTGCTCAGCAGCTTAACACTAAACCAACCATACATAGCATGTGCTGTGGTGCTGTTTGTGGTAGGCAATATATTGGGAGCGTCCCCAGATCTCTGTTGTATTTTAATATATATTTAAGTGTGTGTGTGTTGGTGTGTGTGCGTGTTTGTGTGTCTTTATGTTTGCATGTGAGTGTTTGTGTGTGTTTGTTTGATTGTTTGTGTGTGTGTGTGTGTGTGTGTGTGTGTGTGTGTGTGTGTGTGTGTGTGTGTGTGCGCGTGTGTGCGCGCGTGTGTGTGCGCGTGTGTGTGTGTGTGTGTGCAGGACTTGTCCCAGTGTGTGACCTGTAAGGAGAAACAAATCACAGTGAAGAAGGAGCCTCACGAGTCTCTGGGTATGACAGTGGCCGGGGGGCGGGGCAGCAAGAGCGGAGAACTGCCCATCTTTGTGACCAGCGTCCAACCACATGGCTGTCTGTCGCGGGACGGACGAATCAAGCGAGGTGAGCCACGGTCCCCAATACCCTGCAGGAGCTACCTGTTTTTAGTTTGGCTCTCTTCCTGTGCTCGTTACCCGGGGTCATGGGTCAGCGTCTCCCACTGTTCTCCTCCCTCCTCCTTCTGCACCTCCCTCCTCTTTCTGCACCTCCCTCCTCTTTCTGCACCTCCCTCCTCTTTCTGCACCTCCCTCCTCTTTCTGCACCTCCCTCCTCCTTCCGCACCTCCTCTTTTTCTGCACCTCCCTCCTCCTTCTGCACCTTCCTCCTCTTTCTGCACCTCCCTCCTCTTTCTGCACCTCCCTCCTCTCTTTCTGCACCTCCCTCCTCTCTTTCTGCACCTCCCTCCTCTTTCTGCACCTCCCTCCTCTTTCTGCACCTCCCTCCTCCTTCTGCACCTCCTCTCTTTCTGCACCTCCCTCCTCCTTCTGCACCTCCCTCCTACTTCTGCACCTCCTCTCTTTCTGCACCTCCCTCCTCTCTTTCTGCACCTCCCTCCTCTCTTTCTGCACCTCCCTCCTCTTTCTGAACCTCCCTCCTCTTTCTGAACCTCCCTCCTCTTTCTGCACCTCCCTCCTCCTTCTGCACCTCCTCTCTTTCTGCACCTCCCTCCTCCTTCTGCACCTCCCTCCTCCTTCTGCACCTCCCTCCTCTTTCTGCACCTCCCTCCTCTTTCTGCACCTCCCTCCTCTTTCTGCACCTCCCTCCTCTTTCTGCACCTCCCTCCTCCTTCTGCACCTCCCTCCTCCTTCTGCACCTCCCTCCTCTTTCTGCACCTCCCTCTTTCTGCACCTCCCTCCTCTTTCTGCACCTCCCTCCTCTTTCTGCACCTCCCTCCTCTTTCTGCACCTCCCTCCTCTTTCTGCACCTCTTTCCTCCTTCTGCACCTCCTCTCCTTCTGCACCTCCCAACTCTTTCTGCACCTCCCTCTTCCTTCTGCACCTCCTCTCTTTCTGCACCTCCCTCCTCTCTTTCTGCACCTCCTTCTGCACCTCCCTCCTCTTTCTGCACCTCCCTCCTCCTTCTGCACCTCCCTCCTCTTTCTGCACCTCCCTCCTCCTTCTGCACCTCCCTCCTCTTTCTGCACCTCCCTCCTCTTTCTGCACCTCCCTCCTCCTTCTGCACCTCCTCTCTTTCTGCACCCCCCTCCTCCTTCTGCACCTCCCTCTGCCTTCCCTAATCCTGCTGCTCCCTCTCCCTCTTTTGACTCCTCTCCTCACGTGTAATTCTCTCCGTTCTCCGTCACATCCAGGTGACGTCCTGCTGAGTATCAACGGCCAGGACCTGACCTACCTGAGCCACGGTGAGGCGGTGGGCACCCTGAAGGCCAGCGCGGCGTCTCCCTCCGTCCAGCTGAGGGCGCTGGAGGTCAGCATGGTGGAGGAGCCGGGTCAAGGCCCCAGCCCGGAGGACCAGCTGCTCCCCCCACACTACCACACACACGACTCGGACTACGACTCCTCCTGGTCCCCCTCCTGGGTCATGTGGCTCGGCCTGCCCAGGTACGGCGTGAGAAGGAAAGGAGACGCTCGGCTGGAGAGCTTTGGTTGTTGGAGCTTTATGGGTCGATGGTCGTATCTCTCCCCGGTGCCTCTCCCCGGTATCTCTCCCCGGTATCTCTCCCCGGTATCTCTCCCCGGTATCTCTCCCCGGTGCCTCTCCCCGGTATCTCTCCCCGGTATCTCTCCCCGGTGCCTCTCCCCGGTGCCTCTCCCCGGTGCCTCTCCCCGGTGCCTCTCCCGGTATCTCTCCCGGTATCTCTCCCCGGTATCTCTCCCCGGTATCTCTCCCCGGTGCCTCTCTCCCCGTTATCTCTCCCCGGTGCCTCTCCCCGGTGCCTCTCCCCGGTATCTCTCCCCGGTATCTCTCTCCCCGGTATGTCCCTCCCGCTCTCTCTGATTCCCCCATCATCTCTTGCTTTCACTCCTCTTTCACTTCATCTTGTCACTTCATCTATTTCACTGGTCTCTCTCTCTCTCCTCACTGAAACGGGCTAAAACCTCCCCATCCTTCAGTTTTCTTCCTCTCTTTCCAACCTCTTAGTAAGGTACCTCTGTTCTTCCACAGCTTCCTCCACAGCAGCCATGAGATCGTCCTGCGTAGGAATCACCCGGGAAGCTGGGGCTTCAGCATCGTCGGGGGCTACGAGGAAAACCATAGCAACCAAGCATTCTTTATCAAGACCATCGTTCTCGGAACGCCTGCGTACTACGACGGACGCCTCAAGTAAGACATCAGTCATGTAGTTACAAAGACGCATGTCTGTTCTCAGTAAGTTAACGGAAAATAAAAGTGTTTTATCTATAATAAATATAAAAACATGTAGTCAATATGATCCGATATGGTCCATGGCATTGCAGTTGTGTTGATGGGTCCCTCTTTTTCCTCTCGAGGTGCGGCGACATGATAGTGGCGGTCAACGGGCTGTCTACAGCTGGCATGAGCCACTCTGCCCTGGTACCCATGCTGAAGGAGCAGCGGAGCCGAGTGGCACTAACCGTGGTTTCCTGGCCAGGCAGCCTGGCATAGGTCTGGATCAGAACCGGTCCAAAAAACACTGAAGCATCAGACCAAGGCTGGAATTAACCCGGGTCATAATCACACTGGACTGGATCAAAACCAGATTGTTGTGCAGAATCATGATGCGCGGTTCTGCTGGACCTACTGTAAAAGACTGCACCTGGCCATCCTGGGAGAGAAATCACCTGATACGAGGCTGTGTTCATATGGTCATATTGTCTGTTTTCACCTTTACACAGGAGACTGGGACTATATCTATTTAAAGATTGTAGTTCTCTCTGGTCTGTTTGTCTTCACTGGACATCAGTATTAGTTTCCAGGGGTAAATTCACTGGATTACAGTATTAGTTTCCAGGGCAAATTTTAGGGGTCACGAAAGGTTTAAAGAACATTTCAGAATTTCAGAATTCACTGCATATATTAGATAGGTTTCTCTGCCATGTAGAAAAATGAACTATCCCCTGAAGGCCAGGTATTTCTGTCCGGAACAAATCTTTGTTACCATCAGACTGAAAAATTAGAAATATTTTTTCTTAATTACAAAAAAGATTCACCCATTTACTTTGAGCTGGTAACTACTGAACAAACCTCCAGGGATATTTTAATTCCTCCAATCAAAACATCTTCGTTGCAAAACGCTCACGATTCAATTGTGCAAATTCCCATAATTCCCTCCTCGTTTTTGCAAGCAGAACTCAAAGATCTTAGCGGAACACTCTATAAACTCTGACCAAGCTTTCTGCCGCATAAAAGTTTTGTATGGCAGAATGAACACACCCGAAGCCTTACCAGATACTTTACCAGATAGCTGCCACGCTGCCCACGAGCCCCCTCCCCCCCACATCGATACAGCCTCATCACCGTGACGACCCAGCCGTCAACTTGCTGGAGTTTTATACATTTGAGAAGGTGTGTTCAGCTGTGTTTAATAAAATACTTCCCAACAGTGGCCACAGGAGTCCGTCTAGTAGGTATACCTGTCCCTCACTTTGTAAAGTGAAAGTCACTTTGTAGAATCACAAGATGCATTTAGTCCTCTTAAAATAAAATAAGTTAAATCCAGTCAATTCTCTGGAAACAAACATTCCTGCCATCAGATTAATGATACCTTCCAAACACGCTAGTTCTGTGACAAAACCCCATATTCCAGTGTAGAATGGGGCTGTACACATGTCCCAACCTGAGGGGTACCTGGGGCAACGCCCATGTGCTGTATCAGTTTCAAAATGTGCCCCACCTGTCAAGGTGATGTTCACTAATTAGGATTTGAACTGGTTCCAGGACATAATTTCAGCTCATATACAAATACTTCCTTCAGGTTGTATCATTTCCCATTGTAAAGGAGACACAGAAAATACAAGGCAAGTGTTCAGCTCACAGGAAGGCATTAAGCTGAAACCCAGAAGGCTTACCAACTGATCCCCTGGAAACAGAAAAAACACTGGAAGAGATGCAGTTGTGAGGATTTATTTGTGAAGTGTGGATCCCAGAAAAAGCAAATTCTGCTACTGGATCAAATAAAACATAACAGAAATAAAACATGACGCAGCTCCAGAATAACTAAACACAAAGACTTGATGCAAAGCAAAGAAAAGGTGTCTGGACACCCATGGATCCGTGTCCGAGCTGGTGTGACCGGGTCGGGGTAGATCGACAGCGTCAGGGGGTGGAGTCATCTAAGCTGGTATTACGTAGCCTGGCAGCCAGTTTCGTGGTCTCAGCCTGTGTGGACACTGTCCCCGACTCAGACTTGGTCTTCCTACGTGAAGACTTGCCCTTTTTGGGGTACATCTTCTGCAAAAGGTTAAATGGAAGTCACAACAGAATAGAAGTTACAGAGATGGCACTACCGCTTAACAATTGACAGGGTTAGACTTGATAAAATCCCCACGATTACTAAAGTGTTAAAACACGACCGAGGCACAATAGATATCCATCAGCCAAACTTTGAAATGTAATGAGGCATCATGAAATAACGAGAAACCCGGTAGTTCAGCTCTCAACAGCACTGGTTCACCTGTAGCTTTTTCTTCTCTGGGTCATGAACCACTCTGTGTCGTCTCAAACTCTCCTGAAAAGAAAGAGTTAGAATTAGTAAAAACTGCGCTAAACCAGAGTTTTGCAAAACACGTAGAAGTGATAACATTTGTGGCCGTTGCTGACGGTCCATAATCTCACCTGCATAGCGAAGCTCTTGCCACAGCCTTCGTAGGCACAGCAGAAGGCCTTCTTGCCCTCATGATCTGACAACAAGTGGTTCTGAAGGTTGAAGTGCTTGCTGAAGGCCTTCCCGCACCCAGGAGCGGAGCACGGGAACTCCCGTTTGGGCACGTTGGAGTGGACGCGCAACTGATGCTGCTTTAAAAACCACGCCTCCAGAAACATTCTGCTGCAACTGTCACACTGCAACTTGACTGAAAACACAGCCGGTGAAGAGCAGACATGACAACTGGATCACAGATTTTAGAAGAAAAAATGATATGGATAATGTGAAAATAGTTCAAAGGTTGGTTCTTAAGGTGACATTTTGATAAAATTATTTCACCATTTAATCTAAAACCTGTCTGGGTTGCTAAAGTCACAAACAAAATGCAATTGCATCTAATAGAAAGCTTTAAAATGCTGCAACTCCTCAGGTGGGAGGCCAATTGAGATCAGCTGGCCTGGGGAGACGTTGACATGCGTTTGTTAATACCTCTGTGCACAGCCTTTCTGTGCTTTAGGTACTCAGACCAGGTCTTCCCCTGAAACGAACAGTCCTCTACAGCACAAGGATAACCTGGGACAGAACGAACACAGGTAAATACACGCCAAAACAAGAGACACCCGTACTAGGACCTCTCGGGCAGCATAGCTGAATGTGAAAGGGGCTGATCTACCTTGGTGAACTTTCAGATGACGCTTCAGATGTCCAGGAGTAGCAAATTCTTTTTCACAATCCTCAAATTTACATCTGTGGAAAGAGGCCAATGCTCAGGTTGTCATGGTAGAACATGTGTGTGTGTGTGTGTGTGTGTGTGTGTAGAACAGTGTGAGACTCACTGAAAGGGCATTAGTAGTGTGTGTTCGATCATGTGCGTCTTCAGTTTGTTGTTCTTTCTGAATTCCTTCCCGCAGCCTTCATGGTCACACTGGAACATAGAGTTATCATGGATTTAATCACAGCATCAACAAGCCCAGAGATGATAGAAAATAAACAGACGCAAGCTCAGTAAATCCCTTCCAAAAGATTCAACTAGTGAAGGGGTCACAGGGTTAATTACATCATAGGTGGTAAATATAAGTGGAGCTTGATGGCTATGCTAACCTTATAGAGCTTTTCCTGGTGCTGGTGAACACGAGTCATGTGGTTCTTCATGCTTGCATGTGTGACAAAGCCTTCGTTGCATCCTTCAGCCTGACACCTGAAGATAAACAGAAACACACAGGAACAAAAAAGGTTAATACATTTCCATGAGTTGTTTAACAGCTTAATCTACTTCGGTCATTCAGTAATTTTTTTGGTTTAAAACCCATTCATCCAAAACTCATTTTGGTGCCAAGCAGTAGTCGTCGTGCCAGAGAGTTTGGAAAAGCAACAATGTGGCATTGTCAATTACCAGAAAAATGCCATCATTAAACTGGTCAATGAAGAGGCTTATTTGACCTTTGTGGGGGGAAAGCTTCATTCTAGTTTTATACTCACTTGTATGTTCTCTCCCCGCTGTGGCTCAACTCATGCCTGGTGACCTCATAACGGGTGCAGAATCGCTTATCACAGTCCTTGCACAAGAAGGGTTTCTGAATGATGATGAGGAGAAACAGAATCATGGCACTCTCCAGGTAACAAACACTAAAAAAAATAACTACAAAGCCAAGACGCATTTTACAAACAAAAAATTGTATGTTTTCTGATCTGATCTAACAGAAACATAGGATATTGAGTCTGATCACTTTCTCGGTCATCTGTGTAAAAAGGCCAACTGGGCATGATTGATACTTACTAAACCTGTGTGTTTGCACAGATGGGCATCTAACTTCCATGATTTATTGAAGGTAGCTTTGCAGTTCACAAAAGAACAAACAAAGCTTTTTTGGACTTGTATACTTTCTCCCATTTTCTATTAATTCAGATAAAAGTATCTTGGCAAAGCAACTCCTCAAACGCTGCTTTGATGGCAGGTAATCTATACGCCTACAACGAGAGACGCACCTGAAGCCAATATATTTTATTGGTCCGTACCATTCTTGAATAATAGCGGGTTTGTTTTAAAATTCGCAAACTAAATAAAAAACAAATGTGGCCTCAGTAATAGCGTACATTTATGCCATTAACCTCAGGTATACGCATTTTAATTATTGGAGATTAATATGTATGTTTTATTAACGTTTCCTGGACATCTGTTTCATGAATGAACTCAAACATTACCCTAGATTTGAATCTAGTTTGTTCCTGAACTTGAAACAGTGAGGAAGCGCCATAATTGGCTTATATTGGCAAACATGTATCCTTCAGTTTGTGATAAATATACAAAACAGCCTCTTGCAAATGAACAGATGTGGCTGGTTTGTTTTCTGCTTGAATTATAATAATTAAATTATAATTCTACGACTATATTACTCTATCTGTTACTGGTAAATTTAATAGGTTAGTTAAGCAATACATTTACTGAACTGTAGTCATTTTGATTTTGGTCCTTGAGTTTGCCTTTCGTGTGTGTGTGTGTGTGTGTATGCATGGGCTATAAGTGTGTGTGTGTGTGTGTGTCAGACCTGAGCGCCTGTCTGTCTCCAGTCATCACACACACGTAGAATTTACAGCCACCACTCGATTGCTTTATCAACCTGCTCCATGCTTCTCTCTGATAGCAGTGATTTACAGTCACAGCCTCGGTCTTCATCTTCCTAGTCCTTTTCAATGTGATATATAAATCAGTGTAATCCGATCCTATTGACCGTATCTACCATGCCTTCCGCCTGTATTTCGCCATATTGCACAAATGAGTAGCAATAGATTATCTTCTATTAATAACAGTTGTAGGCATTTAACCCGACCCGACCCAAAAACAAGCAAGATAACGTTAACAAACTGCCCCTGGCCCGTCCCTCTGACCCCTAACACGCTTGAGGTCACCTGACCCGGGACGGCCCCCGCCACCTCCGGATGTTCCCTATCCGGTTCCCAGCGGGCCCCACGGCCACAATCCCTGACGGGTTGTGATCGATAAACGCTGGCTCTGTGCGGTTGTATGACCGTGGTCACGACTGATAACCACCGCTGACAAACAGGGGATACAACGACGATCTGTCCACCTATTACCCAGATAGATACAGGATGTGTGTGCGTGCGTGTGTGTGTGCGTGCGGGTTCTCGGCCTGGGATTTCCTTGCTCCGTTGTCCCCTCCCGACTCACCAGCACTTTTCCCTCACATTACTGGCACAAACGCTCTGGTCATTGACCCGCCTGGCAGTCCTTCGTCCCGTTTGGATCAGACGAAAACAAGGCCAGGGACAAAGGAGAACAACAGGAGCTCCACGGGGAGAAACGTCAGATCGGTTGGAGAGACACAAAGTCTGAAGGCTTATCGTCCTTATATCATCCGATGCAGCCTCTGCCGTCATCCCTCCCTCCTCCGTCAGACGGCTGTGAATGTGTGTGGTTAATGTGTAACAAGCTGGGTCGATACAGCCCTCCTGGGCTGCTGGCTGTGTGGACAGCCTCAACCTGTGTGTGTGTGTGTGTGTGTGTGTGTGTATGATTAAGGAACCGGTGCTCCAACACTTTCATCCACCCATTCCACACCACCTTCCCTCTGACTGTTTACTTTATCCTTCTTCAATCAGTAACCCCGAGAATGGGGTGCTACGGATGGATCCTATTCTCACACACACACAGGGTTTGTTATTTTTTTCTTAAACTTTCCTTATACATTCGAACAGCACCAAAGCCAAAAATATTTTTGTTTATCCAGGTGGACTGATTGAGAACAAATTCTCATTTGCAAAGGTGACATGGGACACAATAAGGCAAAGATAGATTGCCAGATAACGTATTTAATTCCACTAGGACCTAAACGTACTGAAAGATAAGCGGGGGTTTGGACATCCTCTGCCAATTGATCACATTGATTTTGGGTTCACATTCATCCTAAGGGGGTATTTATTCAGCTTGTTAGACACTTATTACACCGGTTTGATAAGACAGGTGTCTGTATCTTCTGCCCTTATGGAGAGGGGTCACAGGGTAAAGGCCATACCAAGGATATGGGGACAGACCCGTTTCCCACAGATGGGATGAGAACCTAAACAGATGAGATCACCAATAATGTTTTTTTACTATAGATAATGCCAATGTCTTTTCACATCATATTTCAAAGCGTGAGCATTGGCCATGTTTGCATTGAGAACACAACTCAGTGCTAGCTATATTCTGAACACTGTCGAGTCTCTTTCCGCCCACCTCTCCACATGCTGTCCTGCTCCCAGCTGCTTCTACGATCTCAACAAACACTGTTCTAATTGGAGCAAATATTGAGCGAAGTACAGAGGTGGGATGAGAACATTTGTCAGATCAGTGAGCCAGTCAGCCTCCACTGATCAAACATGTCAAACACAGGGGCTGTTTGCACACACACACACACACGTCTATCAACCGATGGAGCTCATCACATGAATGATCAGACATCCTGTCTGTTATATAGATAAAAGCAATTCAGGGAGGCTTAAAATTGTCCACTCTTAAAATGTGTAGTGGTGCTTTCTTCAGGACTGTCGGTACTGATCGTTAGCATGTAGCAGTTAGTGCAATTAAAGGAAACGTTCTCCCACACTGATGAGCAGAGGGTACTAATTCTGGTGCACATCGCCCTCTGCTGGCTAAATCTGCTTTATTACAGGCCAAACCATCATGAGGGTAACCAGTGAATAATTGGCACTTACAAAACACTGTCGCCCTCCCAAAAAAGCAATCACAGTCTGACTTCAATGCAGACCCACTACACATGCAATACTTTGCGCGCGCGTGTGTGTGTGTGCACATACGTGCGTTTCAACAAACTCAGACCCACAAAAAAGAACAGTTTTATAAACAGATTTATTTTGGTCAGCACAGTTATGCCATGAACTCATAGGGGATAGGCTCCAGCAGCTGAGGTTCGTTGCCCTTGGTGCTGATAAAGCGGGCGTCGCGTGGAGCAGTGGGCTGTGGGGAGAAACAGATGCTCAGGTGAGACTCCACTTCCCAGAATGCCAACTGACCATTGATTAGAAATCACAATACTGGATGCATATTATACAACAGCTCAATAAATATGTCTGAATAAAACCAAAATATTAAGTCATGTTCGGTGTAAAAATATAACCAGATAAAGTTGTGCATGTTTGTGTTAACACTAAACAGAACAGCCAAATCTATATTTAAAAAAAAAAATGTTTGGACAACACACAACAAAAATTATTGTAGAGCACACTGAAAACATTCATCTGGGTTATTCTAACCATGATTGGCTGAAAGCTGTGGTATATGAGAGAGTATGCCCAGGTGAGAATGCGTCCCACAATAGAATGCGTTCCATACCTGGCGTTTCAGCTCCACCCAGGTGCCCTTCTGCTTGGCCTCCACCTTCTTCTTCTCGTTCTCCTTGACACGCTGCAGGAAGCTGTCCCTGCTCTTTGAGTGCTTCACATGCTCAATACGCACATTGATCCTCTTGGCCAAGATCTTACCCCTAAGAAAAGAGAGACGTGTTTCAGCACAGGCACACACTTAAGACCTTCACGGAATACCAGGGACAAGGAGGCCAGACCAATTAAACATTTAGAGGGCACACTTAGTCACATGATAACCATTTGAGATGTCAAGTGCCTCCAAAACCATGAACAAATGTGAGCCAACCGTGTCAAGAGTGATCGCAGCCTTTCACAAATACATCAACATGACAAAATGACTGTTATCGAATTCCGTTGGCCAGATCTAAACATCCTTAGTCGCCCAAACCCAATTAATAATTTGTGTGGCAAAATGCCGGACTTCATGAGAACGAAGTGCACTGGAAAATACAGACTTAACTAAAACGTTGCTTCTTACAGATGAAGAAACACTGGCATTTTTTTAAGTGTATCCTCCTAATACCCTTAGTTCAAACATCAGGCGTCTGGCTGGGGTAAAAAAGGAACAATGATTTTCCCCATGTGAATGACCACTTCGGACATAGAACAGCCCTGGTGGCAAAGTGAACATGGGGTTCTGAAAAGTACAGCACCACAACAAACCTGAGTCATCATTTCACACAACCAGGCTAGAAAGGAGCCTACTGTGATTTTTTACACACATACACACTTACTTGACCTGCTTGTTGACAATTATGCCAACAGCATGTTGGGTTACGTTGTAGACTCGGCCTGTCTTGCCATGGTAACACTTATGTGGCATTCCCTTCTGGATGGTTCCTGTGCCCTGGAAGAAACAAGCACAATCTCAGTCCCGAGCTACTACCGAACTAGTATGTTACAATGTTACTTTTGGTTTAGTTGAATTCATTCATTCATTTGCCAGTAAAACATTATTTGAGGTTTTATAAAATATATGTTAGAGGTATCTAATGTAGTACAAGTCTTATTGGAATTGCTAAATCAATTACAATAACGCAATCCAGGTGTGGTAGTCTGCTTTCAACAAACGCATCCAGTCAAATAACCCATAATACAGATTGCTTTTAATTACCCTGTGTTCCGTCCACAGAGCATTCTTACCAGCAGAAAATTGTACTACACTAAATGTAATCGACCAAGGACAACTTAACTTCTGGTATATGAAGTGAGCAGTATTCATACCAGATAAAAATATGACCCAACTGTCAGGGCAAACGCACCAATTTACAGTGAACATTGTAAGGGAATATAAAAAAATCCTTAATGTGGCCTAAACCACCTCGAAACCGCACACCAAATCTCACCTTAATGTCAACGATATCTCCCTTTCTGTAGATACGCATGTATGTGGACAGTGGAATTGGGCCTACAGAACAAAAACACAGGTTATCACAACCAACCCCAAAGGCTAATGGAAAATGTTGTTTACAGATCAGTCGCAGAGTCGTGTACGCAACAACACTCGTTAGTCTGCTATAACTTTAAGTAAAAATACAATGAACCAACGACACATAATATCCTGCTTGGGTCAGACGGACTCACCATGTTTGCGGAACGACCGGCTGAACATGTACCTCGTCCCCCTCCTCTTGCCTCTGGTGTTCGTCATGATGCCTGATTACTGAAATAATAAACGTGTTAATCATACGTGTTAATGTCCAGCAGTACCACACCAACAATACAAATGCAAAATATGCTCTGATCAGCGAGATATCTGCGGTCTGTGACAAAGTTTGCCACGACAAAAACGTGTATTTGACCAATCATAACTAACTGCAGGGGATCGCAAGATTCATACCGAATATGTTACGTGTAGTTAGTTATGGAGCAATAAAAACCATACAAATAGATTACTGGATTTAAAATAAACTCACAACAGAACTAGCTAAAGCTACTGCGAGCTCACAACTTAGCCCAACACCGAGTGTTTCATATTCCAAGAAACCACGTTTATATGAGTGTTAAGTGACAGTTTGTTAGGTTACACGCCAAGGCGTAATGATGGCTTATGTCATTGTAACACGTATAAAAAAATACGTAAATGCAACAAACGTTACACAGCTATAAAAAGGTACAGAACGCTAATATGGCAAGGCCCACATGGAAAGCCACGCTGCTACCCCATTCACTAATTACAGAGATTTCTGCCACTATGACTTATCTTCCGCGGTTGATATAATACATTCGCGGTAAAGTGTATTTTAACACACTAACATAATTGTATTTACATTCATTTGAGAGGACTTTTTTGATCGTTTATGGCGTTTAAAACGGAGAACATCTTACCCCCGGTTGCTCGCAAGATGGCGGGTACGGCGGAAAGAGAGACTGAAAGACCAGAAATCCCTTCTACGATACAATTCAGGAGTGCCTTACTAATGCCTGAACAAAAATGCATATGCAGAATGACCTTTTTCCTACTCGAGCTGATTCAAGATCAGTTTAGATATTCTACATTCGTTTTATAAACTCGCACGGGGGTTGTGTAAAAAAAAACTAATTTATGATCCGAAAGTACCAGGCTTATTGGAACCGATTACAACTAGAATTTAAGTGTAAAACGTTACGGTAATACGTTACAATATAGTGAGTCACTGTAAAATTATGCTAATAGTTTTTTTCATGTGCATTGATGAACGGTTTGTTTTTGAACGTCTCGTCTCAAGTCTGATAGAAGATTAAGTGAACTTCAGTCAAACTGTCCAACTTGTTTTGATAGTGCAGTCGTTTATCTCAGCACAGTATATCCAGACTTATACGCTATTGCATGTTCTTGCGTTTTATATAATGTACGTCACAGACCGTTGACACAGTGTGGGGGTGGTGAAGGCCGGGCGCTAGGACCTTGCGAAGCTCCCATCTATCACCTGTCTGTCCGGCAGCAGTCAGTGAGCTTCACTCATGTCTATGGCTTCACTAGGGAGTCCTGTTAAGACCGGGCGCTAGGACCGTGCGAAGCTCCCATCTATCGCCTGTCCGGCAGCAGTGAGCTTCACTAGGGAGTCCTGTTCGCCTCCGCGCGGTGATTGGGTGGAAGATGGCGCTGAGCGAATGGAAATCCTAATGACAGTTTCCAAATTTGCCTCTTTTTGTACCATGGTGAGTAAATGGCACCGCTTACACGAATTGCAAAGAGGTCTGCAGGTGACAAGACAACCGTAGTAGTGTTGTTGCCATTTTTAGCTGCAGGGGAAACTGTGAAAATCGTTTTTTTTTTGCTTTCGTTACAGCACTCCTCAGTTTTCCTAGCTAGCTTGCTGCCTTCACTGGAACTCATGTTTTCGTGTCAGGGTATACAGCTACCGATAATAGCTTTGTAGGCCTACATTGTTATATTAATTTATTTATTAATAATGATGTAGCATAAGGACAAGTCACACTGTTTTTATCCGCTTGACTGACCCAGTGACCGCAGCGCATAGCTCTGTTGCTTCAGTACATTCATTTTGCAGCACTTAGCAACTAGCCACCCTACGTTAGCTAGCGTCACGCGATCAGTGTGGGAGTCAAGCATTTTCTTAGCACTGCTTGATCAGAACTTAACGTATGCCGTTAATTGTTCAATCGATCAATAACTCAATCAATAAACCTGACAAAATTAGTTTGTAGGTGGGCACTGTAGCACTGCATTTGCTCGCTTGAGTCCCCCCCAAGGTGTCAACGGGAATTCGGGCAGCCGGCGTTTACAGATGACTGTAGTGAACGTGTTGTGATTGATGATGAGTCGTGCGTCTTCTGGTATTACAAGCTGTAAACCCATTTCTCTTCGTTTGCGCGCAGCTATTTCTGGAACACAGCGGATGACGACATGATCAGCTGCCGGCGGTAGATTGACAGAGGGATTGCTTAAGCTCTGTTGCTGCGTTACACTTCAGCTAACTCCATTTAGGAAAACCCGTTAGACAAACTTCAAAAGTTTGACATATATGAAGGCGTTGTTTTGTTCATTGCATGAAAAACTTCTACCTATGTGGCCCTCCTTAGGAAATACAGATTTTGAAATGCTGATCTTTTCTCTAGCCTTTGATGTTAGTCATATTTCATCCTATTTTTTTGCCCTACCAACTGCCTGCTATCGATCATGCATTAAATATGAAATTCCATTTTGATGTATCGATTGGCACACAGTCCTGTAAACCTTTGCTAAAATAAATTTGTGTCCTAGGGCGCCAATGCCTCCGCTCTGGAGAAAGAGATTGGCTCAGAGCAGTTTCCTGTCAACGAGCACTACTTTGGCCTGGTCAACGTAAGTGAGAGTGCCGCAGTTCAAAGGCACATGTCTGCTATTCACGCAGGCTGTAGTCAGTGTGTGTTTATCTCACTGCTTTCTTTTCTGTAATTTTCATTGTTCACCCCTGTCTATGCAGTTTGGAAACACATGCTACTGCAACTCAGTGCTGCAGGCGCTGTACTTCTGCCGTCCGTTCCGGGAGAAGATTCTGGCGTACCGCAGCCAGCCCCGGCGCAAGGAGAACTTGCTGACCTGCCTGGCCGACCTGTTCCACAGCATCGCCAACCAGAAGAGGAAGGTGGGCGTCATACCGCCCAAGAAGTTTATCACCCGCCTTCGCAAGGAGAATGGTGAGTGAGGGGGATTTAGATGCCTGTGGTTCTCCATTCTGTCTCTCAACCCTCCTGCTGTCTCTCATCCCTCCTGTCTTGCATTCTCTCAACCCTCTTTTGCGTTCTCTCACACCCTCTCTCATCCCTCTTTTGCGTTCTCTCACACCCTCTCATCCCTCTTTTGCGTTCTCTCACACCCTCTCATCCCTCTTTTGCGTTCTCTCACACCCTCTCATCCCTCTTTTGCGTTCTCTCACACCCTCTCTCATCCCTCTTTTGCGTTCTCTCACACCCTCTCTCATCCCTCTTTTGCGTTCTCTCACACCCTCTCTCATCCATCTTTTGCGTTCTCTCACACCCTCTCACATCCCTCTTTTGCGTTCTCTCACACCCCCCTCTCATCCCTCTTTTGCGTTCTCTCACACCCCCCTCTCATCCCTCTCTTTCTTCAGAGCTGTTTGACAACTACATGCAGCAGGACGCCCATGAGTTCCTCAACTACCTCCTGAACACCATCGCCGACCTGCTGCAGGAGGAGAAGAAGCAGGACAAGACCAACGGCCGCCTAGCCAATGGCACCCTCGACTCCCAGAACAACAACAGCAACGCCCCGCCTCCCTCTACCTGGGTGCACGAGATCTTCCAGGGCACGCTCACTAACGAGACACGCTGCCTCACCTGCGAGACGGTATGTCAGGGTCCTGATTGTTGTTTGACTACGGCCCAGTCCGGGCCAGAGACGATAACCTGGTGATAACCAGGAACAGGTGGACACCTCACTGTAGGAATATTATATACGGAATAAAGATATTTATTTAATCTAATAATAAATTGTGCAAATGCGTCAAGGCCAGGCATGTAAACGCACAAATGTGAACAGTGACATGTCATTGAATTGCGAGTTCCTTGAATTTGTGTTTCTTATTTGTCTGTAACGTGGACAATGGAGTTACTTAATGCAACGGTTTGTTTGTTGTGGGGTCATAGTTGGCCTTCTCCCACCACTGTTGTGAAGAGTGGTTTTTTAAGTATTCGTGGCCTTTCTGTCAGCTTTAACAGGTACCAGGCCTCAGTCATATCTCATTAACAAGATGCTTTTGTGTGAAGAACTGCTGCTGAATGGATGTTTTTTGTTTATTGTACCCTTGTTTTTACTCGATTGATTGTAGCGCATAAAATGTTGGGGCAGGTTTTTCTTAGACGCTGTACCACGGACAAAGTCATTAAGTTCTTTGGTCTTCCCCATTGTTGTGACTGTTTGGAAATGAAAACCTCTGCATGCTCTTTTGACTTGCGGCCGGATGATTTACTGTGATACTATTTGTGTAAAAAAACAGGCGACAAAATAAAGTAGCTGCTCAGTGTAGCTTGGAATATAATGACAAAAACGCAATGGCAGCGATAGTATAAAACGATACCCTAGGTACCTGCTATAATGCAGACTTTCACTGGGTGTTGACTCTTATTTTCTACTTCCAGATCAGCAGCAAAGATGAGGACTTCCTGGACCTGTCAGTAGATGTGGAGCAAAACACCTCCATCACACACTGTCTCAGGTAACAACACCTGACTAAAGTAACTACAGTAACTACTACATAACTACAGTAATACACAACATGTTCGACAGTTAATTACAGTAATACACAACATGTTCGACAGCTAACTACAGCAATACACAACATGTTCAACAGCTAACTACAGCAATACACAACATGTTCAGCAGTTAACCACAGTAATACACAACATGTTCAACAGTTAACTACAGCAATACACAACATGTTCGACAGTTAACTACAGTAATACACAACATGTTCAACAGCTAACTACAGCAATACACAACATGTTCAGCAGTTAACCACAGTAATACACAACATGTTCAACAGTTAACTACAGTAATACACAACATGTTCAACAGCTAACTACAGCAATACACAACATGTTCAACAGCTAACTACAGCAATACACAACATGTTCAGCAGTTAACTACAGTAATACACAACATGTTCGACAGTTAACTACAGCAATACACAACATGTTCGACAGTTAACTACAGTAATACACAACATGTTCGACAGTTAACTACAGCAATACACAACATGTTCGACAGTTAACTACAGCAATACACAACATGTTCGACAGTTAACTACAGTAATACACAACATGTTCAGCAGTTAACTACAATAATACACTACATGTGGAAACAGTTACTACAGTAAAAAACATGTTCAGCAGTTACCTACAGTAATACACAACATGTTCAACAGTTAACCACAGTAATACACAACATGTTCAACAGTTAACCACAGTAATACACAACATGTTCAACAGTTAACTACAGTAATACACAACATGTTCAACAGTTAACTACAGTAATACACAACATGTTCAACAGTTAACTACAGCAATACACAACATGTTCGACAGTTAACTACAGTAATACACAACATGTTCAACAGTTAACTACAGCAATACACAACATGTTCGACAGTTAACTACAGTAATACACAACATGTTCGACAGCTAACTACAGTAATACACAACATGTTCAACAGCTAACTACAGCAATACACAACATGTTCAGCAGTTAACCACAGTAATACACAACATGTTCAACAGTTAACTACAGCAATACACAACATGTTCGACAGTTAACTACAGTAATACACAACATGTTCAACAGCTAACTACAGCAATACACAACATGTTCAGCAGTTAACCACAGTAATACACAACATGTTCAACAGTTAACTACAGTAATACACAACATGTTCAACAGCTAACTACAGCAATACACAACATGTTCAACAGCTAACTACAGCAATACACAACATGTTCAGCAGTTAACTACAGTAATACACAACATGTTCGACAGTTAACTACAGCAATACACAACATGTTCGACAGTTAACTACAGCAATACACAACATGTTCGACAGTTAACTACAGCAATACACAACATGTTCGACAGTTAACTACAGCAATACACAACATGTTCGACAGTTAACTACAATAATACACAACATGTTCAGCAGTTAACTACAATAATACACTACATGTGGAAACAGTTACTACAGTAAAAAACATGTTCAGCAGTTACCTACAGTAATACACAACATGTTCAACAGTTAACCACAGTAATACACAACATGTTCAACAGTTAACTACAGTAATACACAACATGTTCAACAGTTAACTACAGTAATACACAACATGTTCAACAGTTAACTACAGTAATACACAACATG
Source organism: Dallia pectoralis (assembly GCA_029465975.1). Lineage (NCBI taxonomy): Eukaryota > Metazoa > Chordata > Actinopteri > Esociformes > Umbridae > Dallia > Dallia pectoralis. The sequence goes on from CM055733.1 coordinate 20,863,754, forward strand.
TTCAACAGTTAACTACAGCAATACACAACATGTTCGACAGTTAACTACAGCAATACACAACATGTTCGACAGTTAACTACAGTAATACACAACATGTTCGACAGTTAACTACAGTAATACACAACATGTTCAACAGTTAACTACAGTAATACACAACATCCTACTTTGCTGTAGTCTTGTCTGATCTCTCTCGTTTACTTTCTCCAGGGGGTTCAGTAACACAGAGACTCTCTGCAGTGAGTATAAATACTACTGCGAAGAATGCCGAAGCAAACAGGAAGCGCACAAAAGGTCAGTGTTTCTGAGGATGTGTGTGCCCGCCCGAGGATGTGTGTGCCCGCCCGAGGATGTGTGTGCCCGCCCGAGGATGTGTGTGCCCGCCCGAGGATGTGTGTGCCCGCCCGAGGATGTGTGTGCCCGCCCGAGGATGTGTGTGCCCGCCCGAGGATGTGTGTGCCCGCCCGAGGATGTGTGTGCCCGCCCGAGGATGTGTGTGCCCGCCCGAGGATGTGTGTGCCCGCCCGAGGATGTGTGTGCCCGCCCGAGGATGTGTGTGCCCGCCCGAGGATGTGTGTGCCCGCCTGAGGGGTGGGTGTGTGTGAGCCTGAGGGTGTGGGTGGTGTGCGAGTGTGTGTGTGTGGGTGTGTGTTGATGCGAGCCTGAGGGTGTGTATGTGTGTGTGGATGCGAGCCTGAGGATGTGGGTGTGGATGCGAGCCTGAGGATGTGGCTGTGTGTGTGTGGATGCGAGCCTGAGGATGTGGCTGGGTGTGTGTGGGGGTGCGAGCCTGAGGATGTGGCTGGGTGTGTGTGTGGGGGTGCGAGCCTGAGGATGTGGCTGGGTGTGTGTGTGTGGATGCGAGCCTGAGGATGTGGCTGGGTGTGTGTGTGTGGATGCGAGCCTGAGGATGTGGCTGTGTGTGTGTGGGTGCGAGCCTGAGGATGTCAGTGCGTGTGCCTGAGGGTGTGTGAGGATGTGTGTGTTCTGAATCCCATCTGACGGGAGTCCCCTCCCCTAGGATGCGTGTGAAGAAGCTGCCCATGATCTTGGCTCTCCACCTGAAGAGGTTTAAGTACATGGAACAGCTGCAGCGCTACACCAAGCTCTCCTACCGCGTTGTCTTCCCCCTGGAGCTCCGCCTCTTCAACACCTCGGGAGACGCCACCAACCCTGAGAGGCTCTACGACCTGGTTGCTGTGGTGGTGCATTGTGGGAGGTCAGTGTTGTGTTTTATGGTTTGTCCATATTCTTCTAAATTGACCCTGAGATTTGTGCGAGTGTCTTGCTGACTGCCTCACATATTTGTTTTTTCCAGTGGTCCAAACCGAGGACACTATATTGCTATTGTGAAGAGTCATGACTTCTGGTTGCTCTTTGATGACGATATTGTAGAGGTAGGGTGTGTGTGTGTGTGTGTGTGTGTGTGTGTGTGTGTGTGTGTGTGTGTGTGTGTGTGTGTGTGTGTGTGTGTGTGTGTGTGTGTGTGTGTGTGTGTGTGTGTGTGTGTGTGTGTGTGTGTGTGTGTGTGTGTGTGTGTGTGTGTGTGTGTGTGTGTGTGTGTGTGTGTGTGTGTGTGTGTGTGTGTGTGTGTGTGTGTGTGTGTGTGTGTATTTCTGTACTTATTAGTTTTTTTTGCCCTAAGAATTATAGTTTAGGTCAAGTTACAACTGGTGGAATGGTTAGATTTAGGGTTAGGCATTATCAGTCAGTCATTTTCTGTAAGGCCTGTCAACTTTGGCCAACTTTGAAATAGCTGATTAAATATGTGTGGGGGGAGAAAATAAACTATTTTTAGTATAGGGGTTAGGTTTCTGGTAAAAATGACATTTAGATGTTGAGGTTACTTTTTGGGCGGAAATAATGTGATTTAGAACAACTTTTTGTGTCCGAAGAGGAAAGTGATTCCCAAACTGACCTGTGTGTTCTGATTCCCAAACTGACCTGTGTGTTCTGATTCCCAATCTGACCTGTGTGTTCTGATTCCCAAACTGACCTGTGTGTTCCCTCCATCCTTCTCTGTAGAAGATTGATGCCCAGGCCATAGAGGAGTTCTACGGCCTCACCTCAGAGATCTCCAAGAACTCTGAGTCGGGCTACATCCTCTTCTACCAGTCCAGGGACTGACTGGGCCTGCGGGGAACAGCGCCATCCAGTGGAGCGGAGGAGGAAAGCCCCGGTCGTGGGAGTAAAGGGCCGTGATAGTGTACAGCCCTTTAGTGGCGTCAAGCCAGGCCTCCCTCATACCTGTGTTAAAGCAGCTAGCCCCCCCTCCCCGACTCCGGCTCCCCACACCACCAGTCACTTAGGCTGAAGACTCCGCAGCAGGGGAGAGTTGAGTCAAAAGCCTGGGGTGAACGTTGTAAATTGTGTGACTTTGACCAGTGTTTTAGTGAGGCTGTACACTGGCTGCGGGAACGAGGTGTTGGTTATAGCATGGTGGGTGGGGTGATGGGCTGTTTAACAATTTAACGTGCTTATAATGTCGACCGGATAATGTCTCGGACTCTCCCTCGCACTTTAACTCTGCTTTGTTGCCTGGCCGGCGCCGAAACCGATCAGACCAGTTGACTGTGCATGGATGTTGGGGGGGGTTCAGACGTGGGTTGTGTGTCAGATTACGGGGGTCGGGGTGTTCCAGATATGGGCGGGAGGCGGGGGTGTTCCAGATGGGGTGTTTTTGGCGTGGAACACCTGGGTGGTTTATTTCTAACGTGTACAGACGGGTATTTGTATAAATATTATATAAAGAGGGGAGATGTTATCGTAGTGGGGGGGCGGGGGGGGGGTTGACCATGAGAAGACGTATGACACTATGGTGCACTTTTGATACCGTTTTGTAGGTGCTGGCAAGGTAACGGTTGCTGTGGGGGTTTGCTCGAGAAGGCTTGTTGTAAAATTGTCATTTTCTGTTTTAAAGAAAAATAATTAAAAGCTAACGTGCGTGTGTATGTGCTGCTTTGGACTATTTTCTCCGTTGTGTGGCCGCTGATGACTCATCCGTACTCGGCATCGCCCCTCAGTGGCTCTGACAGATCACTACAGGTTCACATTGCAACGGTAAAAGTCTAACTATTTAATGTCATTTCACACCTGCAGTCATGATTCTGCCGATGTAAGCTGCCCATTTGAAGGTTCCCGGTTCCAATGGCAGGAGGGAACCCTACCGAGAGAGCTGAAGACAGACGCTGATCTTATACCCAGTGGCAGTCTTTCAATTAACCGATCATTGAAAGTAAAAGCCGAGTGACGGCCAGTACAGGAGAGTGGGATGGGAATATGAGAAGTAGGACGACTGGAAAACACATAGTTACACAATAGTTACACATTCACACATGTGCTACCTCCAAAATCACGAAATAGGGTGTACAGATTGGTGGAAATAATTGGATTTGTATAGGCCTACCGGTAAACTGTGTATTAGGGACCAGCGTGAAAGTGCAGTATGAGCTTCGGTTCCCACTATAAACCATTATAATTAGCTATATAAACTCTTAAGATATGTATCTCAAAATAATGAGGCTATATATGTCATTTGTCTCACAGGCGTAACTTTGATTTCTGGTTTGGGTTTTGTAAATTTTCCTTTGGAAACTGTGTTCTCACATCTTTCCTTCGTCCCAAATCGTATCAATATTTTAAAAACATTATCTAACAGGTGTAACATTTTCACGAAATAAAATAATAATATAACTAGTATACATTTGCGCATTTAGCAGACGCTCTTATCCAGAGCGACTTACAATAAGTGCAGGCATTTCACATATAGCTAAAACACACATCAAAAAGGCAATAAGTACATTGTTCCTCAGTGGGTGCAGGGGGAAGTGCTAGAGATAGAAGGGGTGCTAGGAGAGGAGGAATGGGTGATAATCGTAGAAGAATGATTCGGTAGTGAAGTTTCGAACAGTCGAGAGTTGTGGAGCTCCATTCATGGAGCTACTGGAGGTACAGTTTGAAGAGGAATGTTTTTAGACGTTTTTTGAAGATTGGTAGAGAGTCCGATGATCTGATCTCCAGAGTGGAGTTGTTCCACCATTGCGGGGCAAGCACGGAGAACAATTTAGACTGAGCAGATCGAGAGTTGCCCTCCCGTAGGGATGGCACAACCAAGAGGCCTGAGGTGGCAGAACGAAGTGCTCGCGTGGGTGTGTACGGCTTGATTAGTGACTGGATGTAAATAATAATATAACTAGTATACGATTTTGATCGTTTAACACAACTGTTAAAAACATTTGTTAAGGTTTTAAATATTGACCCCAGATTATCATTACATGAGCTGCACTTTAGAGAAATAATAGGCCTAATGTGGCTTACACCGATCATGGTTAAAATAGAGGTGCCAAGAATAGCAATTCACGAGAGGAACGACATGCAATCGTTTTTAAACTAAAGAAAGAAAAAAATGTAATGCGTTGTCCCGGAACATCTTAAGGTGCCAAAATATCACCTATATGAATGCAAGAATAGTGGACATTCAGACATGACACATTAGTGACCATACAGACACGCACACAAACATGTATGTGAACAAAAACTCCTCTCCGTGGTTGCCCTTGAGCAGTGTGTGCAGACGGCACCCATTGGTGCTATTGAACTCCTGCAGCCACGTCCACCGGTGGGAATAAACAGATAGAACCGTCTATGAGTGTGATCCCTTCCTGTGAATCGGACCAGCGCTCCCCCGCCTCCCCGCACCGGTCCACTGCTCTCTGCACAGCCGCAGTCCACAGTAATGCTCCTGCATGTGGAGCTCCTGCCTGCCTGCTCCTCCGTCCTGAACCAGTGAAGACCCATCCGCCCGGTGCTGCATAACCATCGGATATAGGCACTGCACCTGCCGCCATCGTTATCAATATAATGGAAATACAGCAAGGACGCACTTTTATCTAGACTGTTCCAGAACGTCACCATTTAGGTAGGCTGCTGGTATCACCAGACGAATGAATGGACGGGTCTTGTTTTAGGATAATGGTAGTAAATATACCTCACTGAAATCTGGCGGTGCTTTTGGAGGGACCAATGATTTAACATGTATGTTGAAATGGAGAGTGTGTCCATGCTAAGGACTAAGATAATGAAATGGACTTGTTTTCCGTTTGTGCCAACATCCACGCGTTGTAGATGGGAGAAAAGCTCGCATCTCGTGTGATATAATACCGGTAGGCAACCGGGGATGAGAATCCTATAATATGCAACTGCTAACTACAAGTGATGTCTCGTCATTAGAAAACTGTATATGGCTGAAAGAGGACGTTATTAAAGTTTTATATACGATTCTTTGATGCGTGTGTATATGTGTGCGCGGGTGCGTGCGTGCGTGCGTTTGTGTGTGTGTGTGTGTGTGTGTGGGAGAGAGCTAGATATATTTAGAAAATATTGGTGATACTGTGAATGTCTGTGTGAATTTTGCAATAACACTTGTGTGTGTGTGTGTGTGTGTGGATTTGTCAGTCAGTGTGCGTGTCCATGTGTCCATCCCCTAATGCATGTGTGTGTGTTTCCAGACACGGGGCACCATGAGCGACCACTTCGAAGCGTCAGTCATCCCCGGCTGGCTGACCCCCGACCCCCCAGCGTGGTCCAGCAGCGGCGAGGGTTTCCCCGACAACGCCACCTACCCCCCGCTTGACTCCCTGCCCTCGCTACCCCCCTTGCTGGTCAACCCCTGGGACGTGGTGCTATGCTCCTCTGGTACCCTCATCGCATGTGAGAATGCCCTGGTGGTCCTGGTGATCTGGCAGAACCCGGCGCTGCGAGCTCCCATGTTCCTGCTGATCGGCAGCCTGGCCCTGGCTGATCTGCTGGCTGGCCTGGGCCTGGTGCTCCACTTCACCTTTGCCTACCTGCTGAGGTCTGACTCGGCCCAGCTGTTGACCGTCGGCTTGGTGGTGGCCTCGTTTTCGGCGTCCGTCTTCAGCCTGCTGGCCATTACCATAGACCGCTACCTGTCCCTCTACTACGCCCTGACGTACAACTCGGAGCGCACGGCCGCCTTCACCTACACCATGCTGATCCTCCTGTGGGCCCTGTCCCTCTGCTTGGGGATCCTTCCTGTCACCGGGGTCAACTGCCTGGCCGAGGAGTCCACGTGCAGCGTGGTGCGCCCGTTGACCAAGAACAACGTGGCGGTGCTCTCCGTGTCCTTTCTCCTGCTGTTCGGCCTGATGCTTCAGCTGTACGTGCAGATCTGCAAGATCGTCATGCGCCACGCCCACCAGATCGCACTGCAGCATCACTTCCTGTCGGCGTCGCCGCACTACGTCACGACCAGGAAGGGCGTGTCCACGCTCGCCATCATCCTGGGGACGTTCGCCGCTTGCTGGATGCCCTTCACGGTCTACGCCCTGGTGGCGGACTACACCTACCCACCGCTGTACACCTACGCCACCCTGGTACCCGCCACCTACAACTCAGTCATCAACCCCGTGATCTACGCCTTCCGGAACCAGGAGATCCAGAAGGCCCTGTGGCTCGTGTGTTGCGGCTGCGTGCCAGCCAGCGTAGCCCACAGGGCACGGACCCCAATCGACGTCTGACCCCAGGCCCCTGCCGGGAAGGATGGAGAGGCGCCCTGGGCGGAAAGATGCAGGCGGCCAGTCAGTCAGGTAGCCTTGGCTCAGACTGGGTCTACTGTGCGTCTCCGTGGCTGGACTGTATCCAGAGGTGGATGTAGACAGCAACAGACAAGGGAGAAAACCGTCTGATGGTGGTCGATTATATTTGTCTGGTTTAAACACGTGGAGGGATGAGTAGAAGCACACAATTTCTATCTACAGAAAGGGAGTTTGGTTTGGCTCCATGCCGACCAACCAGAGGGCTCTTAATGTTACCTGGGATGGATGGAAATGCTTGGCGACTGAGTGGTGGAGGACTTGTCATTTGTGCTCCCTCAGAGGGCAAGGAATAAAACACCCAAGGCAGACCTCTGACCCTTTTATATTTCAATGTCTTCCGCAGTTTAAACAGAACAACATCCCAGCATCCGACCTCTTCCACCACTTCCACCACCTCTTCCACCACATCCTCCTAAACACATAGGCTTACCGTGATGTCTGGTCCACGTGCCACGCCCTTTTCTGCAGAGACCTGGTGTAGGACAGTCGCGTGGCGCGGCAGCAACAGCTGTATGATGTGATTATCCACCCGCTTTTATATGACGTGAGTTTTTCCGCTCCACAAAGGATTATTATTAACGATTTAATCTTGCGCCACCGTACGCACGATAGATTAAGAGCTAATGTGTTAGTGTGAGTCTGTGTGTAAAAATAAGAATTTAGGCCAGGCAATGTATATCATGGGCAGGAGGAAAAGAAGTGGAACGGAAGTTATGAGTGGCAGCGATGATCAAGATGCAGGCTTTTCCTACAATGAAGCCTGGCTAAACCACTGAACGTGCGTCGAAAGCCAAATACCCGCGGGATGCTATAAATAGCCCGGGCGCTCGGTGATCCGCACTGCCTGCTGCGTCCTCCACAGACACAGAGGAATGGATCCCGGCCGAGGATGAGGCGAGCGGGTGCCAGTCTTCCCTTTTCTCCTTCATTTGCCTTTTTTATCTCGCTCCATCTCCCCCATTTTGGTTACAAAGCACCACCTTCCGTGCGCTCTGTGCTGTGAGCGAGAGGTGATAAAAAGTCCACAGATACGGTTGGCTGCTCCATTACCCCACAAAATGCCTGTGTAGATTATGGTCAACACCTCTGTTACTCCGCTTCTATACACATTACCACTTTACATATTAACACAGACCATTAGACAAGTTATACCTAAAATAATCGTTTATGTTGTATGCTACACCGACTGATATTGAATAGGTTGGAGGATAGGCAAATGTCTCTGCTGGCAGAGTGACTAAAAGCTAGTTAATTAATTAATCTCCTGTCTGTTATGTTATAAAAAGCTTGATCCTCAACCTTTAACCTGCATGCTGCATAGGGCTTTAAAGGGGTAGAATATTTGCCAAATGTTTGAGCCATAGTTTATAGTTGACGGGAATCAAAATATGAGATTGCGAAAAAATGTGTTGTTGTAATCTGTCCAGGATCTCTTAAACTCCATAGCATAACCAACAGCCATTAGGGTCTGACGAGATGAGGATTTCAAAGATTTCCAAAACAAAGGCTGTGCCAATTAGAGCCCAGAGCTGTATGCTCTGACATGTTTTACACAAAGCATAGGTATCCGGTAACACCCTGTCAACTGGGTTTGAAATTGTTTTATTTCTACAGAATTTTGTTTTGCACAAGACAATTGCTGGTCTCTCAAGTCAGCTGGCATGTTTTGTCAGCCAAGGTTTGGCAACGAGAGGGCAGACAATGACTTGGGTTGATTGAACAGGTATGAATGCGATTTCAGTGCCTAGACCCACCTCCTGTAGCCCTGATCAATCGGTCTGGTTTGACAGATTAACATTTGTTATTGTGCAAATAGCAAATTACCCTTTTCTTGTATAGGATTAACTGTCACTAAAATAAAAAATCACACCTATGATATATTAACACAACATCATTGCAGACGGGATAATCTATTCCAATTAACCCATTTGTACGTTCATTAACTCTAAAACATATTGCTAGGGCAAATTATAGTGTTTTCTTTTCTTATTAAAATTATTCTGGTCTGTTACAAAAAAAAGATCTCTGCCAGACACGGAGAACGTAAAAAATATGTGATAATGGAAATGTACATGTAGAATATAAAGACAAATGCTTCAGTTCAATCAAACCAGCAAGATTTACAACCTTTATCCAATGGTCAAATTGACAGTCTGGTCCCGCTTACTGTATTACAACATACATCTACTACCACACGTAGTGGTCTTTGATGTTCATCCACGACTGAACATCACCCTGCCAATTCGGAAAACAACAGAAACAAGAAGAGACAATACAAGTCTTGTTCTTCCAGCTGTGGAGGTATACCCTCTCCTCGAACCGCTTCCTTCCTGTGGCCAGTGAAAAGAGTTTTAACACCACCACCTGGGCGTGTGCGGTAAGCCTCACACACTGCCAGCTTGTGAGAGTTGGCCGCAGATCCTTCTAACGCCTCGTGACGTCACCATGCAGCAAAAACTAAGCGTTCGTTGATTTGTTGACCTATAGCAATAACCTGTTAGCAATAACAGATAGTCCCTCTCCTCATGACAACTAAACAAACAACGACTAACGTCCCTCTTCGTCAATGCCAAGCATAGTCCTTGTGCGACCAGCCCTGAATATGAACTCATCATCTTCTCCAAAACTCAGGCTCTATGTGATTTCTCCAAAATACAAAATCAGATCTGGATACTTCATATCATATCCAAACTGGACAGGTTACCAACTGCCGCCACCCAGTTTTCTGTCGTTTAGTCATTCAAATGTCACTGCCTCTTCCCAGTCAGAATCTACGTTTTTGTTCGACTTCAATGTCTGACATTGAGACAAACTGGACAAGTGAGAATTTCAGTTGTGGACTTGATATGTGTTTTGAGTGTCCTAAGCCTAATCAACGACAAATAGGAAGAAAAAAAATCTGTGCGTATGAGTTGCATGGCCCTTTTGAGTCTGCACGATGTGTGTGATAAGCATACCGACCTACTGAATTCTTACAGGTCTGGGGATTTACCTCCCGTGTGACACTTTGACCTCAGGAGAAATTGCCGCCAGTCTTCCCTACATTCTGAGAGCAATGATTTCATCATTTAAATCCAGTGGAGACACAAAGGACAGTTCCTGATATGTCGTAATACAGTGGATGTGTGCAGTGACCCACAAAGCAGCGGGATGAGGTTAATAATGCTACGCCGTCGCGCGACTGAGCCGTGTGGCGTGTACCACAAAGCATGCCATCATCACAGGCTCGGATGGCTCCTAACAAGATCCAGATAAAATATGAGGAATCTTTTTTATTTATTGGACGTTTGTATTATTGTTTCTTCTTCTGTGTTTTTACGGGCCTGAATTCTGAGACATCAAAAACATTTTTGTATTTCTAACGCGCTGTAGAGCCTTTTCTGAATGTATCGGTGTCTAAGAAACTATTGTTTATTTGATATTGCATCCTGTTGACCAATTTTGTAAGTTGACAATGCGTAGCCTATCGCTACGGGGGCGTTAATGACTTCACGTATGGTGCTACCTGCTCCTGTTCCAGCGTCCAATGATAACTCGGGTGCGCCATTTTTGATTGACATCAAATCCTACTGTAACCATAGAGACAGTTTACACTTTGATCGCTAGACCCTTGTCCAAGTCCCTTTCCTTAGGCTCAAATCATCATATCTGGCTAGCTGAGCAGTATACTTAACTTTTTGTGGGGGAGGGGCACCGGGGCAGATTGGACGGTATCACTTACCTCTCCCCAACTTGAGGATGTTCCGGACCGACGAACTTCCGGTTGGGGACAGACACATGAAACCGAAATTCTTGTTTTGTGAATGTTCTCGCATACAGTCGTACAGTAATGTCATTCTTGTCAAAGTCAGCTTTTAATGTTGGGGGTGAAAACAAGGGCTTTATATTCAACAGTAGTCAACTGAAGCACTGATTTGTGAGGATTTGGTACTGATGTACCAAATGTTAACAGCTCTATGGATCTACTATGATGGGTGGCCAATGGAAACTACAGTGTCGGCATCTTGCGAAGACGAATTACTAGTTTTACCTATGAAATGCACTTTATTTTTTGGGAAGGTAAATGGCACTAGAAATTACACGCCAATTCAACCACTTTTAAACGTCATGTTAATTCTCTCAAGCACAATACCAGTCGCTGCTTTCCTGAAAACAGCACATTTCTACATGTAGGAAAAAAATCGAATAAGTGATAAAGGTCTACACGCTGACGAAAAGCTGTGATTTTCAGACAATGTATTTTTGCAGTAGGCCTAGTGTGTGAAAAGATTTCCTCCCACTGGGTAACAGGTTTTGAAAATCACAGTCTTTCCAACATTTCAACATTCCCAATGATATCCGGGAGATGGATTTTAAGCAAATGTTCATTCTTTTGATCCTAGAAATGCGCCTGTTGTCATGGGTATACTGCTAGAGATTTATTAACTAGACTATTTATGTATGACACAAAACAATCACTAGCTGATGGTGAAAGACCATGGATGAACATGGTGTCTGGCCTTTTTATTGCTTTGGCAAGACTACTAATTGGACAGATCTTTTACATTTTTTTATTAAAATGATGTGTTGTTTATTATCTGAACCCACTGTTGTTTTGCCTTGATTATTCTCATTCATGTCGTTCCTGTATATCTTACCCTCCTGTGCTCTCATGATGGGTCCTTAACTAGCTTCACTGATACCATGGAAACAGACGTCTCTGTGTCAGGACCGTGTCGTCTCTATGACAACCGAGCAGTAGAAGAGATGCTGACAGAACATTGTGAAGATCTGTTTGTATACCTCAATATTTTTTTTATTCATTATCAGGGTCACAGAGTTCAAAGGTTACAGGGTTAACTAGGAAAATTATCATGACAACCCTACAACCAATACAAACAAATATTTTTTCTAGGCGTCATGAAACGAACAGACCCAGTCGAGTGCTACGCATTCATCCATCCCCACTCAACGGGAAGCCTCTGATCTGCACTCACACACACACACACACACACACACACACACACACACACACACAATTAAAAACATGTCTCTGTCCCAGAGTGTTTCATTAAAAGCATTAAACATAAACAGCCTTAGGTTAAGATAACTATAACTAGGCTGAACCCCGTTCTTGGTGGCACATAAAGAGCATCTGGGGTTTTATTTACGGAATATTATATACATATTATTCAGAGTGGTCTCCTGGGCTGTGTTCAAGATGACCTGAGTTGCTTGAGCGTTTCTAAATGTTAATAGTAATAGTGCCGAATGTTAATTTAGTGTCAGTACAGCAGCTGACCGTGACTGTATGCATTCTGAATACACCCGGTTGTGTTTCTGGTCTGAATCCTTCCGCCGCGGAGTCAGTCAATTTATATATCCTGTACAAATACATCTATCACACGTGGGAGTGTGTGTGTGTTTGTTATTGTGTTGATACAAATGTGTTTTGGTGGTTATTCGTTTGTGGATGTGAACGTGCACCTATGCATGTGCTGTTTAGAGAGTGTTTAAGTGAGTGTTTGTTAGTGTCTGTCAATGTGTGTGTGCTAGTCGGACCAGTCATTCTCCTCCAGTTCGGAATCGTCCTCAGAATCCGAGTACTCCACGGCGATGCGTCGGGACAGGATGGTGGCCACGTCGTTCCCCACCGGCTCCTTCTTCGCCTGTTGCTCCTGCTGCTCCTGAGTCTTCTTCAACTGGATGCCTAGAGCCAAAAGGACAGAGACAGTTAGACACAGACATTCAGTCAGCTAGTCAAACAGGCCATATGTCCACCAGTCAGTCATCAGTCTGTCCACCAGTCAGTCATCAGTCTGTCCACCAGTCAGTCACAATCCACCAGTCACTCAGTCAGTCTGTTAGCCAACTAGCCACACCAAACATGATATACACTCTTACCCATGCGTATAGCGGCCAGCAGATCACTCCGAGCGTCGTTGACAGGCAGGTTGTCCTTGGCAACGGAGGACTTGGGAGTGGTTGAGTACGAGCACCCTGGAGGAGGAGGGGGAGGCATCGGGGCGGGCGGAGCCGAGAGGGATCCTGAGAGTGCTGGCGGAGGCGGGGCATAGCCACCGGCTGATCCCATTGGTCCTGTAGGAAGCTGGGGGCCTCCGGGGGGCGATGCGAAGGCCGACAGTGTCGATGGCATCAGGGAACCAGCGGAAGGGGCAGGGGGTCCGTTTCCATATCCCTCCATCATACTGTGAGAGGGAGGCATACATTACTGTCAATTACATCATCATTAAGATAGCTAGAAAAAGCCTCACACCGTCCTAACATCCCTTGGAGGAACAGGTAAAAACAGTGTTGTTGTTGTTGTCTGTAATACAAGGTATATTCGCTGACCTGTAGTCCACAGGCGGTTGAGACATGGATCCGTTCATAGAGTCTGTGGGCGGGGGAGGAGGCGGGGCATTGTGGGGCCTTCCCAGGGTGCCACCCCTGTAGGCCATGCCCTGGCCCCTGTAGTCGTGGTCCAGTGTGGAGTGTCCGTGAGCGGCCATTTGGGCAGCCAGGAGACTGGGTGGCGGCCCGGAGTAGGTGTGGGCGTGGCCGGCATGGTTAATCGAGTTGGCATAGTGACCTTGATGGCGGTCCATGTGGTCCGGCCCAAGACCCCTGGGATTCATGAGAGAACCAAGCCAGAGGATAGTCATTATACAGAAATGCCACTAGGGGGAGTAAGAGCAGTGTTATTTCTCCCCCAAGAGAGATTTTTATTGTACTGCGGTTAATGCATTGGAGTGTTTTTACACTACATTCTATTTAGATGCACAAGACTTATTGCTAAATTTGCTTCAGAGATACATGTTTTTATAATTGCCTTCTGAGGAAACATGGGACACACGACAAATGACGAGTCTTGTTTTCATTATGTTTATATTCTGTAAAATGAATAATCGATGGATGATCAATGGATGAGTAATTACTTCATGTCGTTTGAAATGTCTGACGTTATTAAATAGATGTCGTTCATGTTAACCTTTCACCAACCTCATCTCAGGGGATCGTGAAACATCTGTTGTCGCCCCCCGGTGGAGGGAGTGGGTGTAGCGGTTGTCTGGCCTCAGCTCCTTATCAAGGGCCATCATGTTCCACTCCTGGCGACGGTTTCGGGCCTTACGGACCTTCTTTACCTCCCTCTGCAGAGTGCCATCCACACAGCGCTTCTGCTCCTGAAAAAAGTGATATTAGTTCACCAAAGGTGGAGAGGAGAAAGAAATAAAGGACATGAATTTTAGAGCTTACTTTATTCTTCCTCTTCTCTTTCCTCTTGTCTTCTGTGTCCTGTAACATCTTCTCTTTCCACAGGTCAAAGAAGTAGGACGGGTCAGTGTAGAACTTCATCCCCTCCTTGTGGTCATCCCTACAAGTTCCATGGGCAAAAAGGGGTAAAGGATTTTAGCGGAACATATGACGGGAAATCAGGCAACAAATCTGAAGGCATGGCTAAAATAATGGACTCGAGGTACCACATGCATTATAGATCATAGGTGTGTTTGGGAGAGACCCCACCTATATTTGGACAGGATGTTGAGAGGTGGAGGCTTGTCACTCAAGTTGTACATCTCCTTGACTGGAATTGGAATACTCCTCGTGGACACCACCTGCTGGTCCTGGGCGGTACTGCTCTTAAATGCCTTTTTCATGTTAATGTCCTGCAGAGAGACTGGGCAAAGAGAAAGAACGGACAGAGAAAGATTTTGAAAGAGCAAAAAAGAGTACAAACAAAATGGAGGATAAAGGAAAATAGGGAAAAAGACAGGGTGAGAGATATTTACATATCCTCAGAACATTCAAACAAATCCTAGACAAAAGGCCTCACATCGCCATGGCAACGTGTACTCACATCACTGCCTATTTCTGTGGGACCTTTAACCCCTGCCTCACCTTCTTCCACGGTGGAGTCCAGCTGGGTGACCTTGACGGCCAGTCGGTCTATGCGGTCCTGTAATGAGTTGGCTCTCAAGTAGAACATGTTGGCCTCAATGAAAAGCTCCCCAAAGATATCTTCTGCATGTTTACCTATGGCACACGGATATTTGGATTTAGATTGATTGCAAACATTTCTACATTCAATAAATTATGAATCACGTCAACAAAATAAAGAAAATGTGGAGAACACATTCCAAAATCACTGTAAACTTTTACCAGACCACTTAGGAACCAGAGACGACAGGAAAGCCAGTGAATGCTCACAACGAACACAGACAAGGAGAAATCAATTGAGGTGAACTCACATTCCTTTCCATTGTATTTATAACTAAGAACACACTCATATTTACACCAACCGCCATTGCTCTAAATTCGAGCCATGCGGGGAAACTGCCTTCTGGAGGACAGAGAACTTGTTTTTTTCCATCGGCACTGGGATTCATTTTAGGCAACCTCACGGCCAGATTCTACTGCTGTTCTGGTAACAAACAGGCCAGGCAAACAGACCAGGGACTCATTGCTGTCAGGGACATTATTGGTGGAAAGATCTATAACAATCAATCTTTGCTAGAGCCCATCTGTGTAGGCTTTAAAACATTTTAACAGTACTACATGTTGTATGTCAAAGGCAAACATAAATACATTTCCATTGGCCCACGCAGATGGGGAGTGTTACAGGCATTTGAAATACTAGTATTATTTTATGAGCATTGTGGTATTATAATAGTATTACTATTATATTAATAATATTAATTTTATACTAGTATTATAAAATCTAGTATTATTTTTGTACTTGAAATACAGTCCAATTTCTTCAGAAATTGTTAAATTAGCAGCAACAAAGAAAGATATCTTCCACAAACAAGTAAAAACATAGAACAAAGACAGGTAGAGAGATAAATATAAAATAAATAATCATAATTAACCCCCACACACCTTTCTAAAACACCAAGTCTGACTGTTTTGTTGTTGTTGTTGGAGACAGGAACCTATCGAAACTCCTTTTGGGTGTTTACGTATATAGTTTTTAATCTGAAAATATATAGCGAGGTTATTTACGTATATATATATTTCATCTGCAGATATATGTAGACATTATTTTACGTAAATAGTATCTAATCTGCAGATATATGAAGACATTATTTACGTATATATATTTAATCTGCAGATATATAAAGACATTATTTACATATATAGTTTCTAATCTGCAGATATATGAAGACATTATTTACGTATATATATTTAATCTGCAGATATATGAAGACATTATTTACGTATATATTTAATCTGCAGATATATATCAAGACATTATTTACGTATATATATTTAATCTGCAGATATATGAAGACATTATTTACGTATATATATTTAATCTGCAGATATATGAAGACATTATTTACGTATATATATTTAATCTGCAGATATATGAAGACATTATTTACGGATATATTTAATCTGCAGATATATGAAGACATTATTTACGTATATATATTTAATCTGCAGATATATGAAGACATTATTTACGGATATATATTTAATCTGCAGATATATGAAGACATTATTTACGGATATATATTTAATCTGCAGATATATGAAGACATTATTTACGTATATATATTTAATCTGCAGATATATGAAGACATTATTTCCAGGGGGGCATAATTTTTTCCTCGGTTCATCAAATGAGACAAATGTCCTCTAGCTGCAGATCACCTATACTGAGAATCCCGGTCTTAAAACATGATCTAAGTCAGGGGAGGGCACACTTATCAGTTCAGAGGCCACGTTTGTTTTGTAATTTGTTAATTACAAATTGAATCTGGGCCTGAAAAGGGGAACAATTAAAATGTACTCACATAACATTTATACTGTAGGTCTGTTATTATATCGAAATCATTTACATTCGGATTCAGAAAAATAACAATTGGACTGGCAGGTTTTTTTTTGCTTTTCCTAAAAATTATTTCAATAGCTAGCGTGGCCGAATGGAATTGCCTCCTGGGGCCGGATTCGGCCCGCGGGCCCTAGTTTGCCCACTCCTGATGTAGGATAACAGAGGCAACGGAGAGGCTCAGCCATGAAAGATCAAAGAGAACAGGGGTGTCAATCCACATGCTCCAATCCAAGCCAGCTGGACAGCGTCAGGGGCGGGGGGGGGGGGCTGGGTGCTTTAAGCCAAAACGCGACAGCATGGATATTTGCAGACCGGTAGCAAAATATGAGTTTGAGCGAGCTAATCCTGCCTCCATTTTGATCATTGTGAGGCGCTGTTCATCCATGCTGTGCCTCATGGTTCTAGATAAATCAATCAAGACTAGTTGTTTATGAAAAAGGGATATCTTTGATTAAATGGTTAACCTTTCTCAGCAAGGTCATTGCGAGGGTTCCCCCAAGACGCTTTGTCCTTCCGTCAGACAAACAGAAATCTAACAGTGTAAGAACAGCAAGTAGTAACTTGTTTTATAAAGAGATTTTGACAGAGAGGGTCTCACCAGGAGGGCCTTGATTGGGTCTCACCAGGAGGGCCTTGATTGATTGATTAGGGCCTTATCCAACCACCTCTAAACAAGATTAATCAGTTTTATTATAACTAGAATAATTGTTTCCATTATTTTAAATTGTTCTGGATGAATGAACTCCTTTCCATCATTACATCTAGACCAGGAAGTGCTCCATCATTACATCTAGACCAGGAAGTGCTCCATCATTACATCTAGACCAGGAAGTGCTCCATCATTACATCTAGACCAGGAAGTGCTCCATCATTACATCTAGACCAGGAAGTGCTCCATTATTACATCTAGACCAGGAAGTGCTCCATCATTACATCTAGACCAGGAAGTGTTCCATCATTACATCTAGACCAGGAAGTGCTCCATCATTACATCTAGACCAGGAAGTGCTCCATTATTACATCTAGACCAGGAAGTGCTTCATCATTACATCTAGACCAGGAAGTGCTCCATTATTACATCTAGACCAGGAAGTGCTCCATCATTACATCTAGACCAGGAAGTGTTCCATCATTACATCTAGACCAGGAAGTGCTCCATCATTACATCTAGACCAGGAAGTGCTCCATCATTACATCTAGACCAGGAAGTGCTCCATCATTACATCTAGACCAGGAAGTGCTCCATTATTACATCTAGACCAGGAAGTGCTTCATCATTACATCTAGACCAGGAAGTGCTCCATTATTACATCTAGACCAGGAAGTGCTCCATCATTACATCTAGACCAGGAAGTGCTCCATCATTACATCTAGACCAGGAAGTGCTCCATCATTACATCTAGACCAGGAAAGGTTCCATAATAAGATCTAGACCAGGAAGGGTTGCTCAATTAGTACATCTAGACCCGGAAAAGTGAGATGTTACAAAGTTCTGCATTTCATATATAATGTAGTAAATAACAAAATTAGATGTTTCACCGTCTCAAAATGACTCAGATTTCATGCTAACAGGATGACCTCAGGACATATATCTAGAGAAAGGAAGGAAAACAAGGTCCAGCCTGCTGAGATCCATCAACTCTGACCTCTTTTCATGGTTCTGACATTTTGCCCAACACACACACCCCCACCCACAAGCAGTGGTCCTGTCCCTAACTCAGGCCCTCCAGGCCTTTGTGCCCAGTCATTTATATTTAACCCACACAGCTGCTGCTGAAAGGCCCACTCCCACCAGCGGAGAGAAAAGGAGGCAGTGCAAGAGTGAGACTGAATTGGGGGAGGGAGGAAAAGGGAGGTGTCGAGACAGAGCCAGTAAAGGGGTGGAGTCAAGAGACAGAGGGGAGGAGTTGAGACAGAGGCAGTAAGGGGGTCAGTCAGCAGAGGTTGCGTGTGTGTATATATATCGGATAGAGCTAAGTGAGGAACGGACATATATTGTGAGGATCACATTCCCCTCTCCCCCCACAGGGGGTCGACCCTGAGCCACGTCTTGACCTGGGAACCATCAAGTGACGAGGGCCTTCAGGTTTGTGTGTGTCTCTATGTGTGTTTGTGTGTGATTGTGTGTCTGTCTGTGTGTGTCTGAGACTCTGTGTGTGTGTGTGTGTGTGTGTGTGTGTCTTTGTGTGTGTGTGTGTGTGTGTGTGTGTCAAACATTCCCACTGTGCATCTTACTCAGGCTGCTGAGCTGACGGATGATGGAGCAGAGGGTGTTGTTCATCACACACTCCAGCTCACTGCCGATGCCCTCCGGTAACGCCCCCCGGCACAGATGGTGGGGCTGGATGTTCCTCTTCACCAGGGGCATGGTGAGGCCTTACACGTTGGTACCTAAACGCAGACACCAAACAGAGCGCACGTAAAAAACTGGACTGGTTTTACCGGCAACTATACCACAGAGTTGTTAAGTTAAAAGTTTTGGTGGTGTGTGTTGTGAACACAGACAACCAGTCACACTGTTCGGGACTTAAAAATCCACAACATTACTCTAAAACCGGGTTAGTTAAGCTGGGCCTGACAGTGATCTAACTGGACCCGGCTGTGCTAGAGAACCTTAACAAGCTGCTGGCAGGGAGATTAAGGTATTAGGAAAATAATCTGCAGTCCAGCTAATAATTTCCAGCCATACCACTGCCCCAGCTGTAGGGTCAAAAGCTCAGACACACACAGACACACCAAATCACTTGGACATCTCCACTTGACACTAAAGATTGAAGGGTGTTTACATCACAGTGGTTTAAGTCAGGGGCTGCAGGCTTAAAGCTGATACTGTATTTGATTCTGCAGCAGATGAAGAAGGGATAAAGAGAAAAGCATCTGTGTGGCTGTCTCATCTGAGCCTCTTCCTGCTTCCTGTTATTGCTGCCTCCGCCTGGCTCCAACTTCCTGCTCTTCCCAGTGTCATATCTCCACTTCCTGTCTCCCCAGAGGACTAGAACAACAATGCAGCTAGACCCTGAGAAACTGCACAGGGCTACACACACACACACACAAACACACACACACACACACACACACACTAGTGCGTGTGCACACAAACAAAATGCTTAATGCCACACAACTAACAGTACTACTGACCACTCAGCACTTAGACCCAGATCTACAGCATTATGTTACGCCGCCCAGAACAAAGCTCAAATTTCTGACAACCAAGAAATAACCTTATACCCCCATGAAGCTCTGTCTCTACAGAGAACTCTTATCTGTGTAAAGGACTAATACCCCATAAAGCCCTGCCTGTGTAAAGGATAAACACCCCATAAAGTCCTGCCTGTGTAAAGGACAAATACCCCATAAAGCCCTGCCTGTGTAAAGGATAAACACCCCATAAAGTCCTGCCTGTGTAAAGGACAAATACCCCATAAAGCCCTGCCTGTGTAAAGGACAAATACCCCATAAAGCCCTGCCTGTGTAAAGGACAAATACCCAATAAAGCCCTACCTGTGTAAATGACAAATATCCCATAAAGACCTGCCTGTGTAAAAAACTAATACCCCATAAAGTCCTGCCTGTGTAAAGGACAAATACCACATAAAGCCCTACCTGTGTAAAGGACAAATACCCCATAAAGCCCTACCTGTGTAAAGGACAAATACCCAATAAAGCCCTACCTGTGTAAAGGACAAATACCCCATAAAGCCCTGCCTGTGTAAAGGACAAATACCCCATAAAGCCCTACCTGTGTAAAGGACAAATACCCCATAAAGCCCTGCCTGTGTAAAGGACAAATACCCCATAAAGCCCTGCCTGTGTAAAGGACAAATACCCCATAAAGCCCTACCTGTGTAAAGGACAAATACCCCATAAAGCCCTACCTGTGTAAAGGACAAATACCCCATAAAGCCCTACCTGTGTAAAAACTAATACCCCATAAAGTCCTGCCTGTGTAAAGGACTAATACCACATAAAGCCCTACCTGTGTAAAGGACAAATACCCCATAAAGCCCTTCCTGTGTAAAGGACTAATACCACATAAAGCCCTGCCTGTGTAAAGGACAAATACTCCATAAAGCCCTGCCTATGTAAAGGACAAATACCCCATAAAGCCCTGCCTGTGTAAAGGATAAATACCCCATAAAGTCCTGCCTGTGTAAAGGACAAATACCCCATAAAGCCCTGCCTGTGTAAAGGACAAATACCCCAATAAAGCCCTGCCTGTGTAAAGGACAAATACCCCATAAAGCCCTGCCTGTGTAAAGGACAAATACCCCATAAAGCCCTACCTGTGTAAAGGACAAATACCCCATAAAGCCCTGCCTGTGTAAAGGACAAATACCCCATAAAGCCCTGCCTGTGTAAAGGACAAATACCCCATAAAGCCCTACCTGTGTAAAGGACAAATACCCCATAAAGCCCTACCTGTGTAAAAAACTAATACCCCATCACGTCCTGCCTGCGTAAAGGACTAATACCACATAAAGCCCTACCTGTGTAAAGGACAAATACCCCATAAAGCCCTGCCTGTGTAAAGGACTAATACCACATAAAGCCCTGCCTGTGTAAAGGACAAATACCCCATAAAGCCCTGCCTGTGTAAAGGACAAATACCCCATAAAGCCCTACCTGTGTAAAGGACAAATACCCCATAAAGCCCTACCTGTGTAAAGGACAAATACCCCATAAAGCCCTACCTGTGTAAAAAACTAATACCCCATAAAGTCCTGCCTGTGTAAAGGACTAATACCACATAAAGCCCTACCTGTGTAAAGGACAAATACCCCATCAAGTCCTGCCTGTGTAAAGGACTAATACCACATAAAGCCCTACCTGTGTAAAGGACAAATACCCCATAAAGCCCTGCCTGTGTAAAGGACTAATACCACATAAAGCCCTGCCTGTGTAAAGGACAAATACCCCATAAAGCCCTGCCTGTGTAAAGGACAAATACCCCATAAAGCCCTACCTGTGTAAAGGACAAATACCCCATAAAGCCCTACCTGTGTAAAGGACAAATACCCCATAAAGCCCTACCTGTGTAAAAAACTAATACCCCATAAAGTCCTGCCTGTGTAAAGGACTAATACCACATAAAGCCCTACCTGTGTAAAGGACAAATACCCCATAAAGCCCTTCCTGTGTAAAGGACCAATACCACATAAAGCCCTGCCTGTGTAAAGGACAAATACTCCATAAAGCCCTGCCTGTGTAAAGGACAAATACCCCATAAAGCCCTGCCTGTGTAAAGGACAAATACCCCATAAAGCCCTGCCTGTGTAAAGGACAAATACCCCATAAAGCCCTACCTGTGTAAAGGACAAATACCCCATAAAGCCCTGCCTGTGTAAAGGACAAATACCCCATAAAGCCCTACCTGTGTAAAGGACAAATACCCCATAAAGCCCTACCGGTGTAAAAGCAAATGTCACCCTGGTTCCTCATGCTGATTGGTGTGTTTCACACACATCCACTGGCTACACCTACAGCCACAAACCAATATGCCACAACAAAAGAGAAATTACATCATCATCTGCTGCCACAGAGCTCACTTAAAAACTGCCAATTAGGTCCTTTTCTTAACACCACAGCCAGACAATGAACAAGGACCACAAATTAAAACACTGGTCTGTGAAACATTTTAATCGGTCGTGCTTTAGGAAGCTCAGATGAGTAAATTAGGCACACACAGGAGTTGCCATGTTTTTGTTTGATGGAACAATAGCCGCCACATCATCTGGGCCAGATAATTAGAGTCTGGGGGGATACAGGGAATGATGAGAGAATGTGTGTGCGAGATAGGGAAAGAATATATGTTTGTGTTCATACAAGAAAAAGGGAAACGTGTGTGAAAGAGAGTGGGAAAAAGTAGTAGTGAGTGTGTGTGTGTGAGTGTGTGTGTCAGAGTGAGTGTTGGGGGAGGGGCGTGCCAAAGGGACCTCAGGGAAGCCACTGAAAGGTTCCTGGGACAATAGAGCTCCGTTCACACGGCAACAGCAGAGTGCTCCCATGAGCGCATCTCCCCCCACCCTTCCCAGACATCCTTTAAGGTCCCCTGAAAAGAAGGCACTACTTAGAAAGGAACTGAGGTGAAGAAGAGTGAGAGAGGAGAAGAAGAGTGAGAGATGAGAAGACTGAGAGAGAAGAGGACAACATGAGAGAACGGTGGCAGAGGACAGAGACGTGGATAAAGGTGAAGAGAGAGATGTGAGCGAGAGTGCTGGAGAGAACGAGAGAAACCGGAAAAAGTCAAAGAGCCTAAAGACAGTGCTTGCTCTCAGTCCTGTGAACACAGATTCAACCATGTCCAGGACTAGTCTTTAGCTTTCCCTGCAAAACCGATCTTCAGAGTATTCTTTGTCAAACTTAACTATTGTATTCTTAGTCAAACTAAACTAAAAAATTAAAAACTCATATTTCTACATACCCCCCACTGACACACACAGGCATGTCAAACCACAAGTAGTCTCTTTAGATGTACCATTAGCAGAACATTAGCAAAACGATCTCCCTGAGTTCAGAGAGCTGAGGCCCTTTGAACTTTACTAGAGAGACATCCTGACTTCTGCCTAGGGAGAATGCACTTCCTGTCTACCTAAAGACCATACACACACACACACACAGCCCAACATACAAACACACAGTTTTTACTATGGACGGCAAAACTCCATTAAGGACTAAGCAGAGAAGCATTATCAATTAATGAGTCCAAGTACATCCTCGTGCCTTGAGGAAGGGTCGAGAGCTCGTGGTAAGGTCATCAATATTGCAAGATGGATTACGTCAGGGGTGTATTCATTTCGCTAAACAAAACGTTTTAGATGGTAATTGCTTAGTGAAACAGAAACGGGGCGGGGGCTATTAACATTTGTCCAATTGAAAATCTGTTTTCACTAAAGGTTTCGCAACACAAACACTGAGTTTGGCGGAATGAATGCAGCCCTGATTACGCATCTCGTACAAAATCTTACTCTAACATGGATGGACTAGGCATGCTTTCTCTAGATAGACTCCAGCATTGACTAGGCATATGCAACCTATATCCTAAGTGTCCCAAATCCCATCATTTGAGTAGGCTCATTATATGTGGCTGTTGGGAAATTATCGTAAATGTTAAACCCTAAAATAACAGAACAATGCATGACAATCAGTAGTTAAAGTAACGTTTCATTTACTCTATCTTATTTAGTGTGGGTAAGAAAAAAGCCTGTCGACCGGATGGCTGCTCAGTCAGTCAAACAATGTTCTCTCCTCTCTAGCACACACACACACACACACACACACACACACACACACACACACACACACACACACACAGACACAGACACAGACACACACACACACACACACACACACACACACACACACACACACACACACACACACACACACACACACACACACACACACACACACACACACACACACACACACACACACACACACACACACACACACACACGGACTGACACACAGTATATTGATTTTCTTCCCAGCCCGCACAGATTGGGACGATTCCTGATCGAAAACAACCAATAAACAATATTTTCGTTTTTTAATCGATTAAATACTATATAAACTGGTAAAAAGCAGTTACCAAATGGAGTATACAGTAACATAATAGGCGAGAATGAAAAATCGCGTATCTGATATAAACAACGCAAAAAAACCTTTTGATTTATCCTTGTGATTTATTTTTAATTTGGGGGTCCACTAGTGGTGGCCGACCGCTATGTCCGGTCTCGGGTCGACTTTGTACTTTTACCATGAAGATATAACCGCAATCCTGCACGCGGAAACATTCAAATATGGACAAAGATAAACAGTTCGGTGAGTAACATTCAGGTTCTCAAAATGAGTCATAAAAGCATGTTAAACCCCTCACCAGCAGTCAGAAATGTAATCACTTTCAGTCGGTCCGCGTGTCCCGTTAGATCCTCCCGTTAGACCCTCCAGCTCCCGTTAGATCCTCCCGTTAGACCCTCCAGCTCCCGTTAGATCCTCCCGTTAGACCCTCCAGCTCCCATTAGATCCTCCCGCTAGACCCTCCAGTTCCCGTTAGATCCTCCCGTTAGACCCTCCAGCTCCCGTTAGATCCTCCAGCTTCTCACCCTGACATCCCGTGTCCCTGGGAGTCTGGCCATTCCACACGATCTTTGCGTGAGGGGGGGTGGGGCACAGCAGTCTCAGCCTATCAGCGTTCAGAAACAGGGATTTAATAAGTGGTGGGTGTTCCCTAGTGTAATCGCTGCCCTCCGAACGACTGGGCAGCACCTCAGTCCCCTTCTTGAGAGCTCGTCCGGCATGGGTTGGGCGGGGTCTCTAATCGGGGTGTGTAGAGGCTTCGGACCGGGCAGTGGGGTTTACGCAAGTCCCTATGCCATGTTAACGTGGAGGATTAGAATAAACTCATTTGGAGTATGCAGGATTTAGCCTACAGTTTAAAAATCCCCATATATCAGGGGGCATCTTTTCACAGGGTTTCTATGGGAGCAAATGACACGCGGAATTAAAACCTAGCAGCTTTGGAAACTGAGTGGAATGAGTGCCCGTTTAAGGAATGCATTAGCCTTCACACAGGGTAAAGCGTGGACACTTTATTTTGGGAGGGGGCAATCTCATCTCCTATTTGAGTGTGTGTCAGAAGTAGAGACGGAGGTAGAGATGGAGGACAGTAAACGAGTAAAACCAGATCTCAGTGAAAGGGGAGGACAGACTGGGATTGTTCCATTATTAAAGACAGCGTTCTATTCCTGGAAGAGAACATAACCTGAATAAGAGAAAAAGCATTAATGGATAGGGAGAGATGGAGAGCAAGAATAAGTGAGAGAGAACAGGACAAAACAGCCTCAATATGAATGTTTCCACTTTTATTGTCAGGATACTTTGCTTCATGTAAAATATTTCAATAGAATACAGTACAATACATGTTCCATAACCGTCATTGGTTGGTTTTTGTCATCTTGAAGTTCTAAGGCTTTGACACAGCCAATCGTATGTTCTCTCTCAGCCTGACGGAAGCTGCTTGCACAGTTTTTTTAAACAGTCATTGAAAACAAAATCGAAAGACAATTTATTAAATTATGACCTACTAAAATCAAGTGAATTTCTTTTCCTAATAGTTTGTTGCTTTTTTGCCCTAGTAAAGTCCTCACACAGAGCTTTGGACAAGGCCCCACAAATTCCCAGCAGACGCCAGTAAGCAGCTCAATTCAGTCCCCCAGTTAAGTATCAATCGGCAGAGAGACACAGAGACAGGAGAAGACAGACAAGACAAGTGGACTCAGGAACAGACTCTCTGTCAATGTTGGCATTTCCGCAGCCGCTGGAAAGGGGAGGTGGTGGAGAGAGAGGACGGGAGGGGTTCAGGGAAGATGGGTTCCCCTGGCGTCACTTAAATAGCAGCCACGTCTTGTGTTTGTCTTGTCATGGCTTCTGTTAAGTACCAGTTTAACGGTTCTCTCAGGAAAGGTCACAAACTAGCACAGACGACGACTTGAACCACAGTGGAACAAACGAGGGAGCCGGCAAAAAACTATATTGGGTTTTCTTGCTCTCCATCATCCGTCACTAGTTCTGTGTCTTCGTTTCCATCTGTCGAGCTGAAGGTAAAAACCCGGCCACGGCTGATATCGCTGTGTCATGTGATCTTCAGGACGGGTCGTTTTATTTCATACCAGGCTTACGGGCCGCTGCAGTCGGGGTGGACCAGTGGGGTGGCGTTGGAGTACATTCTCCCAGGGCGGGCGTGACAAGGGGTGGACCAGGGCTGAGGGTCAGTAGCGGTGGGTCTGGTGAGAGTACTGAGGGGGTTGCTGGGAGGTTGAGGAATATCCCATGCTACTTTGGGGCAGTGATGTGCTGGGTCCGGGGTTCTGGTAGGCGGCGTGCGGATTGGAGCGCTGGGAAGAGGGGCAGAAAGAGATCAATCAGACACTATTTACAAGTCTGCTATTCCCGCGTTTCTGATTGGTCGGGACTCTACCTGGTAGTCGGAGCTCATTATCAGGCCACTTGAGGTAGTGACGGGCGGGACCACGCGCACCTTCTTTAGGGGCGGGCCCTGGGCGTGGCTGTTGTCAGGGTTACCAGTGTGCCCCGCCCCATTGGTGTGGTTGTTCCCCTGCTGCTGCTGGTTTTTCTGATGAAGAGCCAAAACACCAGGCATCATTCATTAACAAATGTAAGAGCAGAAACACCACCCATCAACCATTAACTAATTAAAGCAAAAACACAACCAATCATCCATTATCAATCGTCCTCCATCATCCACAAACACACCATTCAAACGATCCACTCGTTGTTGAACTTCACTCACATTACGGACTTTGTCTGCCTTGTCCTCCGGCTCCTCCTCTGTCAGGAACTCTCTTTTAGGGTAGGGAATCTGGCATCCTGCAAACACACTAACAAACACGCACATATACATCACTTATCCTAAAACATACATGCAGCAAAAAACGCCCTCTAAAGTTAAGAACTGTGTAATAATGTTTTAACACAATTAAAATAAAAGCATTTGTCAGATGCCAGTATAGCCTTTTTGGGGGAACTGGCCCTGCATCTGTCCAATGCACAGAATGCACCATGTTTTTCTGTACAATAAAAGGCATAGAGTACTGGTTGTCCTCTGTATAATGTGATGCATTGTTAGCAGGTAGTGAACATGTCATAGATGTTATAATACATGCAGTAATAAATGCGTTACTCTGAGGTGGGCAACGGTTCCTCCACGAAGTATGGGTCCTGCATTGCCTGCTCCGACGTGATTCTACGGATCGGGTCCATGGTCAGCAGCTTCTGGAGCTACACCGAACACAACGGTCAGAACGTTTCACACAGTGCGAGTGAAACCTTAGGAGAACGTTAGGAGAACGTTAGACAGAACAACGGTACACGTAGCATCGCTAATGTCACATCAGACCCAGTGCTCTCCTTTACACTAACCAAGTGGAAGGCCTTGCTGTCCGGTTTAACTTTGTGCTTCTCCATGTACTTTATAAGGCTGCAGTTTGTGTACCTGTGATACAACACAACAATATATAGGCAGGGAGTTTAGGACAATGTCAGGAATCATGCGGTCAGGTGGAGGTGAGAGAAGGTCAGGTGGGTTTGAGAGAAGGCCACTCACGTGTTCCTCCTGAAGTCTTTCATCAGGGTGGAGTGCTCCGGCATCTTCTTGATGTCTTCCCAGTCCTTTTCTGAGGATCACATTGTCACGCTCCGTCAGTGAGTTACAGGACAGGCCAAATGCTTTGAACCTCTAAAAGCCAGTCCAAAATAGAGCTGTTGTCATTCAGCACTCTCATGAAAGATCCCATTAACTTGGGTCAAACCTTCGAGAGGTGTTTAAAATATCTGTCTGGGAAAACCTGTCAGCTAATCTGTTTCCACGTACCATAATGTTGATTTGCTATACTTGTACGTGGGCCAAAACACAAGTGCAGACACTTTGAGCAGGTCAATCAGACATCTAGAGAAGCATGAGTTGGTCAAACAGCGCACATATTTTTATCTGAAGGATACCATCAGTATTTCACTCACGAACATCCACTCTATACCCAGAGCCCGTTTTAAAGTATTCTCAGCCCTTCTACGGTGGTTTGGCTTCCGATGGTTTTCTAGTAGGCCCATGTGTCCAGCCCCGGCCCTCCCTCTTACCAGCCGGGAAGCCCATGACGTTGAAGATGCGGTCCAGCTGGTCATGATGGTAAGGGTTACTGGTCTTAATGTCCTCCTGGCGACAGTGGAAGATGGGCTCAGATGTCAAGAGCTCGGCGAAGATACAGCCAATAGCCCAGATGTCTAACGAAACCACAAGCGGGATTAGCGCTTCCAGGATGATGTCCTGGTACAAGACCACTCACTTCAACAGAAATGCAAACACATGAGACTGTGGCCATTCCTACCGATGGCTTTGGTGTAATGCCTTGCTCCTAGCAGCAGCTCCGGTGCTCTGTACCAGAAGGTGACAACCACGGGGTCCAGATCGGCTAAAGGCTTCAGGGGTGAGTTAAAGAGCCGGGCAAAACCCATGTCCGCTGTTTATTCACAAATAAACAAAAAAGAATAAACAACATATTCAGTAAATTATCCCTTTTAAAAGACGTAATATGTGGCAAAACCACAACGGACATTTTATGTAGTGACATTAAGCCTTAGAACCGTTTCTAGTGACAGAAGTGAGAAAACGTGAAATATCTTCCTACCGATCTTTACCCGCCCCCTTTCTGGTCCCTCCCCCATCACCAGGATGTTGGCGGGTTTCTGAGGAAAATAAAAAAAATTAAAAAATTAACACCACTTAAATATATTCACTGCCATTACCCATACTGGCGGCAAATTATCCGCGAGGTGTTAACACTCATTTGGCACCGTAACGCTAAATCACATGTAAACGTTTAACGTGTTGTCTATGCTGCCATCTAGTGGAACAACAAGCTCCATTTTCCACTCCACCGTTCTCCATGCCATCTCCCTTGTCTTACCAGGTCCCTGTGAAGTACCCAGTTGGCATGTAAGTAATGGATGCCGTCCAGGATCTGATATAGCAGGGACTTGACCATCCCCCTGGGCAACTGAAGAGGCTTCTTATTGGCCTTGGAAGCCCGGTGAAACTTGATTATGTGCTGTGGACAGGGTGAAAGGTCAGTGTGTGCTGTCCTGTGTCCTGTCACGTTCCGTCTCCCTGGCCAGGAGTAAACAACTTTAACGTGTGTGTGTTTGCCAATCTCATACAGTGCACAGATCAGCGTGTGTGTGTTACCCAGAGGTCGTGTTCGGCGTAGTCAAAGAGCAGCCAGACTTTGCGGTCGGCGTGTGACAGGAACACCTTCTGGAGGGAGATCACATTAGGATGCTTCAGCTCTCGCAGGAGCTAAAGGAGAGGAACACATTCACAGACAGGTGCTATGGAAACCATTAGGACCAGTACAATTACATTACTCAAACTCAAGCAGTTTGTGATATTTTGTACCTGAAAACAGCCGTATTATGGACGGGGTTGCCTTCCGCTCCATTCTGCAATGTAGCTGTGCAACAATTTTATTGTTTTTAAAATCGATTTAGCGCCACACGACGTGTGGGCCTTCTGACATACCGTGACCCAGAAAGAGTGCCGTTTATTCGGAAACAGAATAAATACATTCAGGTTTACTAGATACACCCATCTAGTTCTCGGTCAGACCTGATTTGCCTCCAAACAGCATTAATTCCCGGTTGATTTTACTTCAACAAGGTGTCCAGTGTGGGTGATCGCAAGATGACTGGAGCCGCTTCCTGTATTCAGCCGACCGCACAGGAACCCGGGGGGAACCCAGCGTGGTCATCTGATGTCAAGTTCTTAAAACAAGACGCTGTTCGGCACACCACTGTTGTACAGAGCCATTTTTAATATGTGTACATCATTCAGCACTGCTTACTTTAAAACTCTGGTGAGTGGAAACATTACCACGTTTACATTTGGCCAGATACTTAAATGTAAACATCTCGGATAGAAACGCGTGGCAGTTGGTCTAAGTTCCTGACTCGCAGGCAAAACGGTGACCAGATTCCTATCCTTGACGCGACATTGTGACGATGCCCAGATGCATGGCATAGGAAAGTTAAAATACAGACCCAGACTAAACCTGTTGGCGAACTTGTAAACACACCCAAACACTTACTGCAATCTCTCTGCAAGCAGACATAGAGATGCCAGTGCCTTCAATCTGCTTGAGGGCGTAGTCCTTATCATCTTTCCTGCAGACAGAGAAAACACCAACCATGTTTACTACATTTTCCATGGGGCCTTGCTAGAGCGACTTAAAAGAATTGAGTTGGCAGCTGGTGGTACAGGCTGTGACAGGAGGGTGTGAAGCCTAGATTCATGTAATAAAGATCACCTAAATAACCCAGTTCAACAGAGGGAAAACACACTTAATGACAGCTGGCAGGTAAGAACCAAAGTTGCCTGAATTAATTGGTTCTGGGGAAGTTGGGCTTACATGCCTGGATACATCTTCCGTTGAACTCAGAGACGTCTATAAGAGGCAACTACAGTCTCTAATATTGAAACCATAGTAAAATACCTCAATAAAACATATATTTAAATTGGGCATTAAATCAGCAGTCTCTTAGTGATAAAAACAAGTGAGTATGAGCAATGAAACTGGCCTTGTGAATTCGTGCTGCATCCTCTCCACCATCTGTGCACTGTCCTTTGAATTGACTTTGAAACGTTAATGCTCAGGCAGACGAAGCAAGCATCATCCTAACCAGTTGAGGATAATTGGGCACGAGTTGAAAAAACGGCCTTGTAAATCCAAACCACCGTTGTCATGTGGTTTTGACAAAGAAATATCCTTCAAATATCCTTCTTAGTGTAAACCCTGCTTACATGCTCGAATATTCAATACACCCATTTTGGGATCCCTCATTGTGTTTCCTTTTCATACTTGAGCGCAAGCGCTTTTGTTGCAATACATGCATGCCAGCCACACTGGCAAGCTTAGTTGGTGCAGGCGCATTGCACTTTAGCACCGGGTTGTGCCAGTGATGTCAGTGCTTAAATCTAGACATTTAGCTTCACTGGGGAGACCCGAGTACCCGGTCAACAGGCACTATCTTGTACTGTGTGTGGGTTATTTTATTCAATCTCCTATTAAATGTAAAATCACTACTTGTTACACACACACTCATGTCTGCGATAGCCGTCGCCCCCCCTACACAAAAATCTAAGTCGGCCTTGACAACACTAACAAACAAAACAAACAGTTGTTTTGAGAGTGGCGGACCAGAAGGCCTTTCTTTTTGGTTGGCTATCAATATGAACTCACCCATCTTTTCTCTTTGCTTTATATACGTGTCCGTAAGTGCCTCTTCCCACTTTGCATCCCTCGTATTCAAACAGGTCCTCGACGCGTTCTCGTTCTCCGGTCAGCTTTACTTTGAAATCATAGTCCATTTTCCCCGTAGTTTTTGGTCTATTGTGTGGTCCTTCCTATTAAAGCGTCGGCTGGGAGGCAACTTACTTCACGGTTATAATTTGTAGTTGCCTTCCCTCGCGTCGTTCGCCGTTCAGCCCCGTTTCAACATTGAAAGGCTTGCTTTGTGTGTGCCGGAGAAGATGCAGCCTTCTTATCAACGACCAAGTGCCAGGTTTAGGCACGATTACCTCTTTCTCCTGTATTCTCTTGCTACTGCGTTTCTCCAGCCGGTATCTCACTATAGAGAAGAGCAGATCCGCACACGACACTGTCGTAAAATGTCGTTATTCCAGACTCTGCTGGGGAAGGATATGAACGAAGCATTAAAGCTCACCACGTGGATTTTAACTCTTTGTAACGAAGAGACAAATGTTTATATTAAACGCCAACGATTGCGCTGAAACGGTGATACTAACATTTCTATTGCCAGCTCAGTGTTTCAAGTTAATATTTAACGATAATTTGTTCATGATCATTTCTGCATTACTTTATAATCTGAATTTGTGGTGAACAAAAATTAAGACATGGTCCCTGTTAAATGCGTGAAAGGAGACGGCATTAAACAACTGTTAAAACATTTATTACAATTTAAAAACATTTGACTATGTCTTATCTAAAAGGATAAACAGCCGGGTTTTTGAATAACAGTTAAATTTAACACAGTCCTGTGAACATAAAACTATCTGAGGTGGGTGTTTTTTTTTAACATATTCATTCCTACACATTGATTAATGTAGTAAACCTGCACCCTTAATTTATTTTTTTTTAATTTTGTGTGGTTACGTTGCGTGGGAACTAATCTGAAGGTTCTGGTGTTTGATCGGAGGAAGAAAAGTGTTGCTCAGTTGGTCCCATCTTGGCTACATTGTAATCAGAACGGAGAGGAAGACAAACCCGTCCATATTACGGCTGTGGTGACAGGTACAACAATATCACTAAATTACTTTGTCATCTTCTTTTGCTTGAGCTAAAAATTATGTTTGGGTTAAGTATTGCATGCATTGTGTTTGTGCATTGCGTGTCAATATACAATGTCTTATTTATTAGTGAAACCTTTCACCAGCAGATAGCTGTCGACAGCAACTAACAAATGCATTGCGCATTCAAAATGACAGCTCGCGTTTTTGAAAGGCCATGTTAAACGAGCGTATTGGAGTGAACAAGATTATAGAAGTTTGATACATTTATATAATTACTGTAACGACTAGGTGACGATTCTTTGTCCTCTTTATAGTCCGCTTGCATATGGAGCCCGACTTTTCTTTGTCATGTCCCTCCTCCGTAGCGCAATGATTGGACTCTCAACGTGTCTGTCATCGTTCCTGGGTTGGTGATTGGTGGCTTGCAGGATGACACCGTCAGTTTTGTTGCTCTCTCCTGCGTTCTCCAACATGGCCTACTGAATGCTAGGTTTTGTTCAGACGGGGTTGTTGCTCTAAATGCCATGACTGTTACTGAGTTTATTGCCAATTATTTTAATTGTCTATTACCCGAACATATGGGAAAGTTGACGTTAATGATGTTGAATAGAGGATTTCAAATTCATCCAAGGAGGTTAGCTCGCTAACGTTAGCTTTTGAAACACGGAAGGTAAGGATTTTGTAATGTCGGCTCTACGGACCTCCAAACCAACTTACATGTCTTGTTCCCCGGGAAAATTGATGGTTTTAATTTTACTGTACGGTGCCGCTAAACACGGCTTAGAAGCTCACAAGTCATCTATGACAAATGTCATTTTACATAATCGTAATGATCGTAGGGTTTTCCTCCAGGGAATTGTGTGATCCATAAAGGCTTGCTCTCATGTTTTTATTTAGTCCGTTGTGACGGGGCAGAGGTCTATCTCACATATAGGTTGAATCTGCCAATTATGCCTGATTAACACTCAACTGCTGCACACATATTAAGGATGAATGTGTCACTTTAGCAATGTCCAGATAAGATCTGTCACGTTCAAAGGTTCTGCCACCCCTCACCTCATGCCCTGTTTACACCAGCGGTTTCCATGGTGATGGACCCTCCTGGCGGGCAAGACGAGCGGCGGCGTCAGGCAGAGCGTCTTCGGCGGGAGGAAGCGTACTATCACTTCATCAACGAGCTGAGCGAAGAGGAGTACCGCCTCATGAGAGACAGCAACCTGCTGGGCACACCGGGTGAGGGCAATCTAGAGGAACCTGCACCCCAAAGAGACATTCACTCAGGGCAACAAGTAGCCTTCCACCGCTGCCCAAACTCTGCCTAACACAGTGAAACCTACTAATGCCCCCTAAGAGATATTTATAAATATAGACACAGAGTTTTCACATGTGATGATACATTGGCCCCGCCCCTAACAGAGAACCTGTTGTTTTTCAGGTGAAGTGACAGCAGAGGAGCTAAGGCAACGTCTGGACGGGGCAAAAGAGCGTGTCTCCTCACACCCCCGCCCGGACCCACGGGCACAGAACACGGAGGCCGGAGAGGAGGAGGGGAACAGTGGTAAGGGAGGGGCCTGGTTGGGGATAGAGCGGGTTGTGGATATGACGAAGACAAAGCCTGGAGCTTGAATCGAAACAGATCTGCTGTGTCTCGAGATTCAACATCATCTCAAGGCTAATAGTTTATTGTTTTATTTATTCACTCTGGTGCAAAATTATTGAGTCCATAATTGTTTGTATTTATTTGATTATTATTATTGTTGTTATTTTTGACCCAGTTCAGTAACCAGCCGCTGTGCCTGTGTAGGTACCACTGAGCCAGGAGCCGAGACGTCTAACGGTGACTCCCTGCTGGAGTGGCTGAACACGTTCCGGCGCACCGGGAACGCCACGCGCAGCGGCCAGAGCGGCAACCAGACGTGGCGCGCCGTCAGCCGCACAAACCCCAACAGCGGGGAGTTTCGCTTCAGTCTGGAGATCAACATCAACCACGAGCAGCCGGAGCCCGGGGAGCACAGTGACACCCCCGACCCGTCTGAGCTGGCCCCCGTGCCCCCTCCGACTGCCGCTGCCCCCTCGGTGTTGATACGCACTGTGCCCTCCACTCGCCCAGCTCCCTACACCCCTGCCCGGCCCTCCCCTTACCCCTCGCCTCGAGCCACCCTGAGCAGGCGGGCTCAGACCCGGCGCACTCGCAGCAGTGCCACCGCCCCTCTTGTCACTACGCCACCCCATACAACGCCCCTGTCAACCCCGACTGGTTTGAGGAGAAGCGCTGCTGCCCTTCACCTTTCACCGGCCCCAAACCTTCCTCCCCCCCCAGCCCTTCAGGATCAGAGCAGCCCGGCCGAGCTCCAACCCCCAAGCAGACCTTCATCTCCGGTGGAGGGTAGAGAAAGAGGATTACCTATTCTGGACTGCCCCCGTGTACCGACCCAGTCTGACCTCCAGGGGGCCTCTGTAGGGCGGCAGCCACACAGCAGCAGGACTCGATCCCGTGGCCGAATTCGTAGGGCTGCTGCGGGAGGTGGGAATTCTTCCCGGTCGTCTAGGAGACGTAGCCGCTCTCCTCTTCAGAGAAACCCTCCCTCCACCTTGGCCACCTTTCACCCTGGTGGCAGGAGTGGGAATGACGGCTCTAATGATGGGCCCGCTCCTGAGGCAATCAACGGGACTGCCTCAATCTCCACAGAGACCGGTGAGGCTATGTCAGAACCGGCTGTGCTGGCTGAGCCTGGACCAGAGGCTGGGGAGCAGGAGGGAGAGGGGCATGCGACCGGGGCTCCCGGAGGGGCGCGGCGCCACCCCACAATCATGCTGGATCTGCAGGTGCGTCGCATCCGGCCGGGAGAGAACCGGGATCGGGACAGCATTGCCAGCCGCACGCGCTCCCGGGCCCGTGCCGCCGAAAACACGGTCACCTTCGAGAGCGACAGCGGGGGCTTCCGGCGTACCATCTCCCGCTCTGAGCGAGCTGGTATACGGACCTACGTCAGTACCATCCGGATCCCCCTGAGGAGGATCAGTGAGACGGGACTTGGCGAGCCGAGCTCCACGGCGCTGCGCTCCATCCTCCGGCAGATCATGACTGGCTTCGGAGAGCTGAGCTCTCTCATGGAGACAGAGGCTGACTCTGAGACGGCCAGCGGGACTCACCAGGACCCGGCTGGACCCACTGCCAACACGGCGCAGGCCTTCCGCAGCCATGGCAACGAGAACAGCACCGGAGGCCCGGCAGGTGGGGCGACGGCGGAGAGAGACGGGGCGACTGGGGCTGAGGAGGATGGTGGGGACCAGGGCAGATTAGGCAGTGGTGGTGCCGGCGGAGTCCCCGTGCCCAACGAGGGTCGGCCGACGAGCCGGGACACCAACAACCTGGTGGAGAACGGCACGCTGCCCATCCTGCGGCTTGCCCACTTCTTCTTGCTGAACGACGAGGAGGATGAGGAGCACCCGCGCGGCCTGGCCAAGGAGCAGATCGACAACCTGGCCACGCGCACCTATGGCCAGGCTAGTCTAGAGGGGGAGGCGGGGCGTGCCTGCAGCGTCTGCATCAACGAGTATGCCCAAGGAAACAAGCTGCGGCGCCTGCCTTGCGCCCACGAGTTCCACATCCACTGCATCGACCGCTGGCTCTCAGAGAACAACACCTGCCCCATCTGCCGGCAGCCCATCCTCCCCACGCACCAGGACTAACCCAGCCCTGAACTCTGAAAAATCTGACTGCCTCCACGTCGCCCTCTGTTGGCTGAACTGATTATGGGGCGCCTGTACATAGCGCTTTAATGTTTTCATTTATCATTGAGAGATCCATTGTGTTCAAGCTAAGACATGGTAGGACTCAACGCAGTGGCTGTGGGAGAGAATTATAATGCAGAGAATTAACAAAGCTTTATTTTTTTAGACTTTTTATTTTCAGCACCTTGTTTGGTCTCCCGTTCTTTTCTTATTGTCCTGTTTTTTCTTTAGCCTCTCTGTCACAATGCTTCTGAGGATACAGACGGCACAATTGCACAGGGCACTTATGCTTAAAGAGCTAATATGGCCAGCCAGCGCAGTCTCACATTAACTCTTTCACCTGATAGGCTGTGGCATCAGTCGACCACTGCAGTCAGCATCACAAGACTTTACTTGGTTGTGAATGTGTTGTGAATGTGTTGTTGCTGGCTGTGTTTTTCCTGTGAAGAAGAGAATGTCATCAGTCATTTTAGATTTTAAGCAAAAAGCAGG
Source organism: Dallia pectoralis (assembly GCA_029465975.1). NCBI lineage: Eukaryota > Metazoa > Chordata > Actinopteri > Esociformes > Umbridae > Dallia > Dallia pectoralis. The sequence goes on from CM055733.1 coordinate 20,900,292, forward strand.
AAACCCATTTTAAGTAGAACCCAATATTGGAATCTCCCATTTTATAGTTCCATTATCCCTTTTAAAGAATTTCACTATCTATAAATTACTTAGAGCATTTGTCACTGATGGTACAATAAGTCTGAAAAAAAAAACTATCCAAGACATCTAAAGCAAATGATAATCAGGAAAGTATGTGATGTAATTGATCTGTTACTCATGTAATAGGACTCTTCAGTTAGGGAGAGGTCAATAATCTGGCAAATAACATCAAGAGGCAAGAAAGTTGATTACTGTATTTCTATTTATAAACTTCATACTGTTGTTCTCAGTTGTTAACTCTTGGGCATTGAAGATAATCTGTTGGGAAATGGAGTACCTGCTTTGATGCTTTCTCTCCCCCTTATTCCTTCTTTTTTTGAGATGGCCCACACCACTTCTCCAATCCAAATGAGTTAATCATCACCTACTCCCCTCCCACATTTAAGTCTCATGTTATTATAAAAGTTGCTGTCATGGTTGGACTTGTCATCCAAGTAACACTTCCTCGTTCAAGACCTAAAATGACTGAATAGGTAAAAGCAAAATGGTGGACGCTTCACTCAGCCATTTTCTATTTCATCCTATCAGATCAGTGAACACAGAAGATTTCTCCCTTCATTAGCCTGGCCTAGATCTCAATTGGCTCTCCCTGCATGCAGTACCACCCTGTCACCTCCACGGGGCAGTGTTTACACCCGCATTGCAATGCGGTGGGATAACAGAAGCTGCTGGTATTAGTGCCCAGTAGGGCACAGTGTTTCTGTGATTGTCATCCTGGCTTGATTTCTTGTGGACCCATGAGATGGGTGCGACGCAGGAGATGTTGCTTTTTCTATACTGAAGTAAATGTGAGGTGTGTGTGCATTCTGGATCTATGAGTGTTATGTATAGCAGTGCGTGTTTCGGGTTGGTGCGGGCGTGTGTGCGTGCGTGCGTTAGAACTGAAGGAAGTGACAAAACAGAATGTCCTAATTATACTAGAGACGCAGCATCAGTCAGTTGCCTGAATGTTAATCTTAAGACAGACTGGGGGGTGTCCATGGCCACCAAATTTAGAAATTAATATTTATTATGTTCCTATTTAATGAGTTTAAAAAACAACCTTTGAGATATTGAATATGTATTATGTTATGTGATGAGATAAAATGTTCAGATTAATATGTATTCTGTTACTATGTAATAAAAATAAACACATGGGTTTTCTTCTCTGCTCCTTAACACAGGAATTAAATATAGCTTTGTTATGCCTGAAGTTCTTTTGTGTTCTTGTTTTTTTTGCTTCCTAGAGGGGTGTCTGTCTATTCCAATATACAGCTATTTCATTTTTCATATATTCTACTTAGGCTACCTTAGCATTTTTCTCCTGCAGCTCATGGCCCAGCACATTTATGAATGAGATGTTAGACAATGAAGCTATGCCACACTCGTCTACATGAATGTCCATTTGACGCAATGTATGATCAGGATAAGGGAATGAGAATCAAGGGTACTTATGCAGCGGATCAGTATTTGGCTAAGCTAAGAAGGGGGCGCGCACGCACACTAAACATCCCCGCTGCGCGTCCACGTCGCCACTGAGCTGACCCAGCGCGGTTTGTCGTCTTACGGACGGAATATGATTCGTCTACCCGCAAATGCAGCCTTGTCCCGGGCTCTCATTCTCCCGCTGTGTACGTAAGCCACGAGCATGCCAGTGTCCCGGCCCAACCAATTCAGCCCGACAGACACCCACACGAGATCAGGATGTACTTCAACCGGCGATCGAAGAAGATCCATAGCGAGGGAGGTAAGCATGACCAATGCCATAGAGTTGTTATGATGACTATAGTAGGCTACAGCTCCACGGCCAACTATAAGGATTAATTTGGTCAGGGAAATACACCGGCACGGACGGATTAATAATATTGTGAATGTGCACTATCAATATATCAAATCAAATATATTATAAGGGCCATATGTTATTGGTACATTAATGAATTTAGGCGGCCTTGTTGTTCGGATTGACTGCGGCACGGGTGCGGTGCAGCCTGGCGCTTCTTTTCACACTTGTCACACGGTCGGTATAAACAAGCAGTCCATTATTCTGTTGGTACGGACAGTTGTTTTGCTCAGGATGGGCGCGCAGCGTTTAAACCAAACCAGGTTCCAATGCAAAAGGGCCACTGTGAAACAAATACAGCCGGGTAGACAGTGAAGGTTGTCGCAGATGTGCTTATAGTCCAGTGCGCCAAATGCAGCATATGTAAATATTTATATTTCCTAGGAAATGTTTTAATTTCTTGGACGGTGGAATTCAAACAAGACGCTCGTATAATTATGTTGGGTAAGACAGCGTGCGTTATTTAACGTCACTAATGATATAGAAGTCACGTGACTCTATAAGTGCTCGTATTCTTAGCTCCTGGCGGGAAGGCTATCTCACCTGTGGAGGTCACGATGGCCTAATGAGTACGCACTTATGGCTACTGGTATGCCTGAAAAGTGGGGCAAAAAGTAGACTATTTCTTTACTGGTCCTTGAAAATGTGTCACGTGCGTTTTTTTGCCATATGATCCAGGCTTTATAAGGACACTTTATTGCACTCATCACACATTATTGCATTTGCGGATGCCTACTGAAATCGAAATCATGATTATTGCACTTTTCACTGAGTCAGGGATTGAATGCCAGAGGAGCCTTTTTGTGGGTGGGAATAAGAGAACACCATTTGTGTTCCCCTTCTGGCTATGGGGGGATTGTCCTGGAAGAGTAAGGCACATGCCCAACCAGGCACCAGGCAAACTGTCCACAAGTGCAATGTGGGGCATTTGTTTGTTTTTGCGAGTGACAGTACTTTGCCTCCAGCAGTTTCCAACAATTCCTATAGCAGAGCATATTGTCAGTATAGAGAAACGAATTACAGAGAACGCGCCAACTGGACCAGGTCAACGGCATCAATTGAAACCTCATAGGCAGAGATGGACACACTGGATCAATGTTGTTTCTACACCTGGATAACTTAATTATCAATGCCTAATCATCAGATGGTCCCCTGTCATTGGTTAAACTCCAATTAAAGCTCATATTGAATCAGAAATAGGGTCATGAGAGGAGGACATGGGATAACTAACATGCTTATATAGATCTATCCTCTGTAGGAATGGGCAACTCTGATGCTGGAGGGCCAAAATACATTTTCAAGACCAATTATTAAAATATATTTATATTATAGGATGCCTGCTCGAACACAGCCTCCCTATAGCCATCTTTAAAGAGTTCCTGTGTCAGACACGGCTGCACAATGAGATCATTTGTCTCATTATTTCTCTGGCACCTACAGATATTTCCCATAATCCCTCTGACCTCTTGGATCTCGGCCGAAATCACCTAGGCTGTGACACCCACTGATGTGTCACACAATGATTACGACTGATGTGTTTCAAACACAGGCATGTCATCTAATCACACACATGCGCACACACACACACACACACACACACACACACATACACCCACCCACTATGAAAGGGGTGAAGACAGAGAGGATCTCAACTGTGTGATTAGTGTCCCAAAGTACAAAAGTCCCATAGGTCATTTAGATATGGTGTAACCTTGCTAACATGTTCAGAGACCACACTTTACTCAGCCAGCGCTATGACCCCGGCTCCCTTTACCTTCACAGCAAAGTTTTACTGCATATGGACCTGTGCTAAACCAAGTGTGAAATTCAGGTAGGTCTTCCGACTAATGTGTTGTTCAGATATCGCTCTGGAACGGTGGGGATTGTTTGTCTTTTTGTACTGTAGGCGGTCACAGATCGGTTGTGTTTAGAGCAAGTACTGAGGATATCTGAAACCAATCAGTGACATATACGATGTTTACAGTTATTCACTTTGTATTGGTCGTCACACTGTTCCTGTGCGTGTATGGTTCCTAGGTTAGAGCTGGGAATGAGGATTGCATGAGAAAACAGGTTGACGGTCTGTTTGATATGAGCGTTTGTTCTGGGGACAGTTAGTGTCTGGTTGTTATGGCTGCTAGGTTTTCAAGGTTACTGTTTTCATGGGAATGAATGGCCTCTGTGGATTTGATGTGTGGTTGGCAGGTTTAGTATAGGGAATTAAGCTAATGAGCTGCAGAAAAGCTTCAGAGCGCAGTAAAACTCATGAACCGCTGGGGGGCGCTGTTCTGCAACTTCAACGGGTGCCTAGACAATGCTGAAGACCATTCGGCAGTAGCGTGCATTCACAAGCGGGTGCATTCACAAGCGGGTGCATTCACAAGCGGGTGCATTCACAAGCGGGTGCATTCACAAGCGGGTGCATTCACAAGCGTTTTAAAAACTAGCCGCATCAGAGACACAGAAACCCACAGCATGAAAAACTGCAAATTCCTCCCAAGGCTAGAATGAACAGGCCATCCAAAGGTTACAACAAAACGTGTGCTCTGTGCAGTAGACGCAACACAGTGACAGTCTCACGGCTAACCAAAATAACCCTAGGAACCTTCCGGCATCCACACTGACATCAGATGCCATCAACCTTGCACAAACAAAGTCACTTTTATATACAGAAACTGAAAGCATACTACATTGATTGTGTTAAACACACACATACTTCTGTTACCTCTTACAGACTATCAACTATACAAAGACACACAACTAAACATGACTCTCAAATACACAGAGACACACAACTGAACTTGACTCTCAAATACACAGAGACACACAACTCAACTCACGCGTATTGGTCATTTCACTGGTAAGGCCTGTCTCAGTGAGGCGCAACTGACTGTCTGTCTGTCCCCCCCCCCACCAGAGCAGTTAGTGTTGACCCCCATTAGGCAGGAGGAGCCCCCTGACAACCCGGACCCAGAGCCGGGCATCGGCGTGGGCGTCATGCGCTCCCGTCTTGTGGACAGGTTTGACAAAAGTGAGTTGGAGTCTCGTCTACCCCCCCTCGCCCCCCACTGCTTGGAGTTCTTTGGTGCATGCAGCCATCTGGAATAATAGCCTGCGATGACTAGGGCAGAGGTATACTGAGTATACTGACCCTGGCTCTTGACTGAAAGTGCGTTGCTCTCCAGGTCAGGAGGGGCAGTTGACCGCTGGACTACAGTCGCCTGGTCTTCACTGTCACTGCATGTGCTTGTACTGAAAGCATCTGTACTGAGTGGCATACATACACACGCATGCTACACACACATGCTGCACACGCCTGCTGCACACGCATGCTGCACACGCCTGCTGCACACGCCTGCTACACACGCCTGCTGCACACGCATGCTGCTACGCATGCTGCACACGCAAGCTGCACACGCCTGCTGCACTGCCCACCACAGATCAACTCCGCCTGATCCAGTGCCCATATTGACTAATGCACACGATCACTGCGTGCATGGTCAATACCAGGAAGCGCAAACTGAGGAATAAAGGCCAGTGAAGGCCTGCGTATTTATAACACACGTGCGCTAGGTCTTCAACATCAGGCGAACCTTGACCAGACCAGGTTAGAGGTCAGTTTGGGGACAGACATGGTTCACTATAACTTTACAATCATGGCTATGAATCAACAAACGAGTCATTAAGGGACGGACCAATTCACTAAAAGCGTTTAGCGGCTGAGGTCTTGAAGTAAGTTTAGTTAGCGTGAGTAGTTAGCGTGTGTGTAGTTAGCGTGTAGTTAGCGTGAATTACTCTGTGGGTCCGTGTAAAACTGTTAACCATGTCGCACGGATCGTTTTGCCTCTCCTGGTTTGTGGTTTGGAAGTGTCTCTTCTCCTATTGATTAAATCAATAGGAGGCACAATGGCGATGTTTGATACCGCTTACAACACAAAGGTTACGGTTGAGCTAATTGCGGTTGTACAATAGGCGCTGAGGGAGCAGCAGCGGTCGCCGCTGACGGGCGAGATGTTTGCTGAAATAAGGCACCGGGCATTCAGCCCTGAGTTTGGGCATATGAATTATGCAGCCTCCCTCTCTTCATTATTCAGAACCGGGCCTTGTGTTATGCTGGTGAAAGGTTGGTACCAGGCCAGGTAACATCGGGCCAGGTAAAAGGTTGACACGGGGGCCTTGTAATGACCTAGGTGGGTCAAAGGGTCGAACCAGGGCACAACTGAGGTACAGAGTGTTGGGATTCAGGCTGACAACCAGCCTACCGTTGCTGAGCTGCTAAGAGAGAACACACTTTTTGAGGTTTATGTTTGCGGTCAATCGGACATCTGGACAAACGTTCCAAACGGATCGCAGCAGTTACCGCCGCAGACGGTGAAATTGGCACCGCAAACCCGAACGAAGGAACAGGGGCGATGGTCACATGACCGCCCACAGAGGGGATAGATGCTGAGTCACCTGGCGGAACATCAGGCGTCACGGAGATGATGGATCTCCGGTCAATCAGCGAGGAGGAACACAGGGCCATTGATCTGTCTGGAGATAAATCAGAGCTGCTGAGACTGGCTTTATTGACCTCTTAAAGGTAGAGGACAGATAGAGTGGGAGGAGACAGGTGGAGTGCTGGCTCACGGCAACATTAAAGAGGTAGAGTGCAGGTACATTTGTCGGAGATGTGGAGAGGGGGAATGGAGAGGGGGGCCAGTGTTCAGAGTGGCCCCAGCTTCCCTTTTATCCGCTGTACGCTGTCATGTGCCAACGTAGCTGCATATTGAACGATACGACTGCTGAAATAGGGCCAGTCTCTTGAGATAATGACATGGCGCTTTTGGAGTGGGAAGGATAAAACTGAACAAGTGAAATAATGCAGGGTGACTGGAAGGGCAAGAATTGAATTGAATTGTATTAACCTGCCTTTCTACACTTCAGCACATCATCCTTTACAATAGTTGGTTTTGAACTGGTTTTGTCTTGAAACCTAAACGTGAAATAGTTGTCTCATCATGACCTCATATTTACCCGGTTTCTACATTTAATTAGTTCTATGAATTCCGACTGATGTATCTTTACATTGATAATAAACACACCCACATATAAATCTTTACTCAGACCCATTTACATCCTCCCATATAGCCCAAATTGGGGTCGCAACCCACCAGTTGAGAACAACGATTTGCCAAATCTCCAAGTTGTGAGCTAGTAATGAACATGGAGTGAGCAGACAGAGTAATCACTTCAAGATAACCTTTGACCTCGTCCGGCTCCAGTGCGAGGTCAGATACTAGGGTGAGCCAATCTGGCCAGCTCTCTTACACCATGATTGTCCCCCGGCTTTGAACTCGCTCACCGAGGCAACTGTACGTGGTTCTTAAGTTCCTGGTTCTTAAGTTCCTTTCGGACGTAATGGGTGCTTACCTGATCTGCCTAACAGCACCTCTCTTTGATCTCCACTCCTCCCGAACATGTGTCCCTGTTTCCATGTCAGCGGAAAACAGGAGGTGCATAAATATTGATTGAACCAGTGCCTTTAATGGCCATCTGCTCTGCTTTCGTCAGGCCGGGGTGGTCAGCCCACAGGTGATACGGAAATAACTTGTGAGGTCACGGGAATAAAATATGTGGTCCCAAACAGGCCTCCTTTTATGTTTGCCACGGTCTATCAATAGAGGCCTCTACAGAAATCATTACCCCATTGGAACTGATTCAATAGAGGGAACTCGACCCTACACAGCATTACCAGCTATTATTATTTTTCTAAATTATTGATGGGGTAATGGTAACTGTTTTTTGTTATACCAGACGTACACAGCGATGCAGGCGCTATAGTCTGAGGTCTAGAGATTCTGAGTAAAACCTGAATGCGCAGAAACAAACCTGCAATCGGGCACCATTGCATCCCGGGAATGTTGTGTCTGAACCCCGCCAGAAAACAGTGTGGGAAACGGAGGAAAATAATCTCTTGACAGATGACGCGTCCTCTTACAGGTGTAATTTAAACAGGTAATCCGACCATGCAGTGTCAGACCGCAGATAGCTGTTGATGGCTGCATCTAGGCTACTGTCGCTTTAAATGCGGAGTCCCCATCTCGCTCTCTGATTGGAGCACGGAGGCCAAAGCTCCACCGGGGACCGGGCGGTTGTGTTAGAGGCTTTACACACTATAGAGATCATCATTTGATCCGCGTCCGGAGACAATTAAAAAAATATGTAAAAAGGCCTTCTCAAGAGCAGCAGAAACGGCTCGATGAAACGTAGGCGACAGAGGTCTATGGGCTTGTGCTATTCTGAAAACCAGGAGTCGGGGGCTTCACTGAGAGCAAAGCAGAGGGAGGAGAGACGAGTGGCGGGCGGGCTCCATCTGTCCTCGCCGGGATCCGTTGTGCCAGCTGGGTAAACTCTTTCGTCAAGTCCCGGACTGCTTTGCCCCGTCTCTCCTCTCCATTATTTAGCGCAGCCAGATGTAACATGTTCCCCCGATGCCCAGTGGGTGTGCGGGTCGTGCTGATCCTATAGATTTGTCTTGATTTTTTTTATTATCAAAAATCGACAAAGGCGTAAGGACCAGTGAGGGGTGTGAGGGCAGAGATGATCTCGCAGCTCGGGTTCTCATAACGCAGGTGCACTGCAACGTTTATACTGTCCCCCTGTTAGAGAAACAAATACAGTTTTCCGTGCCGATAATAGAGTCAAACCCACGCTGTTTGTGCGACTATTGTGCATCCCTCAGCACATTCTGTACAGGGGCCTGTGTGTGTGTGTGTGTGTGTGTGTGTGTGTGTGTGTGTGTGTGTGTGTGTGTGTGTGTATTGGTGATGGAGCTGTAGCACGGAGCGAGCGGACTAACAGAAGAGCGGCTGTTTAGAAACGAAAGGGGGCCGTCATTGACATCGACTGGCTGCTTACATCAGCATAAAGTGCACCCTACCTGATACCGCCCGGCACTTTTGAACTGTAAACCAGGTTTTAATGTCTCTCCTTCCCTGTCTCCCACACGTACTTACTGTAGCCTCGCCTCTCTCCCATCAATCGAACGGTGCAGGATCCTCTTGCTCATCCTCCGGGTACCGCAAGGCAGATGATGAGATGTCCGGGACCACTTCACATGCGGAGACCATAGATGCCACCGCACGCACTATCCTGCTCAACCAACCCCAGAACACTAAGTTCTGTGACAACCATGTCAGGTAGGAATTGTTCTGAAATTATCTTCGTCCTTATTGTGTTATTGTTGTTAGTTAAAAGGTGATGACTGAAGAAAAGCAAAAAAATTATCACGACCAACGCAACACAACGAGAGAGACTCAATTTGGTTAATTTACTTTATTTCCTATAAGTGGTTTGAGGATGTGGCATCAAATGGTTATTGTTTTCAGACTCCAATGTTTAGTCTGTGTCGAGTGCTTAACATGAACATTAACAGTTTTATTATCAATACGACCTCATACGTTTTTAATGCAGCACTAACACAGATTCATGTTAATAGAAGGTTGTTATTCGCAGGCTATCAGCAATGTGAACAGAAAGCACTCGAGTAAATTGGTTAGATCTGAACCTAAATTAAAAGTTAATGAAAAAGGTTTTCTAATGTATTTGACACCATTTTCAGTGACTAGCCATGCTTTACGAAGTTAGTCCTCCTAAACCCCTGGCCCAATGTTGACTAAACTTTTTTGTACATCATATTTTTTAGCGCTCTAAGCTGTGCTGAATTTGGGTATTTGGAGGAGCACAGAGTCATTTGTGTTGTGAACTGCTTCTGGTACCTTGGCATGTGTGGGCGTCTGCCTTGCTAGTTAGAAGAGCAATGCGGTCAATTTACAAGATCTAAAACTAGTTGTTTAATGTTGTGCTGGTTGGCTGCCTCTCTTGGCCAGGGAGATCGGGATGAGGTCTGGTCCCTATAGCAGGAATCGAAATCTGCTGGGAATTTACCTAACAATCTTGTAGCTGTTATGGAAATATAACGGCTGTGACCACACTGATATATAACGACTGTGACCACACTGAGACTGGATATTTAACGACTGTGACCACACTGAGACTGGATATATAACGGTTGTGACCACACTGAGACTGGATATATAACGGCTGTGACCACACTGATATATAACGACTGTGACCACACTGAGACTGGATATTTAACGACTGTGACCACACTGAGACTGGATATATAACGGTTGTGACCACACTGAGACTGGATATATAACGGCTGTGACCACACTGATATATAACGACTGTGACCACACTGAGACTGGATATTTAACGACTGTGACCACACTGAGACTGGATATATAACGACTGTGACCACACTGAGACTGGATATATAACGGCTGTGACCACACTGAGACTGGATATATAACGGCTGTGACCACACTGAGACTGGATATATAACGGCTGTGACCACACTGAGACTGGATATATAACGGCTGTGACCACACTGAGACTGGATATATAACGGCTGTGACCACACTGAGACTGGATATATAACGGCTGTGACCACATTGAGACTGGATATATAACGGCTGTGACCACACTGCGACTGGATATATAACGGTTGTGACCACAGACATGGTAGAATTCAAACAAGTAGTAGATTCATTTTGACTCAACCACCATAAACGTGTAGTACACACTTAATTTTGTGTTATCATATAATGCTTGGATAGAAAAACATGTGAGAGAATACATATACAGTTCTCTCAATTCCTTAAATCAAGTAATCTGTCTTCTGTCTGCAACATATAGGATGTTAAGCCCAAAGATAGCAGAACTGTTTTACAATTTACGCCCATTTTTCTCACTGACTGGTGGCTGTTAATTCTATCAGATACTAGAAATGTGGATAAAAGCCTGTTGTTCGCTGGTAAACACACCGTATCGATCTGGGTTTACTGTCAGGCGATTACCTTATGCTCTAAAAGGGACCTATTTAAGGTCCGTTAATGGGATTAGGCGGGCCTTCTGCAATTCGTTTATTGCATCGCCAGGCTTGGCCTCTGATTGGCCAGACTGGCTCTATAGATATGGCCTTCATTGTCCCAATGTTCCTATACAACATTAGTTCCTGTTTTAGTGCTTCGTTGCTTCTATTGATTCACCTGAAATTGAATTCCTCCAGCTCTTATCTCCTGTTTTCTATTACTGGCATATTCCATCTCGCCTTATTCTCTGTCTCCTCATGTTTTATTCATGACCTTGATTGTCTGGATCCCAGCGCGCTGGTGCACGTCTCGTCAACATGCCAATCACACCGTGGCCTGGAGCAACGATGCCAATATTGTCCCATACCTGGCGTAGATGTTGTCCTGATATCCAGATCTGGGATCTACTGATACTTCCCTGTTTCCTAGCAGTTTTGATTTGGGTGAACGGCCAGAATGAACACTGATCCATATGTCAGGGGAGGAATGAGTCTTTATTGGCCACCTTTACCACACTGACACCCAGACCTTTACCCCGTCTCCCAGTGTCATAAAATACCATAGTTGTAACTGGATATCAACACGTGGTACCAGAAGCAGCTGTGTGTGCCTGCGTGTGTGTGTTTACGTGTGTGTGTGTGTGTGTGTGTGTGTGTGAATCCTTGCATGTGTGTGTATCCGGGTCAGCAGCTGTTAGGTTGGCTATTTGATGTCATGCTTTCAGAGTGTGTTTAGCTGTGGGCTCATATCCAAGGATATTCTGACATGTGACGGAGCGCTCAAATACTCTCCTGCACAAACCCACGCAGCAAGAGACACTCAAACACACACACACACACACACACACACACACACACACACACACATGCACACACACACACATTCTTGATTTTGTTTTTGGCCAGGAAGAGACTCTGAAGGGAAGGTTATTTTAGCGCCTGGCTATTATCAAGGCTAATTGATTCTGTTGTCTGATCTATGTGGTTGATTGACTGACCAGGTTAACGATAATGTTCATTCACCCGTATTTAGATGTTGCCGTGGGAAACCAGTCAAAAGTCCATGTCCATTAGGTATATGAAAACACAAACCTCGGTCTTACTTCTGGTCGTTAAAATGTGGTGCCAATATGGCAGGCGGTTAATTCGCTACAATTACCATGTTAATGAAGAAAACCACAAAAAATAAACAAATTACCAAGTAGATTATGAGCGGGCGCGAACAGAAGGTTCGGTTGATTTGAGGGGCTGTGGGTACGTGTTTGAGGGGCTGTGGGTACGTGTTTGAGGGGCTGTGGGTAAGTGTTTGAGGGGCTGTGGGTAAGTGTTTGAGGGGCTGTGGGTAAGTGTTTGAGGGGCTGTGGGTACGTGTTTGAGGGGCTGTGGGTAAGTGTTTGAGGGGCTGTGGGTAAGTGTTTGAGGGGCTGTGGGTAAGTGTTTGAGGGGCTGTGGGTAAGTGTTTGAGGGACTGTGGGTAAGTGTTTGAGGGGCTGTGGGTACGTGTTTGAGGGACTGTGGGTAAGTGTTTGAGGGGCTGTGGGTACGTGTTTGAGGGGCTGTGGGTAAGTGTTTGAGGTGCTGTGGGTAAGTGTTTGAGGGGCTGTGGGTAAGTGTTTGAGGGGCTGTGGGTAAGTGTTTGAGGGGCTGTGGGTAAGTGTTTGAGGGACTGTGGGTAAGTGTTTGGCCCATAGTAGACCCATTCCCTGTCCCCAGGAAGAAGTTGTATTATGTTGTCTTTTGATCTGATTACAAGTTGAATCAGTGATGATGTTATAGAATTTTTTGAAGAATGTTTTTAAGAAGGCATTTACGCCAGTGATTACCTCTGTGTTAACCTGGAAAACTTTTCATTTTCCCAGCACCACCAAGTATGGCCTGCTCACCTTCCTGCCCCGTTTCCTGTATGAGCAGATCCGCCGCGCCGCCAACGCCTTCTTCCTCTTCATCGCCCTGATGCAGGTAAGCCCAGACGCAGACCGCTGACCGCCAGCGTGGTCATGTGACAACCTGACCGTGTCCTCTTTATCCCCATCTCATTCTACCCCCCCCCCCCTCTGCATGCTGAGAGTATGGGCGCATGCTGGGAGTCAGGGTGCATGATGGGAGTTTGGGTGCATGCTGGGAGTTTGTGTGCATTGAGGCCTAGCTTACTTTTGGCTTGTTTTTCCTTTTTTATGTGTTTTAGTGATAGTGGAGGGTCGTTTATTTGGGATTACCCCCTATTTGGGGATGGCGACCCCGTTTGACTGGTTGTTTGAGGAGCCATTGTTTCACAATGTGATCTTCAAGTCCCGGGTGTTAGGGTTAGGGTTACGGTTCAGCAGCCTACAGTCCCAATTATGGCCTGGATTATGAGCTGTACATTAGTGTGGCTACAGGGATATTCTAAGAGGATGCGGGGCGGCTGCTCTCATTCAGGACCCTGGAGGTTAAAGGTGACAAGGTGGGCAGAGGTGTTTGGTCAGGGCTCATCACCTTTAGCTTGTTGGCGGTCCTTATATAAAATGCCTATTGATATGAGGACATCTGACCTTAATGGAGGACTATTCATGGGGCTATTGCCACCAATAAACAGCTGGTGCACCTTGATCCAAGTGTCAAGGACAGCTGCCTGTTTTGTGCGGAGTAGGAAACTCTGGAGCATCTGTTCATGCAGTGTCCCACGTTAGTAGGGCTGTTTGATCAGCTTACTGAGTGGGTCTCCGGTTTGGGTGAGTTTTTCTCTTCGAAGCTGTTTATATTTGGCCCTGAATATTGTTTTAGTAGAACATGTGCCAACTTTATGTCAGAGACGGGTACGCTGGCAATTTGGACTTGGAGGAATGGTATTCGCTTGTTGTTGTTTGTAGTTGTAGTGTTGTGGGCTCCTAGGACCCAATGAAGTGATTTAAAACACAACTCTCTCTCTCATGTTTTTAGCAAATCCCTGATGTCTCCCCTACGGGCCGCTACACCACCCTGGTGCCGCTGATCTTCATCATGACTGTAGCCGGCATCAAGGAGATCATAGAGGACTATGTAAGAAGGTCCTGCAGGGCTCAGTTCTCCTCCCCGCTGCTGAGTAACGCCCTGCTGTGGTTCTCTCTGCCTCCAGCTCTGTTGCCAAGCAGCGTTAGCGTGTGCGTCTGGTGAGAGGGTGACGCGTGAGAAACTTACACACGCTTTTGTCTCTGTGTTTCTGTGCAGCAACGACACAAGGCAGACAACACCGTCAACAAGAAGAAAACCACAGGTACTGGACGTCTGTCCGCGCGTGTGTGTGTTTTATTTGCCACTAGGGTGGATGAGTGGATCTATTTACGGGAATAGACATGTTTGTCCTTTAAGCTAGATGCCCATGCTAACAGAGCTGTTGTGGTTGTGTCTCAGTTCTGAGGAATGGAGCTTGGCAGACCATCATCTGGAAACAGGTAAACCCCCATATACTTGTCTACCGTCAGTAAGGCCACATGTTCCAAACGAGGCCCAGTGCTTTTTCAGCATCACACACCAGCCGTACGGGGAAAACTCTAAATGCGTTCTATGACTAGGGGCCTGGTGAGGGAAAACTCGGGTCCCGTTGCCAATTCTGTATATTTCCGGGGCTGTTGTTTTCTGGTGTTAAGTGTTTTGGTGTTATGTGTGTGTCTTGTGCCACATGCCCTGATGGAGGCTGGAGTGGACAACTGTCTGTTGTCTGCTCTCTCCTCTCCACCTTCTGTCTCTGCTACGGTTTGTTTGTTCTGCCCAAATCTCTCCCGCTCTCTTTTGCTCTCATATTCCCACTTCTCTCTCTTCCAGTCGCCCTGAAACATCCTTCTAACCTAACCTGTTTTCATTCTCTCCTCACGCTGTTGTATTGCTGCTTCCGGGCCACTAGGTGGCAGTAGGAGACATAGTGAAGGTCACTAATGGGCAGCATCTTCCGGCTGACATGGTCATAGTGTCGTCCAGGTTGGTTTTCGGTGTTTTCGGTGTTAGAGCAGTGTGGTTCAGCTTGTCACCGGGTTGCACGGTTTATGGAGGAAGTGACAATGTTGTGGTGATGTTGTGACAATGTTGTGGTAACGTTGGGCTCCATCACTCTCCACAGTGAGCCCCAGGCCATGTGTTACACTGAGACCTCTAACCTGGATGGAGAAACAAACCTGAAGATCAGACAGGTGAGACGTGTGTGTGTGTGTGTGTTTGTGTGTGTGTGTGTGTGTGTGTGTTTCATCATCATCCATCCTGTGCATGAGATCGTGTGTGTTAGTTCCTGTTAGTCTTTTAGCAGATGCTCTGCCAGGTGAGCCCTGGGCACCTGTCAATATTAGTTAGTGTGAACCTACCTGTCAATATTAGTTAGTGTGAACCTACCTGTCAATATTAGTTAGTGTGAACCTACCTGTCATTATTAGTTAGTGTGAACCTACCTGTCGATATTAGTTAGTGTGAACCTAACTGTCAATATTAGTTAGTGTGAACCTACCTGTCAATATTAGTTAGTGTGAACCTACCTGTCAATATTAGTTAGTGTGAACCTACCTGTCAATATTAGTTAGTGTGAACCTACCTGTCAATATTAGTTAGTGTGAACCTACCTGTCAATATTAGTTAGTGTGAACCTACCTGTCAATATTAGTTAGTGTGAACCTACCTGTCAATATTAGTTAGTGTGAACCTACCTGTCAATATTAGTTAGTGTGAACCTACCTGTCAATATTAGTTAGTGTGAACCTACCTGTCAATATTAGTTAGTGTGAACCTACCTGTCAATATTAGTTAGTGTGAACCTACCTGTCAATATTAGTTAGTGTGAACCTACCTGTCATTATTAGTTAGTGTGAACCTACCTGTCGATATTAGTTAGTGTGAACCTAACTGTCAATATTAGTTAGTGTGAACCTACCTGTCAATATTAGTTAGTGTGAACCTACCTGTCAATATTAGTTAGTGTGAACCTACCTGTCAATATTAGTTAGTGTGAACCTACCTGTCAATATTAGTTAGTGTGAACCTACCTGTCAATATTAGTTAGTGTGAACCTACCTGTCAATATTAGTTAGTGTGAACCTACCTGTCAATATTAGTTAGTGTGAACCTACCTGTCATTATTAGTTAGTGTGAACCTACCTGTCGATATTAGTTAGTGTGAACCTAACTGTCGATATTGGTTAGTCTGATCCTAACTGTCGATATTAGTTACTGTGAACCTAACTGTCGATATTAGTTAGTGTGAACCTAACTGTCGATATTAGTTAGTGTGAACCTAACTGTCGATATTAGTGAGTGTGAACCTACCTGTCAATATTAGTTAGTGTGAACCTAACTGTCAATATTAGTTAGTCTGAACCTAACTGTCGATATTACTTAGTGTGAACCTAACTGTCGATATTAGTTAGTGTGAACCTAACTGTCGATATTAGTTAGTGTGAACCTAACTGTCGATATTAGTTAGTCTGAACCTAACTGTCGATATTAGTTAGTGTGAACCTAACTGTCGATATTAGTTAGTGTGAACCTAACGGTCGATATTAGTTAGTGTGAACCTAACTGTTGATATTAGTAAGTGTGAACCTAACTGTCGATATTAGTTAGTGTGAACCTAACTGTTGATATTAGTTAGTGTGAACCTAACTGTCGATATTAGTTAGTGTGAACCTAACGGTCGATATTAGTTAGTGTGAACCTAACTGTTGATATTAGTTAGTGTGAACCTAACTGTCAATATTAGTTAGTGTGAACCTAACTGTCGATATTAGTTAGTCTGAACCTAACTGTTGATATTAGTTAGTGTGAACCTAACTGTCGATATTAGTTAGTGTGAACCTAACGGTCGATATTAGTTAGTGTGAACCTAACTGTCGATATTAGTTAGTGTGAACCTAACTGTCGATATTAGTTAGTGTGAACCTAACTGTTGATATTAGTTAGTGTGAACCTAACTGTCGATATTAGTTAGTCTGAACCTAACTGTCGATATTAGTTAGTGTGAACCTAACTGTCGATATTAGTTAGTGTGATCCTAACTGTGTGTGTTTCAGGGCCTCACTCTGACAGCTGGTCACCAGTCTCTGGAGGAGTTGATAGGTCTGTCTGGACGTCTGGAGTGTGAAGGACCTAACAGACACCTGTATGAGTTTACTGGGACTCTACGCCTGGACAACCAGAAGTATGTCACACACACACCTCCAGACACTCATACCAAAGAAAGATCAACACTTTGTACCTGATTGTAACTGTAACCAGTGTGGTTCCTCTAACTGTTCTCCCTGTCCAGTGTGGTTCCTCTAACTGTTCTCCCTGTCCAGTGCGGTTCCTCTGGGGCCAGACCAGGTGCTGCTGCGAGGTGCCCAGCTCAGAAACACGCAGTGGGTTGTGGGAATTGTAGTCTACACTGGGCATGACTCTAAACTTATGCAGGTGATTCATCAAACACTTCATTTTGAACCTAAGTTATCTAAACTATAATACTAGCTGCTACTTGGTGTTCCGTCCATTATAGCTGTCTTCTGAGCACCCAAACTCTGTACAGTGTGGGGTGATGTTGTTTTTCGTTCCACGTGTTAAATGTAGTAATGTGGTGAATGTTTCCTCCAGAACTCCACCAAGGCTCCTCTGAAGCGGTCCAATGTGGAGCGGGTTACCAACGTCCAGATCCTGGTGCTGTTCTGCATCCTCCTGGTGATGGCGCTGATTAGCTCTATCGGGGCGGCCATCTGGAACCGGCAACACACTGAGGAGGCTTGCTGGTACCTGTCGCGTGCAGGTTAGGACACACACAGACACACACACTCACACACAGACTCACACACAGACACACACACACGCAGACACACACACACTTACCCACCCGCACACACACACACACACACACACACACAGACTCACACACGCACACACAAACTTACCCACACACACACACGCAGACACACACACACACACACACTTACCCACACACACACACACACACACACACTTACCCACTCACACACACACACACACACACACTTACCCACTCACACACACATACACACACACACACACACACACAGTATTATTGGTTTCTTCATTAGTGTTACATGTCCGCCGAAGAAACTTGGTTGTTAGTCAAGTTTCTCTGAAAGAAACAAAGTTCTTGTTATGAAGAAGAATCAATCGCATGTTGACAGATGACAGCATACATCATCAGATACATTACTGTCAGACGTTCCATTAGACATGTGAGATGTCGGGAAGAGGTCCTACCCATGTTTTACCATGGTAACTCCCTACAGGATAATATGATCATCTGTTAAAAGCCAACACAGGAATTCACTCTCCGGTGTGTGTGTTTGTGTGTGTGTGTCTGTGTGTGCCTGTGTGTGTGTCTGTGTATCTGTGTGTGTGTCTGTGTGTCTGTGTGTGTGTCTGCGTGTGTCTGTGTGTGTGTATCTGTATGTGTGTGTGTGTCTGTGTGTGTGTATCTGTATGTGTGTGTGTGTGTGTGTGTCTACAGGGGACATCTCCACTAACTTCTGGTACAACCTGTTGACCTTCACCATCCTCTACAACAACCTCATCCCCATCAGTCTGCTGGTCACTCTGGAGGTGGTCAAGTTCACCCAGGCACTCTTCATCAACTGGGTGTGGACACACACACACACACACACACACACACACACGTGTGTTTAAAGACAGCACGTGTCACAGTCTTTAGATGTGTCCTGTAAGCTGTCTCTTTGTTCGTCCAGGACATGGAGATGTATTATGCAGAGACAGACACACCTGCAATGGCCCGGACCTCCAATCTCAATGAAGAACTGGGCCAGGTGAGGATCGGCTCCGCAGATCGGTCTGGCATTTCCGACCAGAGCGCGACCGGTTCCACTTCTCCATGTGCTGACGCCTTTCTCTTCTTATTCCCAGGTGAAATATCTGTTTTCTGACAAGACGGGAACGCTGACGTGTAATGTCATGACCTTCAAGAAGTGCACCATCGCCGGGATCACGTACGGTCACTTCCCAGACCTGGAGGTCGACCGTTCCATGGAGGACTTCAGGTCGGGGTTATTCTGTGTTGTGTTTGTGTTGTTCCGTGTTATGATTCTGTTGTTCCGTGTTAGGTTTCTTTTGTTCCTGTGTTATGGTTCTGTTGTTCGGTGTTACTGGTCAGTTGTTCCGTGTCATGGTTCTGTTGTTCTGTGTTATGGTTCTGTTGTTTTTTTGTGAGGGTTCTGTTGTTCCGTGTAATGGTTTTGTTGTTTCGTGTTATGGTTCTGTTGTTCCGTGTTATGGTTCTGTTGTTCTGAAGTATGGCCCACTGTCTATGGCCTTCATACATGTTCCCTTGTTGGACCGTGTTTTACTCTCTCCACCTTCTCAGTCAGCTACCATGCGCAAGTCACAACTCCATGGAGTTTGATGATCCCAGTCTCATCCAGAACATCGAGAAGAACCATGTAGGTGTTCTCCTGACATGAAGAAGTTCTTCTACTCTCATGGCAGTTTTTATATGGAAGGACACGTACATTATGTCATGTCATTTTGTCATGTTGATCTGTTTATTCCACTTCCTCTCTCCACTCCCTTGTATTTAGCCGACATCTGCTCAGATCTGTGATTTCCTAACGATGATGGCAGTGTGTCACACGGTGGTCCCAGAAAGAGAGGAGGACCAGATTATTTACCAAGCCTCCTCGCCAGGTTAGATAGCCTATTGCCACGCAGCTTCATATCCTACCTCAGAGCCAATCACATCCTATGTACTTGACCTCAGAGCCAATCACATTCTATGTACCAAACCTCAGAGCCAATCACATCCTATGTACCAAACCTCAGAGCCAATCACATCCTATAAACTAGACTGAGGGCAGGGTCTACTGTCAAACTGTTAGTGTTGTGTAAGTTAAAAAAAATGTGTGTCTAAATGCTGCAGCTATGGGTCAGAACAGATTCTTTGTATGTATTAAAAAAAACTTGGCATAAACCTGATTCTGATTCTGAGAGCCAATCACATCCTATGTACTAGACCTAGAGCCAATCGAATCCTATGTACTAGACCGTAGAGCCAATCACAACTTAAAACCTACTAATATGTGCACTGTCTTTTTGGCCAGATGAGGGAGCTCTGGTGAAGGGAGCCAAAAGCCTGGGCTTCGTTTTCACAGCTAGGACTCCCGGCTCAGTCATCATGGAAGCTGTAAGTGTGGGTTTGAGGAAGCGAGATGATCGAAGAGGAGCCGATATACATATATTCCTCTCTGTTTTATTCTATTTCTTTCTCTTTCAGAGGGGGAAGGAGAAGAGCTTTGAGTTGCTAAATGTCCTGGAGTTTTCAAGGTGAATGAAATGACAGACACGGTTGCAAAAAAGTGGTGAACACATTTACAGACACACTTTCACGAACACTTAACAGACGTTCACAGACACCTAACAGGCTTTCACAGACACTAAGCTCACTTTCACAGACAATTTACACAGTTTCACAGACACTTTTCTCCCATTCACAGACACTTAACAGACAATCTTTCTTGCACAGTAACCGCAAGCGCATGTCTGTAGTGGTCCGAACTCCCGATGGAACATTGCGTCTGTACTGCAAGGGAGCGGTACGTAGAACCCTACATACCATCACTCCCCTGCTGTCTCAGCCCCCCTCAAATGCCTCACCCCCCGCTGTCTCACCCCAAACTGTCTCACCCCTCAATGGCTGTCTCACCCCCTCATGCTGTCTCACCCCTCGCTGTCTCACTTCTCCCTTTCTCACCCCTCACTGTCTTAATTCGATGTCTCCCTGTCTCACCCCTCCCTGTCTCACCCCTCACTGTCTTACTTCGATGTCTCCCTGTCTCACCCCTCACTGTCTTACTTCGATGTCTCCCTGTCTCACCCCTCCCTGTCTCACCCCCTCTTGCTGTCTCACCCCTCGCTGTCTCACCCCTCGCTGTCTCATTCCTCCCTGTCTTACTTCGATGTCTCCCTGTCTCACCCCTCCCTGTCTCACCCCTCCCTGTCTCACCCCTCCCTGTCTTACTTCGATGTCTCCCTGTCTCACCCCTCCCTGTCTCACCCCTCACTGTCTTACTTCGATGTCTCCCTGTCTCACCCCCTCTTGCTGTCTCACCCCTCGCTGTCTCACCCCTCGCTGTCTCATTCCTCCCTGTCTTACTTCGATGTCTCCCTGTCTCACCACTCCCTGTCTCACCCCTCACTGTCTTACTTCGATGTCTCCCTGTCTCACCCCTCCCTGTCTCACCCCTCACTGTCTTACTTCGATGTCTCCCTGTCTCACCCCTCCCTGTCTCACACCTTCTCGCTGTCTCACCACTTATTCACATAGATGAGGAACAGATCCGTGTTGTTGATGCTATTCCGTGTGTGTTCCAGGACAACGTGATCTTTGAGCGTCTCACGGACGCGTCTCAGTATAAAGACCTGACCATCGCACATCTGGAACAGTTTGCCACAGAGGGTATGTCTTTCTCTTGATGCCTGAAGCATCCTTCCTTACACCCTGCCTTCACTATTTACCTGATCACTCTCTTTCTGATACTTACCCAGGACTGCGGACGCTGTGTTTTGCCTATGTGGACCTGGAGGAGGGGGCGTACCAGGAGTGGCTCAAGGAATACACCCGGATCAGCACCACCATTAAAGACCGGGCCCAGAAACTGGAAGACTGCTACGAACTGCTGGAGAAGGTAAAGGCTATTAATCAGTGTCATTGGTTAGCGGTTAGCTGTGACTGATTAGCTAATATTGGTTAGCTGTGAGTGATTAGCTAATATTGGTTAGCTGTTATTGGTTTGTGGTTGTCATTGCATTCCTAATGTAAATCTAAACACTGTTCCTAGCATGGCCAGATAATTAATTTCCCACCAGTCAATGTTGCTTAGCATGTGTGTTGTCTGTCCAGCAGAGGGCAGTGTGCTGCCACTGATACACTGTTATGGGAAAATACAAGCTATCAGAGATGAAGAACCCTGTTCCCTAAAGCAAACTCCCCTCAGTGTGTGTGTCTTTATGTTCTTGCTTCAGTGTGCATGTGTGTGTGTGCGTGTGTGTGTGTGTGTGTCTGACAGGATTCACTTATTCCCAGTTATAAGCTGTCAGCAGTACAAAGACCCTGTAGCCATGAAGATAGCCCTGTATACATCTGTCCAGGGTCATGTTTGTGCTCGTTAAGAGACATGACAGCTGGAGGCAGTAAGCTCGCTGACCCAGGGCCTGTGTGTCCAGTCTGACCATTCGGAGAACATGACACTAAGGGTACTAAGGCTTAGTTCTATCTGCTGTATGGAGGTAAGGAGTGGATGCAGTGAGCAGAGGAGGAGGTGAGGAGGAGGTGAGGAGAGGAGTAGGTGGGCAGAGGAGTAGGTGAGCAGAGAGGAGGAGGTGAGGAGTGGAGGAGGTGAGGAGTGGAGGAGGTGAGGAGTGGAGGAGGTGGGCAGAGGAGTAGGTGAGCAGAGAGGAGGAGGTGAGGAGTGGAGGAGGTGAGGAGGAGGTGAGGAGAGGAGGAGATGAGAAAAGGAGGGGTGAGGAGAGGAGGAGTTGATGCGAGGAGCGGGTAATGAAAAGAGTGGGGGAGGAGGAGGAGTAGAGTGGAGTGAGGGGTAGTAGATAATTGCCTTAACCAGTCTGCCAAGAGCCCCATAAAACTGAGTCAACAACACACCACTGTTTCTCAGTATCTGTGTGTGTCCATGGGTCCATGGTTGACTGGGCTGGATTATGTGCATGTCAGCATTCATGTGTGCGCATATCTAATTAGGTTATTTGCATGTTTTAACAGGGTTCTGGGTAACTGTTTGACAAACATTAACAGACTTTCTCCCAAAGTTTCTGTCTGACCCACACATTCATCTCCACACACAGCGTCTCCACACACAGCGTCTCCACACACAGCGTCTCCACACACAGCGTCTCCACACACAGCGTCTCTCAAACATCTCTCACTCCCTCTCTCTGTAGGACTTGCTGTTGTTAGGGGCGACGGCGATAGAGGACCGCCTACAGGCCGGGGTTCCTGAGACCATCGCTACGCTGATGAAGGCAGACATTAAGATCTGGGTACTCACAGGAGACAAACAGGAGACTGCCATCAATATAGGTGATGGACGGAGAAGGGTGGGATAGAGGGTGGGAGAAAGGAGGGAGGAAGAGAGGGTGGGAGAAGGAAGGAAGGAGGGAGGGTGGGAGAAGGAAGGAGGGAGGAAGAGAGGGTGGGAGAAGGAAGGAGGGAGGAAGAGAGGGTGGGAGAAGGAAGGAGGGAGGAAGAGAGGGTGAGAGAAGGAAGGAAGGAGGGAGGGTGAGAGGGTGGGAGAAGGAAAGAGGGTGGGAGAAAGGAGGGAGGAAGAGACGGTGGGAGAAGGAAGGAGGGAGGGTGGGAGAAGGAAGGAGGGAGGGTGAGAGAAGGAAGGAGGGAGGGTGAGAGAAGGAAGGAGGGAGGGGGGTTGAGAGGGTGGGAGAAAGGAAGGAAGGAGGAAGAGTGGGTGGGAGAAAGGAGGGTGGAAGAGGGGGTGGGAGAAGGAAGGAGGGAGGAAGAGAGGGTGGGAGAAGGAAGGAAGGTGGGAGAAGGAAGGAGGGAGGGGGCTTAAGAGGGTGGGAGAAGGAGGGAGGGAAAGAGAAGGAGTCTGTATTCTCTGTCTCTGAGTCTGTATTCTCTGTCTCTGAGTCTGTACTCTCTGTCTCTGAGTCTGTATTTTCTGTCTCTGAGTCTGTATTCTCTGTCTCTGAGTCTGTATTTTCTGTCTCTGAGTCTGTATTCTCTTCCTCTGAGTCTGTATTCTCTGTCTCTGAGTCTGTATTCTCTGCCTCTGAGTCTGTATTCTCTGTCTCTGAGTCTGTATTCTCTTTGTCAGGTTATTCTTGCCGTCTGGTGACACATGGAATGTCCCTCCTCATTGTGAATGAGGACTCTCTGGATGTGAGTACATTTGGCCTTTTCTTCTGTATGCTCTTTCTCCTTTTCCTCCTCTTCCCTATTTGTCTAAGTATACACACTGATCAGCCATAACATCACTAATATGCAGTTAGTCCTCCATATGCCACCAAAACAGCAAACCCCTGGACTCTACCAGACCCCTGAAGGTGTCCTGTGGTATCTGACACCAAGACATTAGCAGAAGAACCCTGAAGGTGTCCTGTGGTGTCTGACACCAAGACATTAGAAGCAGGTTTTTCAGGTCCTGTAAATTGAAGCCACCGTGGATCAGGCTTGTTGGTCCAGCACGTTCCCTAGATGCTCAATATAATTGGGGAAATCTTCATCTTCTTATCATGTTCCTCAAACCATATCTGAACGATATGTGCAGTGTGTCAGGTTGTATTATATCCCTTGTTAAGAGGTCACTGCCATCAGGGAATACCAATGGGGGGGCCTGGTATGCAACAAGGTTTGGGTTGGTGGCACGGGTCAAATTGATGTTTACATGAATGCCCGAACTTGGTGTTTCCCAGCGTTTCTCCTGAATCCAATCCATCGTCACCATCTAATCTCCCCAGACATTTACATGTGCCCTTGTTAGGAGATGAGATCAACCTTATTCGCTTCTGTGGTTGGTCATAATGTTTTGGCTCATTTGTGTGTGTGTGTGTGTGTGTGTGTGTGTGTGTGTGTGTGTGTGTGTGTGTGTGTGTGTGTGTGTGTGTGTGTGTGTGTGTGTGTGTGTGTGTGTGTGTGTGTGTGTGTGTGTGTGTGTGTGTGTGTGTGTGTGTGTGTGTGTGTGTGTGTGTGTGTGTGTGTGTGTGTGTGTGTGTGTGTGTGTGTGTGTGTGTGTGTGTGTGTGTGTGTGTGTGTGTGTGTGTGTGTGTGTGTGTGTGTGTGGGTTCTATAGAGGGTTACCGTGGGAACCAGGGTGTGGCGGAGCAGAGATTGGTGGGTGTGTCTCTTTGTCTCTTCACAGGTGGAGGTAATTAAGGTGTCTGGTGTCTTCCTGCAGAAAGGGATGATAGACAGTTACTGCTCTAGTGCTTTATCTCCCCTCCTACTTCTCTGTGACTCTGTCTCAAACACACACACACACACACACACTCGCACAATGTCACACAATGTCTTAGTCTGCTAACGTTAATGGAGTTAATATGCCTGTGAGACAGAAAGTCTGCTGACAGCAGACTGGGTTACAGCCTGTAAACACTGTTGTCTGAGGTTGGGTATGTAGATGGATGTGTACCCGGGCATCAGGAGGTTGGGTATGTAGATGGATGTGTACCCGGGCATCAGGAGGTTGGGTGTGTAGATGGATGTGTACCCGGGCATCAGGAGGTTGGGTATGTAGATGGATGTGTACCCGGGCATCAGGAGGTTGGGTATGTAGATGGATGTGTACCCGGGCATCAGGAGGTTGGGTATGTAGATGGATGTGTACCCGGGCATCAGGAGGTTGGGTGTGTAGATGGATGTGTACCCGGGCATCAGGAGGTTGGGTATGTAGATGGATGTGTACCCGGGCATCAGGAGGTTGGGTATGTAGATGGATGTGTACCCGGGCATCAGGAGGTTGGGTATGTAGATGGATGTGTACCCGGGCATCAGGAGGTTGGGTATGTAGATGGATGTGTACCCGGGCATCAGGAGGTTGGGTATGTAGATGGATGTGTACCCGGGCATCAGGAGATTGGGTATGTAGATGGATGTGTACCCGGGCATCAGGAGATTGGGTATGTAGATGGATGTGTACCCGGGCATCAGGAGGTTGCGTGAGTAGACTGATGTGTGTATTTGTGTATCAGTTGTGTGCGTTTGTAAGGAGACAGTGGGGCCATTCAGTTACACTGTAGTTAGTCAGACTGAGAGTCTATTCAATTAAAAGTCCAACTGCCGTTCCTGAAGCTCTATTACATTCCTGTCATACCCCAGAAACATTCCCTGTTCCCATTACCGGTCCACCTTTAGACTCCCACCTTAACGGATGTGTTCCTAAGTTATCTTATTCCATGAAGTGTGCCTTCTTGTAGTTGGACGAGGATGTGTGTGGAAGTATTTCTACTGATGACCAGAGAGAAATGACAGCCCCGTTGGTCTGTGGTGACAGGTGGCCCCTTCCGATGAGAGCAGACCAAGACATATCTCACACTTCTAAAATAACTGGGTCAGCTTAGAGCTGCTGCTCTGTGAGTGCACACGTGTGTGAGTGGGTGTGTGGGAGTGGGTGTGTGAGAGTGGGTGTGTGAGAGTGGGTGTGTGAGAGTGGGTGTGTGTGCGTGTGTGTGCGTGAGTGGGTGTGTGTGCGTGAGTGTGCGTGACTGTTCGTGGGTGTGTGTGCGTGTGGGTGTGTGAGAGTGGGTGTGTGAGAGTGGGTGTGTGAGAGTGGGTGTGTGTGCGTGAGTGGGTGTGTGTTCGTGAGTGTGCGTGACTGTTCGTGGGTGTGTGTGCGTGTGGGTGAGTGTGAGTGGGTGTCTGTGCGTGAGTGTGCGTGTTTTTGTGTGCGTGTTTTTGTGTGACTGTGTGCAGGTGTGTATGTGTGTGTGCATGTGTTTATCTGGTGTTGTCCTAGTTTTTACCTCATCTTTTATACTTTCACCGCACCCTCCACTCCCTCCCTCCACTCCTTCCCTCCCTCTACTCCTTCCCTCCCTCCACTCCCTTGTTCCCTTCCTCACTCCCTTCTTCCCGGCCTTCCTCTCCACTCCCTCTTTTGTTTTTATATCTTGCGGTTGGTAGTCAAGCAGATTCCTCCCCTCCCTCCCTCTCTTGTCTCCCCTCTTTTATGTCTCCTCCGCACAAACTCCTACCTACGTATCCGTCACCACCTTTCTATGCACAGGAAGTGACTGAATTGTGTGTGTGAACAATGAACAAAATTAGGATTATCATGTTTTATCTGCGAAAAGAAGAAAGAGAATCTGTGAAAAGAAAAGAATGGAAGGAGAAGGAAAGGAGAGGGAGAAACTGTTACGTAGATAATGATGTAACATCGGAGAGAATGAGGGAGAGGAATGAGAGATGGAGAGAGACAGAGATGGGGTGAGAGAGACATGAAGAGAGAGGGAGAGGGGGGAGAGACGGAGAGAGCGTGAGAGAGAGAGGGGAGAGACAGAGAGGAGAGACAGAGAGAGAGAGGGAGAGACAGAGAGAGAGAGAGAGGGGAGAGACAGAGAGAGAGAGGGAGAGAGCCCTCTGGGGGTGATGACTGAGTGGGGTAATGCGATCTCCTTTTGGCGTTTCCTCTCGTCAAAACAAACCTCTGAGCAATGCCTCCTGGGTAAACATGGAGGCTTGTGACACTTGTGACAGGCACCATCTGTCCCTTTCATATAGAAAACATACACAGTCTTTACAGTAGAGGTGGTGGCTGAACAGATCAGGCTGAACAGATCAGGATGAGAACCGAGGAAATACATTTCATATCCATCTTACCCACAAGCCCACTCTTTGTCCTGTCACTATCCCTGCATTACAAGTCTTACACAAACATCCTCACTGTACTGCTCATTAATCATCTCTCTCTCCTTTTATCTCTCTCACACACATGCGCACACACACACAGACACACACATGCGCGCACACACACACATGCGCGCACACACACACACACAGACATACTCAAGCGAAAGTATATTTAAAAAAAACAGACATAGTCTCTCACACTGTTTTGTGATCGGAGTGTAAACTTTAAACAACCTTTTGTTTGCATGTCTAGGGAGTCTGTATGTGTGTCTGGGTGTGTGTGTGTGTGTCTGTGTGTGTGTCAGTCAGGGTGTGTGTTTTAATTCTGTCGGGGGGTCCATGGAAGATGTGGGTGTTTATTTGTACAGATGCTTGACTGATAATTAAACGATGTATTAAATCCCACTGGTGACAGAACATACACTTTATTAATGTGCATTTCTGTTTCCTCCCCTTCAACCCACTGTCCACATTTTCCTCCACTCTCCTCCACTCTCCCCCTCTCCTCCACTCTCCTCCTCTCCTCCACTCTCTCCACTCCTCCACTCTCCCCCACTCCTCCACTCTGCCCCTCTCCTCCACTCTCCCCACTCTCCCCCACTCCTCCACTCTCCCCCACTCCTCCACTCTCCTCCACTCTCCTCCACTCTCCTCCACACTCCTCCACTCTCCTCCACTCTCCCCCACTCCTCCACTCTCCCCACTCCTCCACTCTCCTCCTCTCCTCCACTCTCCCCCACTCCTCCACTCTCCCCCACTCCTCCACTCTCCCCCACTCCTCCACTCTCCTCCACTCTCCTCCTCCACTCCCTCCACTCTCCCCCCACTCTCCCCCACTCTCCCCCACTCTCCCCCCCTCCTCCACTCCCCTCCACTCTCCTCCACTCTCCTCCACTCTCCCCCACTCTCCCCCACTCCCCCCCACTCTCCCCCACTCCTCCACTCTCCCCCACTCTCCCCCACTCTCCCCCACTCTCCCCCACTCCTCCACTCTCCCTCCACTCTCCTCCACACTCCTCCACTCTCCCCCACTCCCTCCCCCACTCCTCCACTCCCCCACTCCTCCACTCTCCCCCCTCCACTCTCCCCACCTCCACTCCTCCACCTCCTCCACTCCTCCACTCTCCCCACTCTCCCCCCTCCCCACTCCTCCACTCTCCTCCACTCTCCCCCACTCTCCCCCACTCTCCCCCCCTCTCCTCCACTCTCCTCCACACTCCTCCACTCTCCCCCACTCCTCCACTCTCCCCCACTCCTCCACTCTCCCCCACTCTCCCCCACTCCTCCACTCTCCTTTCTGCCCATTAAGCCCTCCCAGCACTCCCACATACTCCCACCCTCTAACAACCTACAGACACGCCCCCTTGTTCTCCTCTTACCTCTTTTCTTAGTAATGCAACCTGCTTCCTCATTCTCTGTGTGCATGCGCTGGTGTGTGTCCGTGTGTGTGTGTGTCCTTGTCTGTGTGTCCGTGTGTGTGCGTGTGTCTGTGTGTCCGTGTGTGTGTGTGTCAGACCCAGTTGTCTTTGTGCAGCGGTTCACACTGTAACCGTAGCCCTACAGACCTGCCACAAATGGAGAAGGTGACCTGGACTATATCGCACCATATAGAGTCGAGTCTCTTCTCCACTGTAAATGTGTGTGTTGAGAGAATGTAATCTGTGATTTGTCACGCCATCAGAACGTTCCGGCTCGGTTCTAAATATAACCTTGATAAGGGTCTGCACGATGTGTCTGGATCTGTGCTGAAGCCTGTTCCCAGCTCCGATGGATGTGAAAAATAACATTGATTTTGGGACAGAGCCTGTTTGCCCCTTTGAGATCAATGAAATTGGCTGACCAAGCTATTCTGCCTCTAACAGAGGAGTTACGGTTCCTGCCGAACCAAAGTACTGAGTAATTTGTCAGATGGTCAATAAGATTCTGGGATGATGTGTGTTACGAGATGAGATCAGAGCCAGGACAAAGAAAAGCAGCAGCGAATATATGGACCAAATCGCCTCAATCTTTCTGAAATGGAAAGATGCTTAGAACAGCACATTAGAGTTTTCTACAGGCAACAGGAGCTAATGCTGCCTAAAATCTATGGTACCATTTATGTGTATGTAGTCAGTCCACTAGAGATGAGAGAAAGTGGAATAGAGGCAGCGAATTCAGAGATTAAAGTGGAATAGAGGCAGCTAATTCAGAGATTAAAGATGAATAGAGTCTGTGATGTCAGAGGTTAGAGAAAGAAAAGAGGCAGTGACTTCAGAGATTATAGATCGAGGAATAGAGGTAGTGACAAAAGAGATTAAAGAGGAATAGAGTGTGTGTGTGTGTGTGTGTGTGTGTGTGTGTGTGTGTGTGTGTGTGTGTGTGTGTGTGTGTGTGTGTGTGTGAGTGTGTGTGAGTGTGTGTGAGTGTGTGTGAGTGTGTGTGAGTGTGTGAGTGTGTGTGAGTGTGTGTGAGTGTGTGTGAGTAAATGAGCAGTGGTGATGATGTATGCCGGTATTTGTCATAATATTGAGACCTACACCAAATCACCAGTATCAACAAGGGACTCGGAGTAAAGTCATTGAAGGGACATTTTATAAATTCTGCTCATCTATGAGAGAATTTATTCACATTTTCTAAATGTATCTCACCTATGAGTTATTAATTTATTTAAATTTTTTAAACACACACAGTCACAAACATAGTGTCACACACACAGCCATTTACACCCACACAGTCTCACACACACAGTCTCTCACACACACATTCTCTCACACACACAGTCACTCACACACACAGTCACTCACACACACATCATTACTTTGATTCTGAGAATTTGACAACTGTAATTGCCTTCAATCTGTTCATCGTGTTTGTTTTCTTACCGCCTGTTTGGTAGAATATGCAAACAGGAATTCCGGAATAAAGGAAAGCACACAAACTAAAGCTGAGAAAACAGCAGAGACAAGGGACCGCATGCTGTTGGGTCAGTGTGTGTGTGTGTGTGTGTGTGTGTGTGTGTGTGTGTGTGAGAGAGAGAGAATGTCTGCATTCTAGAAGGAAAGCAAGGAGAAAATAATGTGATTGTGTGAAGGAAGTAAAGGGAGTCAACTGTTTGAAGGACACTCTTATCAGAAGTCACTAAGGTCACACAGTGACTGGACTCATCTGGGTGACTGGACTCATCTGGGTGACTGGACTCATCTGGGTGACTGGACTCATCTGGGTGACTGGACTCATCTGGGTGACTGGACTCATCTGGGTGACTGGACTCATCTGGGTGACTGGACTCATCTGGGTGACTGGACTCATCTGGGTGACTGGACTTATCTGGGTGACAGTAACACCCTCTACTGTGTGTGTTCATTTTAACCAGATAGTGTATTGGTGCTTGTGCTTCTGTCTGGTGCTGTGGTTTACAATACATATAGTCGACATGTGTGTGTGTGTACATCCATATCCTGTGTGTTTGTGTGTGGATTACGTGCTGCATTGTACTTAAGTTTGTGTGTACGCTGTCAGTGTGCGTGTGTGTGCGTGTATGCGCGTGTGTGTGTGTATGTTCTCCTGTACGTGTGTGTCTGCAGCAGGGGGGAGCTTTGCGTGCCTGTCTGAACGACCACATGCTTTTCATTAGAGTCTATGAGATGTTTGTTTTCTCAATTAGTCGCAGTTCCTCTGTTATGAACGTATGAACAGTTCCATCTAAACTGCCCCAATATACTGCCCCCCTGAACACTGTACTGCCCCCTGAACACTGTACTGCCCACCTGAACACTGTACTGCCCCCTGAACACTGTACTGCCCCCTGAACACTGTACTGCCCCCCTGAACACTGTACTGCCCACCTGAACACTGTACTGCACCCCTGAACACTGTACTGCCCACCTGAACACTGTACCTTCCCCCTGAACACTGTACTGCCCCCTGAACACTGTACTGCCCCCCTGAACACTGTACTGCCCCATAACTGTTAGTGTAGGTACTGTGTTCTGGTTTAACCTGTCCTGGTCCATGTGGAGTGTGTTCTGGTTTAACCTGTCCTGGTCTGTCTCCTCGTAGGCGACACGTGCCACCCTGACCACCCACTGTACATCTCTGGGTGAGTTCCTGGGGAAGGAGAATGAGCTGGCTCTGATCATGGATGGACAGACCCTGAAATACGCCCTCTCCTTCGAGCTCCGCCAAGCCTTCCTAGACCTCGCCCTGTCTTGCAAGGCTGTCATCTGCTGCAGGTACGAGATTCTCTCACACACACACACACACCACACACACACACACACACACACACACACTCGGTTCTGCATCATGTACAACAACATGGAGGAGTGTTTGTCTGGCTTATAAAGACGTGTTGCTCAGAGGGGTAATGTAATACATAACATGACTAACTTACCACTATTATCCCACCAAACAAAATAACACACACACACACACACACACTGGATACATACCTTCAGTTATATAGGTTCGGGGAGATTGTTTACTGGCCTTGTTTCCGCCTCACACCAGCTGTGGTGTTAAACCAAATTGTTTCTATTGTGTGTGTATATTGATACGTGTGTTTGTGTGTGTGTGTGTGTGTGTGTGTGTGTATATTGATACGTGTGTTTGTGTGTGTGTTTGTGTGTCTGTGTGTATATCATATGTGTGTTTGTGTGTGTGTTGTGTCTGTATATTTATACGTGTGTTTGTGTGTGTGTGTGTGTGTGTGTCTGTGTGTATATCATATGTGTGTTTGTGTGTGTGTTGTGTCTGTGTATTTATGTGTGTCTCAGAAAGGAAGTAATTGACTCTCCCTAGCATAAAAGCCATATCCGGACCCCAGTCCCCTAGGCCTTACAAACTCCCTCTGTCTCCTGTCCCAGATTACCCCCTCTCCTCCTCCTCCCCCCCACGACCCCCTCCCTCTTCTGTCCGCCTGCTGTGTGTGATGTGGGTGTGTGGGGGAGTTCTGTTACGGTTCCTTGACTCTCTTTAGCTTTGTCTTTACTTCTACACATATTCGTCCTAAAACGTTATCAGGCCTTTATCTCAGGCATGATGATAAAACAACATCCCCGGGTTAATGCAAGTCAGGGCCATATCAGGATGAATTAACCAGGGCCATATCAGGATGAATTAACCAGGGCCATATCAGGATGAATTAACCAGGGCCATATCAGGATGAATTAACCAGGGCCATATCAGGATGAATTAACCAGGGCCATATCAGGATGAATTAACCAGGGCCATATCAGGATGAATTAACCAGGGCCATATCAGGATGAATTAACCAGGGCCATATCAGGATGAATTAACCAGGGCCATATCAGGATGAATTAACCAGGGCCATATCAGGATGAACTAATCATGGCCATATCAGGATGAATTAATCAGGGCCATATCAGGATGAATTAACCAGGGCCATATCAGGATGAATTAACCAGGGCCATATCAGGATGAATTAAGCAGGGCCATATCAGGATGAATTAATCAGGGCCATAAAAGGATGAATTTATCAGGGCCATATCAGGATGAATTAACCAGGGCCATATCAGGATGAATTAATCAGGGCCATAAAAGGATGAATTAATCAGGGCCATATCAGGATAAATTAATCAGGGCCATATCAGGATGAATTAATCAGGGCCATATCAGGATGAATTAATCAGGGCCATATCTCTCAGCCTACCTGGTTAAATAAAGGTAAAATAAAAATACATTCAAAAACAGATGAGGGTTTGTGTGTTGGGTGTGTGTGTGTGCGTCTTTGTGTGTGTGTGTGTGTGTGTGTGTGTGTCTGTTTGTAGCGGTGAGTTGTATGTGGGGTGTGTGTGCGTGTGTGTGTGTGTGTTTATAGCGGTGGGTGGTTGTATCTGGGGTGTGTGTTTGTTGCGGTGGGTGGTGTGTGTGTGTCTGGGGTGTTGGATTCAGTCAGGGCTCTATGCTTGGGTTCCTGACTTCACACTATGTTTGTTTAAACAGTCACTTTAAACTACTAATTTTCTGCTCAATTCCACCATGAAAAACATTTACTCCCTTTCATCTGTCTCCAGCTTGTATTTTCAAAGCTTTGTGTGTGTGTGTGTGTGTGTGTGTGTGTGTCTGTGTGTCTGTGTTTATGTGTTTTTGAGTGAGTGGATGTGTTATTGCTAAACCGAACACAGAACTACATACAGAACCACAGACAGAACTACATACAGAACCACAGACAGAACTACATACAGGACCGCAGACAGGAGCACAGACACTCAGTAACAGCTCAGAGAGCAGAGAGGCTCATCTCTCAACATCATGTTCTTTAGCCAAGCCTCTCTCTGGGGTTTCCCCTATGAATGTTGTGTGTGTGTGTGTGTGTGTGTGTGTGTGCACGCTCGGGAGCGGACCACCCAGCTCTGTAGTTTCAACTTGACCCGGCCTCAGCCCTGCTCAGGACACGCAGACCATCTTTAAGACATTTGGTCAAATGTTGGCCTGCCGCAGGTGTGTGTGCGTGTGTGTGCGTGCGTGTGTGTGTGTGTATGTGCGTGTGTGTGTGAGAATAACAGGGAGACATTCACAGAGAGGTTATATACTAGTGTGAAGGTCCAACAAAGCCCATCTCCTCATTTTATCCCAGAAATAGTGGTCCCTGTTGGCTTGAATCACTGTAGGTCCTGGTTAAATGACAGGTCTGCAAAACGGAGATTCAGTTAGGAACAAGATCTATATCTCTGGCAAACTTTCAGTGTGTTACTTTGAATACACACGCATATATGCGTGCACACACACACGCACGCACTCAAACACACACGCGTCTGGTTTGTCCCTAGTTCATCCATCTGGGCTTGTGGTATTGTGTGTGTGTGTGTGCACAGAACCGGTTTAGGAGATAGACAGAGAGAGGTTAAAGGTTAAGAGGGGGCAGGACCTCTGGGCATCATTCCAGTCCCTCCACCAGCTATCACACAAGGACATTACCACTGATATCGGAGCAGATACATATCCTCCCCACTACTGGTTAAGGAGCTGGTGTAGTCAAATCTGATTCTAGATCTGTAGTAAACACCAACTTTTACATTGGAATTTGGCTCTTAATAAATGCCATGTTGCATCTTTTAAGTTCAGTTTATTGCTGTTTTCTGCAACCTGATGTAAACCACTAAAGAAAAACCTGACTACGTGTTCTTCTGGGACATTTTTACAATACTCTGCCAACTGTTATTTTGTTTTTACCAAATACTTTTATCCATTTTTCATGTGTTGTTAGTTACCTGGTCTATATATCTCCAAGCACTCCCTCTTTGTTTGTTTGTTTCTTCTTCTCCCTCTCTATCGGTTCCCCTCCCGCTGTATTAATCGTCCCCCGGTTTTTCTCGTCCAGACGCGTTCCACCTGTGGTCATTTAACTGTGTGGTAACTCGTATTTTGCCTGACCTTTACCCAGGGTGTCTCCCCTCCAGAAGTCAGAGATCGTGGACATGGTGAAGAAGCACGTGAAGGCCATCACTCTGGCAATAGGCGATGGTGCCAATGACGTGGGCATGATCCAGACTGCCCATGTCGGGGTGGGCATCAGTGGCAACGAGGGCATGCAGGCCACCAACTCGTCAGACTACTCCATTGCTCAGGTAACACAGAGTCACTGAGCAGATTCCAGCCCGCAGCTTGTTTGTGGTCTGGCAGCTCTCATCTGCGTTAATGGATCACATGTGTCCCCGTGGGCAGTAGGGGGCAGTAGAGAGGATATGGTTCTGTGACATGCCTGAGGAATCTGGGAGTCAGTGTCTCTCTGTTTATCTCTATTTATCTGCGTTTGGCCCTCGGCTGTCTGCTGTCCGCTGCTCTCTGTTTCTGTCATCTCTTAACCTTCGCTCTCTCTCTATCTCTGTCTCTCTCTATCTCTCTCTCTCTGTCTCTCTCTGTTTCTCTCTCTCTCTGTCTACCTCTTGCTTTCTCATTTCTTTTGTCACTTTTATTACCCATTTTCTCTCCCTTTCTTTTTCCCTGACATTTCTGCTCTCTTTTCTCTGTTGACAGTTTTCCTATCTGGAGAAGCTGTTGCTGGTCCACGGGGCGTGGAGTTATAATCGTGTCACCAAGTGTATTCTGTACTGCTTCTATAAGAATGTGGTTCTCTATATTATAGAGGTAAGACTTGTCCCTGTACTGTATTCTGTACTGCTTCTATAAAAATGTAACATTCATGCTGTAACATTACATTACATAACATTACAGTAATGGGGTGAATACTTTTAACACTATACACTGGTAGGACACTTAGACTACTACTACACTACTTAGATTACTTTCGTCCTCTTTTCTTTTTATCTCGTTCACACACACACACACACTCACGCGCACACACACAGACACACACGTGCACAAACGCACACGCACACACTCACACACAGAGACGCGCACACACACAGGCGCACTCACGCGCACACACACACGGACACTTACATTAACAGAGATATTTTGCAGCTGTTTGCTGAAATGTTTGACAGTGATAGATGAGATGACCTCTCTGGTGTCTGCTTTCTCTCTCTGTCACACACACACACACAC
This sequence comes from Dallia pectoralis, assembly GCA_029465975.1. Taxonomy (NCBI): domain Eukaryota; kingdom Metazoa; phylum Chordata; class Actinopteri; order Esociformes; family Umbridae; genus Dallia; species Dallia pectoralis. The sequence continues at coordinate 20,935,950 of CM055733.1, forward strand.
ATATATACTCACACACTCTCACACACACATATATACTCACACACACACTCAGTGTTGGCCAGGTCTCTGGTCCAGCCTTGTGTGTGCGATGGGTGAGGGACATTTTGGAAGCTGTTACCATCCTGTCATGAGGAACATTTGTCAGCTGTCTCTCCCTCTCTCCACCTCCTCTCCACCTCCTCTCCACCTCCTCCCCACCTCCTCCCCACCTCCTCTCCACCTCCTCTCCACCTCCTCCCCACCTCCTCTCCACCTCCTCTCCACCTCCTCTCCACCTCCTCTCCACCTCCTCCCCACCTCCTCTCCACCTCCTCTCCACCTCCTCTCCACCTCCTCTCCACCTCCTCTCCACCTCCTCCCCACCTCCTCTCCACCTCCTCTCCACCTCCTCTCCACCTCCTCCCCACCTCCTCTCCACCTCCTCTCCACCTCCTCCCCACCTCCTCTCCACCTCCTCTCCACCTCCTCTCCACCTCCTCCCCACCTCCTCCCCACCTCCTCCCCACCTCCTCTCCACCTCCTCTCCACCTCCTCCCCACCTCCTCCCCACCTCCTCTCCACCTCCTCTCCACCTCCTCTCCACCTCCTCCCCACCTCCTCTCCACCTCCTCCCCACCTCCTCTCCACCTCCTCTCCACCTCCTCCCCACCTCCTCTCCACCTCCTCCCCACCTCCTCTCCACCTCCTCTCCACCTCCTCTCCACCTCCTCCCCACCTCCTCTCCACCTCCTCCCCACCTCCTCTCCACCTCCTCCCCACCTCCTCTCCGCTCTGTGTAACATTATGAAGCCAGCAGGTGCAGACCCTCATGGGATGTGTGTGTGTGTGTGTGTGTGTGTGTGTGTGTGTGTGTGTGTGTGTGTGTGTGTGTGTGTGTGTGTGTGTGTGTGTGTGTGTGTGTGTGTGTGTGTGTGTGTGTGTGTGTGTGTGTGTGTGTGTGAAGGTGTGGGTGTGGGTGTGTGTGTTTGTGTGTGGGGGGGGGTTGTCTGGGTGAGGTTTTTTGTGCATGTGTTAGTATTTATATGATTATCGCTCATGATTCACTTCCTGCAGAACTGTTGGTCATTGGTCATGGGTCATGGGTCATGGGTCATGGGTCATGGACGGTGTCTGTACACTGGGGAGCCACAGAGGGGGGTGTGTGTGTATGACTGGACACTTAAACTCAACAGCTGACACCGTAGATACCTTTAGGGTTTAGTGTTGATATTGGATCCAGGATCTGTCATTAATCCAGGATTTGTCATTGACTCAGGATCTGTCATTGACCCAGGATCTGTCATTGACCCAGGATCTGTCATTGACCCAGGATCTGTCATTGACCCAGGATCTGTCATTGATCCAGGATCTGTCATTGACCCAGGATCTGTCATTGATCCAGAATCTGTCATTGACCCAGGATCTGTCATTGACCCAGGATCTGTAATTGATCCAGAATCTGTCATTGACCCAGGATCTGTCATTGACCCAGGATCTGTCATTGATAGGCCCTCTTTACCAACACACTGATCAATGAGTCACACAGCTCTCCTGAATGTAACCCTGAAGGAGTTGATTCTGTCCAGCCTTGTTTCACTCATCCTCAATCATCCTGAATGATTCTGAATCATCCTGAATCGTTTCACTCTTTTTGTCCAGTTGTGGTTTGCCTTTGTGAACGGCTTCTCTGGACAGATCCTGTTTGAGCGCTGGTGTATCGGCCTCTACAATGTGGTGAGTGTCCACTCTAGTCACACTGTCATTCTGTTTCACACTACTGTGTGTGTGTAATACTGTGTGTGTGTAATAGTGTGTGTGTAATAGTGTGTAATAGTGTGTGTGTGTAATAGTGTGTGTGTGTAATAGTGTGTGTGTGTGTAATAGTGTGTGTGTGTGTGTGTAATAGTGTGTGTGTGTGTAATAGTGTGTGTGTAATAGTGTGTGTGTAATATTGTGTAATAGTGTGTGTGTGTGTGTGTGTGTAATAGTGTGTGTGTGTGTGTGTGTGTGTAATAGTGTGTGTGTGTAATAGTGTGTGTGTAATAGTGTGTGTGTGTGTAATAGTGTGTGTGTAATATTGTGTGTGTGTGTGATAGTGTGTGTGTGTAATAGTGTGTGTGTGTAATATTGTGTGTGTGTGTGTGTGTGATAGTGTAATAGTGTGTGTGTAATAGTGTGTGTAAAAAGTGTGGTTGTAATAGTGTGTGTGCATAATAATGTCTGTGTGTGTGTGTGTGTGTGTGTGTGTGTGTGTGTGTGTGTGTGTGTGTGTGTGTGTGTGTGTGTGTGGTGTGTGTGTGTGTGTGTGTGTGTGTGTGTGTGTGTGTGTGTGGTGTGTGTGTGCCTCTGGCTCCACGTGGGTCACAGGTCTGGAATTTCTTCTAATTGCTCCGCTGATTGTTCTGTTGATTGTGCGATCAGGACAGCGTGCAACACCACCGAGCAGTGTCTAATGTTGTGTGTGTGTGTGTGTGTGTGTGTCAGATCTTCACAGCCCTGCCTCCCTTCACTCTGGGGATCTTTGATCGGCCATGCAGCCAGCAGAACATGCTCCGATTTCCCCAGTTATACAGGATCACTCAGAACGCTGAGGGTTTCAACACCAAGGTACACACACATATACACACACCGACACACACACACACACACACACACACACATATATACACACATATACACACACCTACACACACACACACACACATATACACACACCTAGACACACACACATATACACACACCACCTACACACACACACACACACACCTACACACACACAAATACACACACACCTAGACACATACACACACCTACACACACACACACACACATACAAACACCTAGACACACACACACACATACACACACACACATAT
>CM055733.1:20943804-21108804 GCA_029465975.1 Dallia pectoralis
CTACGTTCATGTGTCCGTATCGGAGGGAGACGGAACGCTGGCCTGGTTAAGGAGTACTCTCTGTTTCTCCCAGGATCATTCTGTATGTGTGTCTCATTGTGTTGGTGTGGATGTCTCCATGCGGATCATTTGACATTAGGAGTGTGTGTGTGTGTGTGTGTGTGTGTGTGTGTGTGTGTGTGTGTGTGTGTGTGTGTGTAAAGTCTCGGTGTGTATCCAGCTGTCACTGAGAATGTCTCATAATGGTTTTCCAGGGAATGAATCCCATCCTCACAGTCTCACAGTCTAACAGCCTCACAACATCACAGCCTCACATTCTAACAGCCTCACATTCTAACAGCCTCACATTCTAACAGCCTCACATTCTAACAGCCTCACAGTCTAACAGCCTCACAGCCTCACAACATCACAGCCTCACAACATCACTGTCTCACAGCCTCACAGTCTCACAGCCTCACAGTCTAACAGCCTCACAGCCTCACACTGTGAGTGTAGCTAGGCAACCCACAGAAGTCAACAATCAAATCTATCTAGCTCTCCCTGTAGGTATAATCCTGCTGGGTTCCAGGTACTGTACAGGCCTACATGGAACACAAAATGGTTCTACCAGAAGTCTTTTTTTTGGAAAACGGTCCCACTTTGGGAACCATGTGCGTTGAGATGGGCTTTATGAGCAGAAATGTGTCAGGACATATTCTACAAACTGCTGCCGGCATTCTGCATATGTTGGCAGAAATGGATACCTGGTAGAAGGACAGAGGGACGGGGTAAGAGAGGGAAACGGGAGGAGGAAACGGGGAGAGAGTGTCTCTAAGGACCAGACAGACGATCCAAAAGAGAAGAAATACAGATGGAAAGAATCTGCAGGCTAGATAAACCAGGAGATATAGCTGATTGAGATCTAGAGATATTGAGACAGTGGCTTAAAGAACAATTAACCCCTGGAGACAGACCCAGGGTTAGAGGTCAGGGGTCAACGAGGCTGACTGCTGCTGCGTGACAGAGGGAGAACCCTGGAGTTACTCAGTGAAGTGTGTCAGTCCCACATGTCTCTCGTGGCACCGCTGGAATGTTGCCTCTGATTCGTTAGGTGTGTGTGTCTGTCTCTCTCGCACCTGAAGTCATATGCTGACGTGTGTTTGTGTTTGTGTTGCAGGCTGGTAGGGTGATGCAGTGCTGGCACTTCTGGCTGGGTCTGGTTCTGGTGCCAGCAGCCTGTCTACTGAAAGACTTTGCCTGGAACGCGTAAGTAACCCCTCACACACTGGCAGCGATGTGAAGCGTCCATACCAGTACAGACATGTCTGCAGAGAGTGCCCGCAACTCAAACACACACACACACACACACATGTTCAGTGTGTATCCGTGTTAATGTGGCGTGTATCAGTGTAAGTGTGGTGTGTGTCAGTGTTAATGTGGTGTGTGTCAGTGTTAATGTGGTGTGTGTCAGTGTTAATGTGGTGTGTATCGGTGTTAGTGTGGTGTGTATTGCTATGACAGCAGTTTTACCCAGAGGAGACTATAGACGTTAGTGCTTAGACCAGCATAGGGTTTGAACATGGGGGTTTACATAGAACTATGTGATTGTGTGTTTTAGGGGTCGACGCACAGTGAAGAAGTCTCTGCTGGAGGAGGTCCAGGAGCTGGAGGCCAAGGCTGTGGACCCCGGGGCCACTGTGCTCCGAGACGCCAGCGGTCGCAGGTCAGACACAATGCACTTATGGGACACATCGTGTAGCTCGTACATTAGATATCTAGTGAACTTATGGGACACATCGGTGTGGCTCGTACGTTAGATATCTAGTGAACTTATGGGACACATCGGTGTGGCTCGTACATTAGATATCTAGTGAACTTATGGGACACATCGTGTAGCTCGTACATTAGATATCTAGTGAACTTATGGGACACATCGGTGTGGCTCGTACATTAGATATCTAGTGAACTTATGGGACACATCGGTGTGGCTCGTACATTAGATATCTAGTGAACTTATGGGACACATCGGTGTGGCTCGTACATTAGATATCTAGTGAACTTATGGGACACATCGTGTAGCTCGTACATTAGATATCTAGTGAACTTATGGGACACATCGGTGTGGCTCGTACATTAGATATCTAGTGAACTTATGGGACATATCGTGTGGCTCGTACATTAGATATCTAGTGAACTTATGGGACACATCGTGTAGCTCGTACATTAGATATCTAGTGAACTTATGGGACACATCGGTGTGGCTCGTACATTAGATATCTAGTGAACTTATGGGACATATCGTGTGGCTCGTACATTAGATATCTAGTGAACTTATGGGACACATCGGTGTGGCTCGTACATTAGATATCTAGTGAACTTATGGGACATATCGTGTGGCTCGTACATTAGATATCTAGTGAACTTCCTGTTACCTGTCATTTTCATACCATATCATTATTAGACGTACTGAAGCCTAATGATTGAGGACACGCCCCACCTACTATCTTGATGTCAGTACGTCTGTCTGTGCTGTATGTCAGTACGTCTGTCTGCGCTGTATGTCAGTACGTCTGTCTGTGCTGTATGTCAGTCAGTATGTCTGTCTGCGCTGTATGTCAGTACGTCTGTCTGTGCTGTATGTCTGTGCTGCATGTCAGTGCTATGAAACGAGAGGGTCTGCGTTATAACCGTGACCCTCTGACCTCTCGGTGACCTTTTGTAACACGGTTGACCCGTCCACAGGGCCAAACCCCAGAGGTCAGGGCACAGACACAAAACCCCAGGTAGTGCCTCGGCTTGGTTTGACTTGTCTCACTGTGTGAACTCTGACCTGAATTTTTCTCTCTGCAAGCGTTTGGAGTGACCCTTGTCTGCCTACCTTCTCTCTGACTGCACCCCACACTCACACCCCAGTACACTATACACCCAATACTCCTGTCTTATGTTGTTTGTCTCTCTCTCTTTCTCTCGTACGTCACTTCCTGCGATTCCCCCGAGGCAGGAAGTGGTCCTGTTTGCTCTGCTGTAAGGACGCGGTGTGTGGACAGGATGTGTAGTCCTCCTCATATAGCTGTGTGTTAGTGAGAAATATGTCTGTTTTAGTGAGACATATGTCTGTGTTAGTGAGACATATGTCTGTGTTAGTGAGACATATGTCTGTGTTAGTGAGACATATGTCTGTGTTAGTGAGACATATGTCTGTGTTAGTGAGAAATATGTCTGTGTTAGTGAGACATATGTCTGTGTTAGTGAGAAATATGTCTGTGTTAGTGAGAAATATGTCTGTGTTAGTGAGACATATGTCTGTGTTAGTGAGAAATATGTCTGTGTTAGTGAGACATATGTCTGTGTTAGTGAGACATATGTCTGTGTTAGTGATACCGATATGGTGTGTGTTACATTAATGAGGCAGATATGTGTGTGTTAGTGAGACATACTTGTCTGTGTGTTACAGTAGTGAGGCAGATATGTGTGTGTTAGTGAGACATACTTGTCTGTGTGTTACAGTAGTGAGGCAGATATGTGTGTGTTAGTGAAACTCACACACACACTGTATAATTTGTGACTGAAAAATATTCTTCCCTCTTAGGCTCTGTATTTGAGATCCATAACAGCTATGAGGCCAGCTTATAGATTGTCTGGGGGTTTTTCAGGGGAAAACATAAGACAGGGTTTAGAACATTTAAGGTGTTATGTTCAGGAATGGAGGCTGTTGTGTGGAACGTTGGCTGTAGCTGGGGCTCTTAAGGTGGGCTTTGGGTAGAAACAATTGTCCTCAATCATCCCGTCAGACGCTAGGCTAACAGACCAGAGGAACGGGCTGCACCGAGTCTGGAAGCGGAGGCAGGGTATTTGTTTGGGACAACAGGTCTTACGCCGCGTTTTCTTAGCCCCATGGTGAGGGCCTTGTCCGGGGCTGAACCTGCTGCGAGAACCGGGTAGGACCCAGGATTTAGATTGTCCAGAGGCTAACTCCTCATCCAGGCAGCAACACTACAAGGAGAGACGTTCAACAGGATTCCGTCATGAGTTTGCAGATTTATATACCCTTTGATTGATTTATTTGTCTATCCAATTATTTTGTTATTAATTCGACTTGTCATCCGTATTGCAGACCTCTTTCTCCTTGGCAAATAGGGACATTGCAAATCTACGGAACATTTTTCAGGCTTTGCCAAAAAAGCCCGGTCTGGGTTCCCGGTCTGGGTTCCCTGTGGTGCCGTTATGGAACGGGTCACAGCTGCTCACTCTAAAGTGTAACCTTTGAGAGGCGAGTCTGGGTCCATACTGTGGATCGGATCAGGGCCCATTCCCTAGAGCCCAGGAAACCTGGGATTTAACCCTTCTCCTGACAACCTGAAGGAACATTCTGGACTCTTAGGAGCAGAGCAGATCCACTCCTTTATTACTGCTGTCAAGTTATTTATTAAATCGGTCAGTGAGGACAGATCGACGCCAGCAGCTTAGATCTCTGGGTCGGCCCGAACCAATCATTGGTTAAAGACATATTCTGAGGAGGAGACATGTTGTTTGTATTGGATTCTGAATGTCAGTAGAGACGTGGAGGAGGGATACTCACACAGAAAGGCAGTGGATTCGATATTGGTGTGTGTGTGCGTGTGCGTGTGCGTGTGCGTGAGAGTGTGGTATAGTTTTGTGTGTTTCTGTTGGTAGGACATGGAGTATTTGAGTGCGTGAGTGCGTGAGTGTGGTCTGGAGTCTTCCTCTGGGGGGTGGGGAGGGGGTGCTTAACAGGGATGCATGTTGGCTCTGCAGACACATAATCAGTTGTGATTGGATTAGCTGACTGTCAGTCTGTTCATTAATTCCGGCCGGGACATATAACCCGAGCCCCCTTCTACACAGCAGCTTGGACTCTGATTGGTCAAGTAGACATGTGATGTTGAGTAAAGGGGAATGTCCACACAGGGATTGGCCGTTTGGCTTTATTTACTGCTAAGAGAACTATGCCGTTTTAACCCAAGTTTGTTGCTGTAAATAAAAGGTGTTTTTAATATACTTACCTGGGAAAACCGCACAATCGCACTACCTATGTAGACTACATGCGTTTCTGAGCTGCTTATGTCTAGGCTATGTGCAGGTTACAACCAGACGTCAGTATTTCTGTACTCAGTACCGAAAGATGGTGCACAGCCTGAAGAACAACTCAAGTTCCCAAAGCAGTTGTTCAGAACCGTAGTCTCCTCTGAGTAGTAACTTCACCTTCACCTGTTGTGTTTTGGTCGTGTGTATTTGTCTGCAACAAATGTCTTGCTGTGATTGATGGAGTGACCTGACCATCTCTCCTCTAATCCAGTCTGAACGAGCGTGCCCACCTGTTGACCCGGGTCTTTAGGAAAACACCCTCCAACGTGGGGCGCAAAAATTCTGTGCAACAGAGCAACGTGTCCCGTAAGACTCCTTGTCCCGGCTTCTGCTTCATTCATTTCCCCCTTCTGCATACTGTTATTATACGCATTATATGTACTTCCTGTAAACAGATGTTGTATATAGACTTCCTGTATTTGTATTCTATATATTCACTTCCTGTATACAAATACTATATATACAGTTAATGTAATACAGATACAATATATCCACTTCCTGTATACAGATACTATATATCCACTTCCTTTATACAGATATAATATATCCAGTTAATGTAATACAGATACTATATATCCACTTCCTGTATACAGATACTATATATCCAGTTAATGTAATACAGATACAATATATCCACTTCCTGTATACAGATACTATATATCCAGTTAATCTAATACAGATACAATATATCCACTTCCTGTATACAGATACTATATATCCACTTCCTGTATACAGATACTATATATACAGTTATGTAATACAGATGTTACTGAGACTACTAACACTCCCCCTGTCCTCTTCCTCCTTCTCTGTAGATGGATATGCCTTCTCTCAGGAGGAACATGGGGTAGTGTCTCAGACCCAGGTGTGTCGATCGTATGACACAACCCGTCAGCGGCCCAGTGTTTAGCCCCCCAAGCCCCCACTGTCCCGCCCCCCCTCCAGCCTGCCTGGCTACGGGGCAATCAGCAACGAATGCCAAGCGGCGATAACGTTGCCCAGGCAACAGCGGATACATATGGTGGCGATGCAGCCCGACCCTGCTGTGGCCTTAATGGAACTCATACAGACTTTGACCTCTGACCGTTGCTAGGCGTGGAGCCGTTGCTAGGAATGGAAAACTGAACTGAAGGGAAGGGATCAGATCGTTGATATTGTCCAAACAGGTCTCCGCTCTGACATACACAAACGCACATGAGCACACACACCCATATGCATGTACATACATGTACATTAACACACACACACACATATACATCTGCGTACACATCACATACAAACACACAGCCACAGAGCCGACACACACACACACACACACATGCGTACACACCACATACATACAAACAAACACACACACAGACACAGAGCCGACACACACTTGCATGCGAACACACACACACACAGTCATGGTAAATCCTCTTGTATTTGTATCTTATCATAGCATGGACTGGTTTTAGTATGTCTGTGTGCTCGTCTGTGTGTGCACATGTCTGTGCTACTGTGTGTACACTTGTGTGTGTGTGTGTGTGTGTATATGTATGTGTGTGTGCACATGTCTGTGCTACTGTGTGTACACTCGTGTGTGTGTGTGTGTGTGCACATGTCTGTGCTACTGTGTGTACACTCGTGTGTGTGTGTGTGTGCATGCCTCTACGTTCCGTCTTCTGAGCCGGGGTTTAGCTCATCCATCATTACTGTGGCAATGGGAGATGGGTGGGAGTCTGGGTGGAGGGGGCAACTTTAAAATAAACACCAGAAACACACCGGCTTGGGAGGAATTCAGAGAGCTGAAGAGGGGGGTTGGAAAGAAGAATTGAAAGAGAGGGAGAGGGCACCCCAGCCCCCCCAAGCCACAGTGCCAAAGACCACAGAGATGCCAATGAGACAGAACCTCCACCAGGAACCCCACAGCACTGCTTGGGACATTACCAACTCCAGATATTCGTCATCTCCCTCGTTCTCTCTTTCTCCAGCTGCTTTTCTCTCCTTATCTCCTCCATTCACTCCCACCCCTGTCTCCACAACCTCCACATTCCCCGTCTTCTGTGGCACGTTTCCTCTTCACACTCAGTTGAATCTGTTTTCCGCTGTACGCATCCTGGCGCTCCTGTGATCCTGCCCGTCGTCCAAAGGAGGCGGAGTTACCAGCAGCCCGGTTGCCAAACGAGGCGGAGTTACCAGCAGCCTGGTTGCCTATGGAGGCGGAGTTAACCGCCTGGATAGTAGGGCTTTCTGTCTGTTTGTTAGCTTCTCAAATAATCAATGGATTTATTTTTTGTTGAATAAAATAACTTGTGTCTCTCTATTAATGTTGACCTTTTAATGCCTGTTTGTAGTCTCTTTGACTGGACTACGTTATATTGGACCAGACGTTGGACCTGGAGTTATAAAGGGAATTATTGATGATGTGAACCAAGAACAGGTGCTGCGTAAACTTCTGAATCTGTTATCGTTATGGAAAGCAACCAGTTCCATTTCAAGTCAACGCAATATATTTGACCACATGATAACATGTCAATAAATCTCCTGCGGAATGTAGTTGGTTTTAAGCCTGATTTGTGTGTTGTGTTTTGTGTGATACTGGTTTTGTCTGCAAATCTGTGTGAAGGACACTTTTCAGACGACTTCAGACAAAATGATTTCAATCAGAAGTACTAAAAAAAAATCTTAAATTGTTATTTCATTAGAACTTTTTTAATATGGACACAAACAGTTTTGTGCTGGACAGATAAGGCTGCGTTGTCGGTTACTCTGTAGAATATTGTTACAGACCGTAGACTGGATAAATCCACAAGGCTAAACGTCATCTAGAACCTCCTTCTGCCTCTGATCAGTTTGAAGCCACATGTAGGTCCAACACCCACCTTCCTGAACATCTCCCAGGCCTCCAGTATGGGGAATCCATTTCTCCTCTAAGGCTGTCAGACCCATTTCACCTCCTTTTTTTTAGTCCACTCAGGTTCCATAGAGGTTAGACCCCCCTCCCAGCCCAGAGGAAATAGCAGGGATTTAGTGACTGGAGTTGTTGTGGTTTGTTATAGTCAGAGCGGTACGTCTGGTGATGTGACAGGTATGTGTTGTCTGTGCTGGGTGGTTTTCCTGTCTGTGTGTGTAATTACTGTGTTTATAGACATTACAATGTGCTACCTAAGTATTCATGTTGTGTGTATTTGTGTGTGTCTACAAGTGTGAGAAAGACCAGTAGGGTTTGCATGGGGGTTTGTAGTATAGTGTATGTTTATGTGTGTGTGTGTGTGTGTGTGTTGGCCACTCCCACGTTGAGACCATTATGTGGTTTAGCCCCTGCTGGTTGGAAGTTTTAACACTGAGTGTTGTTTTTAATCGCGTGTAAATGTCAACCCCTGCCGCGACCAAGTCCGTCTTTAGACTGCCACCATGGCAACAGGCATCAGCTCTCTTACACAGATCACGCAGGTTGTGTGTGTGTGTGTGAGGGGTACATGTTTGCTTTTAGAACAAATGCCCCAGCAGCTGTGAAGCTGCTAGTAAAGGTTTATACTCTCATTAGCCAGAACTCAGCAATGAGCAGTTTTACAACAACAACCTTCAGACAGAAAGTACAGCCGACTCCATGTTAGTTTGGACACTGTTTAATATTTATTACAATTCATGTGAAAAACTCCTGCGTTTCCCAGGGATCAGGTAGACACATGTAATATCCTGCTGCGTGTAACGTCAAGTTACACACACACACAGTACCTGAAATCCACACACACAGTCAAATGTGGACACTTTTGCAATTTCACGAACTTTCTTAAAGGGGAATATGTACAGCCCCAGTTAAAGGCAACTTGCTAACACAGCACCATCCTGACAGGCTACCCGTCACCACGGCTACCCGTCACCACGGCTACCCGTCACCACGGGTGCTGTGTTGTTGAGTTGGAAGCTGTTATATATCAACCCTGCTGAAGTAAAAAAAAACGGACTTAAAATGTTAAAACTGCCCTTGAACCATCCAGCCAACTCCAGTGTACCTTGAGTAAGCAGACACACACACACAGACACACGCCTCTTTCACAGGAGGGAGACTCAGTGAAGTGGAACAGTTGGCCGATATATTTTACTGCATAATTAACGATCCTGAAAAGGCTGCCGGTCACAGCAACACACTGAGAAAGAGGAGCACTCCTGTTCACACCTTTTGCTTTTTGGGAACATTTATTTCCAAAGGGCCTGCGTGAGTGTTGTGTAATTTCATTCTGCGGGTTCTCTTGTGTCCATGTGACTTAGTGTGTGAGTGTGTGCGTGTGCGTGCTTTTGCTCAAGGCAATGGGCAGGAGAGAGGGTTCGCGCTCACTTCATTAGAGTTTAACGGGCCTACAGGGAATCAGGGACTGCTTTTCCCATCCACCACCTGTTTCTTCCATTACATATACTACACAGGCTTATATACACAGATCCTCACATACATAATACAGTATATCTGTTACCACACAACTGCCAGGCAACACACACACACAGTCACACAACACAGGCAAAGCAAAACGCACACGCTGGGACACACTGTACAGACGGTCACACACACCTGTGTCCACTCTGGACACAGCACCATATCACACACACACACACACAGCATACTGCATCCACTCATTTACACATACAACATATGGTACATGGAAAAACTTTGGGATGGTAAACACACAGGTACACACACACAGGTACACACACACGCACGTACACATTCTCCTCTGCCAGTTTTCTATGAAGAAATCAGTCAGCTGAATTTTCAATACATTCCCCGGTTTTCCCCAAAACACCATAATCAAGAGGGAATGACGAGGAAATCCGAAATCCTCCAACCTGGATTTCCGGAAAGCCGAGATAATTTACTGAAGATGTCACAGCTCCAATCAGGACGGATGGAGGTACCCCAGGCATGGCATGCTGGGAAGTGCACGCTCAGAGTTCAGTGTTCCCGTGACGACAACTTCACCCAATCAGTTGGGCACACATCCCAGCCAAGGTTTCAGGGGTCCTCTCTGTGGGAGTCCATTTCATTCACCCTCTGGCAAGCTCCCCAACGTCCCCATAAGGTTTCCCATGCAGTCCTCACAAGGCTTCCTGGCAGAGTAAGAACACAATGCCCAAAAGGTTCCCCCTGTCTCAAACTGTTACCGGGGGGAACTTCTGCTCGCTGGTGACACTGGCCACACTGGTGGGCGGGGGATAGGGGGACTGCAGCTGTCTGTAGCCCCCCTGGTTGGGGTCCATGTACACCCCCTGAGGCGGGGACATGTGGTGGGTGGTGTAGCCGATGTACTGGGGGTGGATGAACTGTCCCTGATGGGGCATGATCTGGGTGGCCTGCTGGCAGTTGAGCACGGAGAAGTTGGTGGGCATGTTGACGAAGACACTGGCGTCCGGAGGGAGACAACAGGAGGCCTGGGCCCGCATCATGGGCTGAGGGGCAGGGCGAGGAGCCTGAGCGGGAGGGGCCGACGAGCTTGACGACGTCGCCGTGCTTGACTGGCGGGAGGAGGAGCCTCGAGATGTGCCCACGCTGGCCATCATGGGAATGGTCTCGAGAAGACGGCCGCCGCCGCCGCCGGACCCGCCCCCTCCACCGGCCCCTGAAGACAGTTCCTGTTTGGGGCGGAGACAGTGGCAGCAGCACACGGCAACCACGGAACCCACCAGGACAAAGGCAACGAAGACTGAGCCCACGATCAGGAAGGGAACGTATATCGGTACTGTGGAGAGAGGGTGAAGAACAGAGGAGAAAGAAAGTGAGAGATTGAGAGAGAGAGGGTATAGTTAGTGGTTGGATAATGTTGTGTTTTAAATGTCTCTGTTTTCTCTTTATTATAAATGAAAACAGAAATCAATCAGGTCAGGACCAGAGCCAAATATCTAAACACATTACAACACAAACACACAAATAGGTATATTCATCATCAACTTCAGTAATCAGTTGAAAGACCGCAAGTGAAAGTTGAATCGAGAGCTGACACTAACATATGTTCACCTCAGCCGCACACCCAAACCTCACACGGGTACGTGATGGAGGGAGTTGGTGACAAGGCAAGACAAAAGATGGAGTGAGGAGAATGGATGGAGAGGAAGAAAGGGAGAGACAGAGGTGGACTAGTGGCATGTCCCAGGGGGTTAGGGTTGGGGGGGGGGTTCAGACCCTCATTAGTAGTTATTAACTTTGTTTTGATCTGTTCTAATCCTGCACGCCCAGCTGTGACCCACACGCCCCTGTCTGCCGACTCCTGTGTCTCAGTGGAGTGTGTGTGTGGGTCAGTGTGTGTGTGTGTGTGTGTGTGTGTGTGTGGGGGGGGTCCAGTTTTGTCCCTTTACTGTGTGGAAACAGCAATTAGTGACATTTGCTGTGGCATTCCTGACGGCTGGTTTAGGTTAGTGGAACAGACTGGATTGCATACCTTCTTAAAGTTATATAGCATCAGAACCACCTTTAATTGTTAAGCTAATATGTATTAATATATACATATATTATTATGCTCAGACATTCATTTGTTGTGATAGTGTTTTTCAACATCAGCAATACCATTGGTCATTACTACACAATGTTGACACACAACCAAACTGAATCAAACAGATGAACACACACATCCAAACTGAATCAAACAGATGAACACACACACATCCTAACTGAATCAAACAGATGAACACACACACACACACACATCCAAACTGAATCAAACAGATGAACACACACATCCAAACTGAATCAAACAGATGAACACACATCTGTAACGTTTAACCGAACGGTGAGGAGTCATGAGGAACGCTGGTAGCCATGAGCTGGATGGCAGACCCTGGGTAGAAGTGTTTGCTCACACACATACACACACATACACACACCCTAAGAACTGATGTAATGGTATTTAATGTTCCACTGGTAAAGTTACTTCCTACAGAACAACAAACAGCAACATCCACCCCACTAGTCTGAAACGGTTCATGTTCACTTCAAACCGTACAGTAACCCGGTTCATGTTAGATTCAAACCATAGTCAGAACCGGTTCATGTTAAATTCAAACCGCACCGTGAACCGGTTCATCTCAGGGTTTACATTTTCAAGACAGACAACTTACCAGGAACAATGTTTACACTGTGGATATATATTAAGGCCCAAAAGTTGTCTACCGTGTGAAAAAACCCATAGGGACATTATTACGACAGGTGCGAGTGAAATGGCTCATCTGACGGTCTGGCCGGTGTCCTGCTGTGACCATGTCTGTTGGAGAGCAGCTTCTATTGTTACCGTCTAGTTCACACCTGTTGCTGCTGGGACAGACTGAGGTCAAGACAGCCCAACTCTGTCTGCAGTCATACCCCCACCACCATTATGGTGTGGGCATATTATGTGTAGCTGGCTGCTCCTCATTTACCCCAAACTCAACCCCCCGCACCAACCACCCCAACCTCCTCTTCCTGAATTCCACATATGTACCTGTATGTTAAATGTTACACTTTATGTGTTTAATTTAATCTCTCTGTAATATCCTCTCTCTGTAATATCCTCAGGGTTTCAATGGGAAGGCCATGTGTATATTTGCTTTGTGAGTAATCGGTCAACCTTGGGGGGATAAGCACCAGTCCACCGCACCACCGAACCCCCGCACAACCAGTCCACCGCACAACCAGTCCACCGCACAACCAGTCCACCGCACAACCAGTCCACCACACCATCAGACCACATTTTTTTATTTACAATTTTGTAATTTACTGGACTTATCTTATCTAAGAGCTTGGTAAAACAAGCAATTCAATCCTGGACCTTTGACAGCTCCACTCCATGTTTTCCTTCCAACCCTCTAATCAGGGACTTATTAGGACCCGAGACACCAGGTCAGTTAATTTCTGGTGTAGAACAGAAGACCATCAGACCCACAAGGCCAAACTAAATGTTGGTCACTTTGCTCGTTTATGTGCCACTCGTTTCATAATGAGAAATCATTCACTTTTGATGCAAGTGTCATGAAAAGGTGGACACATGTTCAAAAGACGAAAGGCTAAAACCAGTTTAGACCTTGACGTTTTGCTAAAAATCGGTTTTTAATATAAATAATCCAGAGTTCTGACATATGTTCTTCCAATCACCATCTATTGTCTGTCTGCCACCAAGTCACCTGCGTAAGATTACTTCCTAAACCTGAGATGAGGAGAAACACAGCCAGACTAGGAGGTTACAATGTGACATTGTTTTTGCGCTTCCGCTCCGTGCGCAAAATCAAACCGCCTGTAGGTAATAAAACTTGCTTGAAATCATGTGACGTTAACTACACTAACACATGTCACTCCAGCTTAACACACGTCAGCTTGTTGGGATCGGAATAAAAGTAAGCCCATGGAAACCCCGGAATGTCTGGGATAAGGCCGTGTGTTTAATGAACAGGGCTGTCAGCGCCGTGGAGACCCGGTCAGGTCCAAACTTGATCTTCGTGGGGACAGTGAGCTCTGCGAGCCCAGGAGCGAGTGTGTGTGTGTGTGTGTGTGTGTGTGTGTGTGTGTGTGTGTGTGTGTGTGTGTGTGTGTGTGTGTGTGTGTGTGTGTGTGTGTGTGTGTGTGTTAGACCTAGAACAAACACAGCCAGCCTATTTATAACGCCGAGGAGCACAATTTGCCATTTGTGAGTGGGCAGTTAAGTTGCAGAGACTGCAGCTGTTGCT
Organism: Dallia pectoralis; assembly: GCA_029465975.1. Taxonomy (NCBI): domain Eukaryota; kingdom Metazoa; phylum Chordata; class Actinopteri; order Esociformes; family Umbridae; genus Dallia; species Dallia pectoralis. The sequence continues at coordinate 20,957,554 of CM055733.1, forward strand.
GCCAACTGGACCTCTACATAGACATGTACTGTAGGTTATCTATGGAATATGGGCACTTACAGAGAGGCTGTAGTTGGGAAAACAGGAGACCAAATGAGGCAATCAGGCCCCATGTCTCACTTACTTGGGTGTGCAATATTGTTTCCGTAACAGACTAAACAATATAAACTGGGCCAGAATGCAATCTCATGTATAATTTACATGACACTTGTGTGCAGACAATGAGAGAGTATATAACAGTGGTGGTGCCACTAGGCTGACCGACCCGGGACAGCCATACAGACAGACATGGTTCTTACCGGCGCCAGACTCCTTGTTCTCCTTGCTTTCCGTGCCCGGTTCCGGCGCTGGCTTATCGTTGTCACACGTCCCCTGGTCCAGGCGCGCATCAGTACTGGCGCAGCAATAGCGGAGCTCGCATTTCCCGCAGCAGATGATCGCATCCTCGCCATCGAACTTCTCCGGGCATTGGAAGCCCTCTCGCCAGGTGTCCTGGCCGTCGTGCCAACCGTGGCAGTACTCACCACTCGCCTTAACGTCAATAATAGCCAGGAACAAAGTCACCACCGCGGTGATCGACATCGGGAGACCTCGGCCACCACACATCTCGATCCGGGCGACCGAGGTGTGTTTCTTCCTTTAGCGTCAGATTTGGTTGAAGTAAATTAAATTGAGAGGCGACGAAAGTAAAAAGAAACAAACAAATGTGAAACTGTCATTTGACAGTGACATTCAGTGGGTACACAAATGCAATAGATCCACAAATGTGTCACCAAACTTTTCGTTTAGGAAGTATCCACTGTTGGAAGTTCTCAAGATTCGAAAATGTTGCAGTAAACCGTTTTGAAAGAAGAGACCATGACCAAACACCTGAAACATTAATACATATTCCAGCAGTCTTATAAATAACCTGCCCTATTGTTTCATAAGCTCCGGGTATATCCAACGTCAATCCATGCTGAGCTGAATCCCTCTGGCACGGAAGCGAGGCTGTCCATGGTCTCCAGAAAATACACTCCTCCAATGACTTTCCCCCAGAGATCCTGCAAAACCCAAACTGGCTTTACATGTAATCCATACGCGTCCTGCAAGTGTTGTCACGGAATCTCCCTATGTTCCCCTGTCCAGTCCACGGGCAACTTGCTTTTCCCCTGTCCTAATACATATCATGTGATGAACTCCTCAAACGTTTCTACAGCAACAAACTAAACTTGACCATGAGACTAAATCAAAATCACATTTTCCGGTATACATTAAGGAAAGTTATTTTTGTACGCCCTGAAGAGATGTCAGCTTCACTCCTTCAGTACTGCCTCCGAGTCCATAGTGCAGGGGAACCTCGAATCACTGGGTCTAGTTTATGAGAGGTGGGCTACTAGTTCAGCGATGCGCTTGCGCATTGTTACCGGCGTTTTCTTTGACTTGTTTCAGCGCTCAGCCCGGCCAGTCAGCAAGCAGTTGTTAGTGAGAACTAGTGTCACTGAGCACTGTTTAGAGGAGCCCCCCCGCCTTCCAAGGGTAGCCCCGTGCGGTGTTGGGTGTCGCAGCTCCCCCGGGACCCCCTTAGCACACAAAGGAAAATCGGATTGGAGAATGCAGCGGCAGGCAATCATATAGTAGCCCTTAAAATTAAACATTTTGTACCTACCAACTATGGTCATCACACACAAACACGCACGCACCTACTTGGACTTGAATGGACTCAATTACGTGAATAACCACACGAGTACCTACCATACACCCAATTACCTAGTTAAGGGCAGAATGGTCTGTTGACAAGGTGAAGTATGCTCGATCTGGACCTGATCAAACTCATTCAACGCCAGTAGTTTGGGGAAACACTGGGCTCAGAGGGCCCTGTTCTTCTTTGCTCACCACGGAGCACAAGCTCTTAGTGCAGTCGACATTGCCACCTGGTGGTAAGAAATATTTGCAAACATCCGACCGTTTATTGTCATTGTTGAGAAAAATGATGTAGATTATTAACATATTAATTTATATTTTATTTATTATTTGTATTGAATTGTTGCACAATTCGTTTATGGTCTATGGCTTTCTATGTTTTAGCCTAAACTCATGCAGCTTTCTTACTTACTCTACCCTTGTTTGTGCCCAATGAATACTACATTTCCCAGAATGCTTTATTGTCAAACAGCGTCTTCGGTAACTAGGAAGTTCAATAGTTTCACCCAGAACCGCGCAACTGCTCTTCCAACGGTTGGGCAACAACACTACTCAACAGCAGGAAAACAATTAATACAACCGTAGTTAATTAGTTTTCTTGCAAACAACTTGAGTTCAATGAAAGTACTAACGTAGTTTGTCAGCTGGTGACAAACGTTGAGTAACTACGCTTTCGATAAACACTGCTTTCTAGCAAGACAAGCTAACCATAGCGAACCAGCATTTGTATTAGGCGAATAAGTCATTTTTTCCACGTTTCTTACCAAATGTCGTTCGTGAGGTCGTGTCGTTCACAGCACGGTCAGGGAAAACGGTCTGCTGTGCGGTCAAAGAAGGCCAGTTCCGCCAAAAGAGAGTGGGTGGTGAGTGTTTGTCTGTTTAGTTAATACTGCAATTGATACTGAAGTAATGTTCACTTTTGCTAATGAGACTGTAGTTACAATTGTAAAGCGATGGTGTTTTTTTATTCTTTTGCTGTTTCTAGAGCACAGTGCATGACCTTTCTGTACACAAGGCTACACCGGAGGAGCTGGTAAGAAAAGTCTCATTTGTCTTCTATTCGCTCTCTGTCACACTATCGATCTGTCGGTCTGTCTCTTTCCCTCTCTTCCCGACCCTCTTATTTCTGCACTTGCCCCTATCTCTGTCAGTCTCTTTTTCTCTCCCCCCGACCCTCTTATTTCTGCATATGCCCCTATCTCTAGCTAGCCTGGCTCTGTCTGTGTGGCTTATCATTGCACTTGTCTTCAGAATCATCGCCATGATCTACATCGATCCCATAACCAAGCGGTGGCCCGGTGGGAGCTGAAAGAGAAAGCTATGAGACGCAAGACAACTAACAGACTTCTTGGTAGCCCTGCTGCGCTTGACCCCCGCAGCATCAACATCATCAGAGAAGTGAGTCAGACCGCGTGTTCAGATCTCAGCAATATCGATGACTTTCACATGTTATTTCCAACGAACCCTCAACTGTTTTTGTGGCCGATCTAGACCAGGGACGGGCAGCAATCTGTACTCAAGAGCCACATAAACAGATTTTGTCCCCCAAACCTTGTCCAGAAAAAGGGCAGTTTAGAAAGTAGGCCCATTATAATTTGTCCACACCAGTATCTTGTTTTTGATGTACGTAAGTGGCCTTGTGTTCTCTCCCAGCATTTTACCATAAAAGATATGTTTATCAGAAGCAAAGGCCAGGACCACTGGGCCACCGCAGGCACGATTGACCATGTTTTATTGCATATTATTTTTTAACAATATATGTTTTTAATGACAGCATAGTACAGACGGTGGGCGGAGCCAAAGTTCAAATCCTCGTCGCCACGGGGCGTGTGTGATACATGCCTCGACCCATCACTAGGAGTCGCTAGAGTGCGACCAGGAAAGGGAACATCTTCTGACACCAACACCATCATCACTACTTAGCTCTGCCACATGTAATGTGCCTGGCCATTGCCAGTATTCTGTAACATGTGTTGGATCTACTTGACCCAATGATGTAGCTTTTATGCTCTGCACTGACCTCAGCGCTGTGCCACTCTGAACCCGCCTGGAATGTTTTAACCCAGGAAGGAACGCCGGACCTCTACCTCTATCGGGCTCATGGCTGCTAAACCATAAACGGGTTTTGAACCCTGTTCTTGCAGTGAAAAGTGTGTTTCTTAACACAGGTATGTGTGCTGTTCTGCCACAGGTTTTCTCAGGGCAGTACCATCTGCAGGATGTCCTGGCCAGGTCAGACAGAGCCATGGCTGTGGTCAAGGACCTGTTTGGAGATGCTCCTCGCAGACAAACTGGTGGGTTACTGCTCTCATCCTGCACTGTAATTGTGTAACCTACATTTCAACACTGCAGACAGATTGAGGGAACCTCGGTTTCAACGTTCCACTGAAAGAGTAGTTAATATGTGAAAAAGTCTGTAGAAATGCAATTTCATAATGTGAAATAAATAAGTTACCCTAGAACCCAATAAAATGTGTCCCTCTTTGGCTTTTCTGAGGCTGCAAAGCACCCCCAACCTATAACTGCACCGCCTCTATCCTTCACAGCTGGTATTCGGCTAGTTTGCAACCAGTGTTTTGTTTTCACCAAAAACTCCACGTTGGACTCATCTGTCCAGATCACATTGTTCCAGTGGTGTTTGGACATCTAAAAATGACTACTTTCCAGGGAGTCTATCTTTTGTTTGTCTCCATGCATCTGCAGTTGCTGTTAATCTTTCACTTGTGTTTATTAGGGTTCCCCAGTGTAACGATGGCTCCAGACTGCGGGTCTGACTGCGATCTGCCCGTCCTGCAGAAACCAGAGGCCCCAACACAGCTTTCTCTCCTCAGCCAGTCACTGATGGACCCACAGGTATAAACCTGTGTGTGTGTGTGTTGTATTTGTTCAGACCGTAACCAGATCTCAACATGTATCCATTTTCCTACTAGGCTCTGAATGAGCTGGACGACTGGGAAGAAGAAAGTGTCCCTTCTACATCTAACATGGATGCCAGGTTGGTGCCGACACATTTTAACCATTTGGAAACAACTGTACTCACAACTTTCCCTTCGCTACTTTTCTCTCACGACTAACTAAAACTTGAAACTCGTCTGATCTCATGCTTTCATCACACATTTACGTTCTCCTCTGTTGTCAGTTACAGGGTGAACACCCGCAAGATGAATACCAGGTCCTTGACCCGAGGTGGGACACTGCAATCTAACTGCAACCACCAGGGGCCAGCAGTCAGCCCACCCCAGACTCCATGTGCCTCAGGTGGAACCGAAGAACAAGCAGGTAAGAGGTCATTTCCCTTCAAAGGTACACTACAGCACTTCATCCAATGTTCACTTCTTGATCCAATGTTCCTTTCATGTTGATTTCCTTTTTCACTCTTTTCTCTTCCCAGCTCTGAATGCTACAGTAAAGGTCCAGCGGTTTCGGTCCAAACAGCCCCTGTCAGAACCTGAGGATTGTTCCACCCTGGTCAGTCAGGTTCTGAACCCAGACCTTCCCCTAACCCGCTCAGGTACAACTGGATTAAACGCATAAGAACCACAGACATTTATCGCTCTCTAATGACTAATGATGAGAGCGTGTGGCAAGTGCCTGAAATGTGCACTGAACCAAAGTACAGAGGTTATATGTTTAATGGGCTGAAATAAAAGATCAGAGATGTTCCAAAAAGCACAAGTGTCTTTATCCACAAATATATTTACATTATTTTTAATGAGATTTTTCTACTTTGCCAACATATCAGTCCATCGCATTTCTAATTTCATTTGGTGTGAAATGTTTGTGTTCATGTGTAGGCAGGAAGAGGCGGCCTCCCAAGGCCACCAGAGGGCGCTGTACGCATTCCAGCCTAGACAGGTCGGCCCTCAGCTCTCTTAGTGGGAACCATTCCAGCCTGGGGCTGCTGCAAGGCCTCCTGGACCAGGTGGAAGTGGAGCTGGAGGGCCAGGGATCAGAGGAGGCTTCCAGAGCTCCAGTTGAAGGGAACACCCAGGGGTTTACTGGTTTCTCTGTTGCCCTGGTGGCGACTGTGGTCCGCCTTGCCAGACGACTCAGACAGGTTCGTCTGACTAACGACTGTCATAACCACGTTGGTATCGGAAAGGACGTGTCTGATTTGATGTTCGGATCGTGCTCCTCGTCTTGTCAGATAACGGAGGAGTCCCAGGGGGAGGCACGGGAGAGGAAAAGGCTGGAGGAGGAGGTGAAAGAGCAACGGGTGTTGATTGACGCCCTCACAGCCGAGACTTTGGCCTTGAGAGAAGAGAGTGTACTACAAGTGAGAACAGACGTTACACACACGCACACACACGCACACGCAGTCTAACACTTAAGTGAGTAATGTCTTCCCTGGTTTGTTCAGATTTGTGTCATGTAATCAGAATAACATGTTTTGTTTCAGGCAGGTCTGCAGCAGAGGGCCGGTGTGCTGGAGGAGAGGCTGAACACCGTGGTTCTGGCGTTGGGGGGCCTGGGAGTGCTCCACGTAGAAGGAGATGATGAGCTCCGAAAAACCTGCAGCATCGCTACAGGTTGGGACGCACACACACACACACACAGAGACATACAGAGACATACAGAGAGCAACCCCCTGACCGCCACACACACACACACTCAGAAACAAATGTTTGTCATCATACTGTCCCATAGACCATCCTGTAACATCTGGTAACCTGGAGCAGCCTGGTCTCTCTCCAGCAGTGCTGCTCTCTCCTCCTCGGCAGAGAGACAACCGCCCACACAGTCACACTTCAGGTAACGTGTGTGTCTATTTCTCCCTCTCCACTCTCTGTTTCTGTTGTAACGTGTCTATTTTCTCCCCAGCAGGTCGTTCTCTGTCTCTCCACCACACTCACGCCTCTCAGGGTTCTCGTGACAACCTCCATCCACTTAGCCCCGCCCCCTCCCTGTTCAATCTGCCCCACCCTGACTGTCCACCCCCGTCAGTCCCCAATTCTGACCCTGCACCTGTGCTCCGCGAGCCTTCCCAGGATGCCATGCTGTCTCAGATTGCCGAGCTGACCTGTCAGAACGCCCTCATACGGGCTCAGCTGGGTCAGTTTCACCCGGCATCTCCTCCCCCAGAGTCAGGGGTTAGAAAAAGTCAGAGTTCAAGCAGAGGATCACCTAGAGACGGAACAGAGAAGAGAGCGTCAACAACACACAAGGCAGATGGAGAGCGGGGGGCGTGGCCATGTGAGGAAGAACAGGAAACTCAGCAGGTGAGGTCAACAGAGAGGACGGGCAGTCATTTAAAGATTGTACAGAACATGGTGTGTGATGGTTGTTTATACACTCCACCAGGTGAACAATTACTGACGTCTTTTGTGAGATCTCTCGTGTTTGACAGGCAAAGTACCTTCTGGTTTGTGTCTTCTAGCCTGTTGTGTCCCCTGGCTGTGTGGAACAGCGCCTCCTGGAGCTCAACAGGCAGAGTGCAGCAGCCAGGAGCAGACTGTTGGAGCTTATAGAACAACAGAAACAGAGCTCCGTCTCATTCAGTGTCTCCCCCTCCGTGTCCCCCATACCGCCACCCTCAGGTAGGGCAGGGGTGTGTATGTCGGTGTGTGTGTGTCGGTGTGAGGACGTGTGGATTCCCAGGTGCAGAGGAGAGAGGATGGGCAACTATGTCTTTGTGATCAACCCAAGGTGCAGTTCGTTTTGTATATAGGCTGTCATGTGGAGATGGTGATTTGTGAACTTTCTCCATCTCAGGAGGACTAAGCTCAGAGTCGTCCCTGCTACTGCCTGAAAGGGACCTGTCTCCCCTGGGTAGCAGAGGCAGTAGACGGTATGTAAATCACAGCTGTTACCCTTACGGAAGGAAATAAGACATGTTCTGACCTCTCTTTCACAGGTCCTAGATGTGCTGTAAAAGGTAGAGTTCTGTTAAATAAAGTCTGATAAACTCTGAACTGTTAGATGTCTCCCTAAAATCCAGCTTTGGATTCTCAGTTGGCTTCTCTGGTTGATTTATTTCTGGTTTAGCATTTTGGTTCTTTGGGGATAGAGGGGTCAGAGGTCAGGGAAGGATGTTCACCTTTAGATCGTCTGTTGCAGGTCTGCTGGTAGGATCACTCCAGAAAACTTTGGAGGACAGTCCAAAGAGAGCAGAACACTGGTAAACACACACACCACACGTAAACAGTGATCAGCCAAAACATTATGAACACCTATCTAATATGCTGTTGGTCTTCCAAATGCCACCAAAACAGCACCGCCCCGTCAAGGCATGGAGTCTACAAGACCCCTAAAGGTTTATTGTGGTATCTGGCATCCAGACACTAGCAGCAAAAATGCTATGCAGGGTGCCATACCCCTCACCTAGTCGCCGGATTGTGGTTAGTTCTTTTTTGTACCAGTGTGGGTAGGTCTTCACCACTGGTGACCAGGAGCACCCCACAAGCCTTGCTGTGTCAGAGACCCAGTTGTCTGGCCATAAAAAATATGACTTGTCAAAGTCGTCCAGGACTTTATTGATTTATCGTAGAGAACTTATTGTTCCCTTACCAAGGAATCTACCCAGGCCTTGACATGTGCCCTTGTTAGATGATCAACGTTATTTGCTTCACCTGTGAGTGTTCATAATGTTTTTTTCTCATCATCAGTGTACACATACATATGCTCAGGTATATTATGGAATGTTCTGTGTTTTTATGATCACACCATTTCCCCTTCTGTCCTGGACAGGTGGACACGCTGAAAGGAGAGGGCTGGTTTGCGTTGTCCACGCATGTTAAGTGACCAGAGCAGAAAAACTATTGAAAGTAAAAGACTGCAACTTTTACTTGAAGTAACTTACAATTTATTTTAGCTGTTTTTAACATTGTAGAGTTATGTATGTGAATTTAAATAAAATATCCCAAATGTATTTTAAGATTGTTTTGTTAGTGCACTCCAATTCTTATAAACACACATTTTTTAGTTGGTGCCATATCTTTGCCTAGAATTGTGTAGACTTTTTTATTCAAACACATTTGGCTGATTGAATTTGGACATCATTAAGAAAAATAAAGACTTGTCCAGTCTTTCTGAAAATGCCAGTCAGAGCAACAATTATCCTATAATGTTACGGTCTTTGTTGGTACAAAATTAGGATAGAAATGATGGAAGGCATTCCGTAGAATTTATTTACCTATTCTGACCGATCTATTTTGTTGCTGTTTATTTTATTTTTTTAACCAAAACCTGATATTTAAAGGGGAACCTGACTAAAAAAACAACACAAGGTTTATACGTCTTTAATGAACAAAGTCATGTAGCAACCAAATGACATTAGATGCTAAAACGGACACCATAAGCTTCCTGTAGTTTATCTGTCTCATCGCGTTGGAGCAATTTTGTCTCTTGTCTGGCTCAGTCTTCTGTGCTGACTCAGTGAGAAACATTTTTATTTTAGGATGAGCTTCTCAAGTTTCAACACGAGGCCTCTGGTGGCTTCAAAACAGCAACATATTTCCATTGTTTATATGGTGAAACACCCACATCAACACTACAATAATGACTTGAAAGAAAACAGACAAAAACATACTAAACACATGCATCTACAAGCAACAAGGCACCATCACAGTATTGCAGGAAACAAATTAACGCCCCATTTGACCATAATGCAGTCTTCAGCTTGGAGCATGTTACTGAATACTAAATGCTGAACACTACATTAATGAGTAACTTTCTATTCCAGTAGGGTGATGACCACATTACATGTGACACTGGCATGGCCCAGATGCAGATAATCACAGTTCAGATCCTAGAGTGGTCACCCCTCAGGGCCTGGTTCCTCTCTAGGTTTCTTCCTAAATTTGACCTTCAGGGAGTTTTTCCTTGCTGCTATGTATCAACTTGTTCAACATGTCGATGTGTGCTCGGTCGGATTCAGCCTGGGTGATTGTAAAAGCTCTTTGTGAAGACTTTGTTGTAAAAAGGGCGTTAGAAAATAAATTTGATTGATTGATTTGAAGAGGAAACTTAAACACAGGAGAGGAATTCACCTTTAAGGACAATAACACCAGCCCTTAACATACTCGTAAATGTGTTGTGATTGGCCAAGTTAACTTAAATGAAATGAACTTAAAATACATGGCAAGATTCAATTGCAGTCTCCACATTAAACGGAATACCAGCTTTTTTGTTTCTAGTGTTAAATATATATCCATATATGGGAGATTTAGACAACTTCACAGTTCTTCTCAGCTATAGCACTGATGTTCCCTGCCTTGTAGATGAACTTGACCTGGCATTGTGTCCCAGGGGTTGTGACCTTAAAGCAGCATCCCTGTTCCAGTAACGTGGCAGATAGCCTCTGACATACCTGCTCTAGCTCTGTCTTCCTCCCCTGATTCCCCTCCCTCACCCACACAGTCTCCCCCTCCATTGCCAAAACCATTGCAGACTCCCCTAAACCCAGCAGCCTGCCCTCCCTCAGCCCAACACCCTCTGCCAGCCCAGACAGACACACACAGTGAGGCTCACGCACCCAGAAGAACCGGCCACGTTCATAACCACGACAACTAACACTGACGAGGAACGAGGCCGGCTTGGATGTGAAAAACCCGAGGACTTCCTCCACGCCGTTGTCAATGGTGACCGGGCCCCTGACCCTTTCCACACAGCGTATCTCTGACCCGCCAAAGACCTGCACTTTCTCCAGGACCAGCTGGAAGCCATGATGTTCCCCTGGCTTTAGGTAGCTCTCCAGGCCAAACAGAGTGTCTCTGTGCAGTTCCTGTAAGGTCGCCAGGCCTTCCTGGACGGGGTTGTACTTTACCACAGACAAGACCCGTTGTCTCACACCAGCGTCAAAGCTCTGGGAGCTGAACACGGGCCGGGCCAGAGTGGTTTGGATGTGCTGAGTGACGATGTCCATGGAAACCTGGGAGAGATCTGTGGAGGCGGTGCTCACGTCTGGGTTCACCCTGTTCAGCAGACGTGCGATGCAGAGGCAGACCTCTCTGTACTGGCTGGAGAGAGGGTCTGTGTTAGCGGAGGCAGAGTGAGCGCCGTACCCCAGGGCTTTACGGATGATCCGCACAGGCAGGCCCTGGAAACTGGTGACCCTGTGAAGTCTGTGAGGATGGCAAGAGTACACGGTGGCCTCTTCAGAAGGTGAGAGGCGCACGCTGTCATGTAGCGGGTGGAGGTCACGTAGCACCTGCGCTAACACCCTGACGCTCTGCATCAGGTTCTCAGTTCCTCCCTCTGCCCAGCACTCCTCCAACTCCTGGAGAAGCTCTGTCTCGACTCTCCGACTGCCTCGTAACAGACAGACACCTTTCCTGGGGTCCCATGTCTCCATCCTGGGGTCCTCCAGTACCTCTGCTGCGATGTCCCACACAATAAAGCTGAAGATGTTCCACACTTTGCCCGCATGGTCCTCAAATCTCGAGTTTTGGTGGTCTCCAGAATGAATGAAGGCCTTAGCCTCCAGCAGTAAGTTCAGCAACATGCATCCCCTCTCCGAAAGCAGGACCCCTGTGAGAAACAAAAAAGCCACAGTTGTTGTTACTGACGGCTAGCTAGAGAAATGCACCAAACAGATGGTTGAGAGAGCGTTGGGACGTACTCTGTGCCACATTCTCTGCCATCCTGGCCAGCAGCCTCGAAGCCTCCCCGGTCTTACTGAGGAAGAGGTCGACGAGGGCCCTGAGCTGAGCTGCATCCCCCACCTCCTCCTCCTCCAACAGGCACTCGCTGACCGTCCTCCTGGGAAGACCCACGGCCACCCCGAGCTCACACACGTTCAGCCTGGCATCCTCTCCCGGGGCCACGGACAGCAGCGACGTCACCTCCCGCAGCACACCTGAGTGGGAGTAAGGGGGCGTCTGTTGTCGCTGTATAACCCTGTCTTCTATTCTGAGTTCAACCACCAATCCGCTGGAAACGTGTTACTGTGGTGGTTAGTTACCTGGTGTTCACTGTACCTGAGAGTGTGTGGTTTTCAGTCTCAACAAGTCCAGTCTCCTCAACTGCTATAGGGATGCTACAGACACCTGGACCCCTCGGTTCCACCGGAGAATGCCAAACCCCATGATTCTCCACTGCATCAGAGGTGATATGACCACTGACTACAGAGACCTCAGGCAGAGCCTCTTCCAGAACACCGGCTGAAAATCAGGGGATTAGAAAAGAACATGAAAACAGCCAGTACGAGTGCCCGTAATGTGTCATGCTAAAGTGCACCAACCCTTATTCATCTCCCCGCTGATGTCGGATGCCAGCTGGGGGTCTTCACTACCCAGGGCCTGGTAAAAACGGCAGCAGGCCCTCTCTCCCTTTGACAGACAAGCGGACAGGAGTTGGTGGGTCTGCTGGAAGGATGTGGGAGCTGCCTGGACCTGGTCAAGCTCAAACTGGGTCAGGGTCCCGTTTGAGAACAGCACCAGGGCGACGGGTATCACAGAGTAGCCCAACCGTCTGCACAGCTCACTGAGTTGGGCCTGTAGCTGACGCTCTGGGGAAGTTCAACAGCACAACACAACACTGAACCAGACAGGATATCACCAGTGGCCCACTAATCAAACACCTCTCTATACCAATGATGGCTCGTTGTCCCCACTGCATTAACATACCTGTGGGTCCACGCTCTGTATCTGTGTGGAGAAACAAGAGATGCACAATTCTGACTTAATACCAGTTTTTTTCCGAGGCATGGAATGTTTGTACCTTCAGCCACAGTCATGTGTGTGTGTGTGTGTGTGTGTGTTTACACACTAGTATTGCGTACTTGCATCGGAGCTGAGCCAAGTACGAAGTCGCGGGTAGTGCTGGCTGCAACTCCTTAGGCACTCCATGAAGTGTCGGGCCCCCACCTCGTCCATCTCAGCGTGGACCACTTCCAGTAGCCTGCGGGCGCGGCCCTGAGGGGTCTTCTCTGCCCCCACCTCAAAGTAGTTCTCCTGGGAGAGCAGACCAGCCGCTAGGGCCCTGTCCAGCAGTGGTGCCAGGTTATACAGGGAGGCAACCAAGAGCTCTCTGGAAGCTAGCAGGTGGGACTTCACAGTCCGCAACTGACCCCCAGATGAACCTCCTGGGCCTGGATCATCTGTCAAGGATGAGAACAATCAATACTTCATCTCAGCAGTAAAAGCAGATGGGTATATTTAGGGACAATTTATTTTGTTATTCTCATTGTGATTTAATGTTTAACAAAAATGGAACAGAAAATGAATACATAAAAAAAATATTTGCTACCTATTTATTTGTAGAAATTATGATGGAAATTAGCTTTAATGTGTAAGTAACGTTAACTAGCACAAAAACCTTAGTATACTGAAATATTTCTGATCTATACTATGTGTTGGAAATGTATTGTATGTGCTTCAAACTGTGCGCAAGGAAAAGAAAACAAGCCGCATACCCAGGTCTGACGTATTTGGGAATTCCATCACAAATACTGATCCATTGCAGTCAGTCTAAAATCGAGTGAAATAGATTGTTTTTATTACTCAGGTTTTGTAATTAATTGTTTGTTTTATGTTTTAATACTAGTAAAGTTGTACTTTCTTGACGGCTACGGTAACTTTTAACATGCTAAACCAGGAAGTTGACGGAAAGTAAACTAGCCGCCAAGAAAGTAAAATGTTATTGTCAGGATGTCTTTATTAAATCTAAAATCCTCAAACATTCCAACACAAAGTATATTAATTAGCCTCTGAACAATTATAAATTACCAGACGTTTACCAGAACGAGTAACTACACGTACCTGAATGTGTCGCGACTTCAATTAGTTTCATTCAGCGAACAACATGATTTGAAGACTACGTTACCCAGAACGCTTTGCGACTTGAAACGCCCTTTTCCGGAGTTGCTCAGCAACAAGCCGGTTAGGAATGAATGGAGCACAAGGGTATTCTGAAGTGCTTAACGGTTTAATAGCCACCGTAAAACGTACATGTATTGTGACATTAGAGCAAAAAGCACATATGGCTGTGATTATAATGTCGACATAGAATCTAGAACAAATATACCTGAAGCCAGGTGAGTTTAAGGAACGAGAAAGCTTGATTCTCACTCGACGCAGAGAAGCTGGTCCGTGAGATATTTCCTCTAAGGAAACACAACTCAGAAGCTGCTGACGGCTCCCAATTTAGAGGACTTCCGCTTCTAGGGCAAGCCACAAGACCACAAACAGAGGCCGTTCAGAGTTTATCAAAAGGTAGTAACAACACCTGCAACATGAGATCTTCTTTAGATCCTTGGCACAGCTCTCTAAAGTCACCAGGAAGCAGTGTGATCAAGTATTGCAATTTCTCAGAACGTGCATGATCTGTTTCGTCCACTAGGCGGGGGACGTAGCCCTGGACATTGGACAACTTGATAACAGATCGGGGTTTCACCTAGCCACGTGTAGCCTATGTGGGTTTCAACCAACATAACATAAATCGATGGGGATATTTGGACGATGATCAAGTTCACTGAAGACGTAGTGGACCCAAGACCCAAAACTAGGAAATGTGAGGCGCGGTACTGTGTTTCAGTTGTGTAATCAAATGTCTCAATGTTGTGTAAGCAATACATGTCCTAACAAACTAAAATAAATATGATGATGTTGTAGTTCCTTAAGCTTTTCACTTGGAAAAAAAAACACTTTGAATGTAACAAATTCACATCCTTGTTAACCAACATGTTTTCCTTCTTGAAATTGCATCCACAAATCATTGTGTTATTCAAAGTCAATTGACAATGTTGTCTTTTTCGCATTACGAGTGTTACTTTGCTGTATTAGCCTGTGGCCTTTAGGCTGGAGGGCCAGGGTTGAGTTGGCAGCAAAGAAGGAGAACAGCACTTGAGTTTTTTTCAGATGGGTGTTGGTGCCACAATGCCCGGACGGGAATATGTAAAGGAGTAAATATGCCAGATAATAACTGCCGGTGGATAAAGAGGCCAGGAACAGCGGTGGTAAACGCAGGGTTAAGGGTCGTCACGGTGATGCCAGGGGGAGCGGGAGGGGCCTATTGTGTTGTGTTCCTCTGAGTGGAGGGGGAATGAATGGGGATTAACCTCGCCCCAGTAGCTCTCTATAAACCCCCCAAACCCCGCCCCACCCGAGACCTGCAGAACTTTCTGACATGGGAACCCTGTACTTAACGTTCCAGGGAGTTCCGCAGAGATCGCTTCCTTCATCGACCCTCCAGGCAACATCTCTGGATAACACACACCTGAGTTCAGCCGTCACACGTCCGACCAGGACTTCCTGTGGGCCGCTGCTTGTCACAGCCACGTTCTCGTGGAGGTGGCTCATAGATATGCTGTTGTGTACAAGACCGTCTGAATCTTATTGTTGCCTGACAAATGCATTTAGCCATTAAAATACACACAGACAGAAACACACAGTAACATACACTTACCGTCACATACAGACAAACGAAAATAGACACTCACACACAGACACAGACAGGAACACAAACAAACAGACAATTCTGACTAGGCTAGGGGGCACACTTTCGTTTTCTTGACAGATTTAAATCTGCCCCCACTTTACCTTAATGAAGAGGGGTTTTGGGTTGCCCCCTCCACAGCCCATAATGCACACAGTCTCTTTCTCACACACACAAACACACACTCCAGCTCAAACACACACTCAGTCACTGAGTTGACACGATTGACATTCACATTGTTCTGGAGAATTGTGAGGGACACTTGACAGACTGAAGCAGCGGCCTGTAGTTGAGGTTTATGTGCAGAATTAAAACAATGGTGTGATGTACCACTCTTAGTTTTTGTAATATAATTATCTTACGGTACCTTCTCTCTTCTGGGTTCACTTTCAGGCTCTTGGCTCCCATGAATTAAGCGCAGGAATCCCATTCATTACCTCTGAAGTGTCTGAGAAGGTAAAAGTCTATATGGTTTCCCTAAGCTCTAGCAGGGACCCATATAAGGACTGCTTCTCAGAATGGCTGACTTGTGTAACCAGGCTAGTGACATGGACAAAGTATATAGTATATTTACTCTGTGCTTTCAGTGTCACCAGCCAGTCATTAAATGCAGTACTCAATACATGGAGTTGTTTAAAATATCATACTTTGCGTCCACTAGAGGGCAGCGTCCATATACCACAGCTGGGTATGTGCACATACGGCACGAGCCTTGGTGTTCATAGAGCTGCGTGCTGGAATGTTCACTTTTTCTCTCAACACATAAAGCCACTAACTATGACTTTCCTCATTTTTGTGATGTAGTTTCCATTGTGAGGTTGACTATTTACTTTGTTTTACCAGAGTGCGGTTTAGTTTGGTGGTTATATGTGCTATGTTGTGTTTGTTTGGTCATAGTCCTGATATGTATTCGGCTCAAGTGGGTTTGTTTTTGATGCATCAAGTTTGTAACTCCTAACCCAAATATGTGATACAGTGTACAGCGGGCATATTTAGCAAGACTTTGTGTCCTCTTAATGTTGCACTTAGGCTAAATGTGTAATATCAGACCCCAGAAGCGACCGGAGAGTTGTGGCGTAACACATTTGCTGTTATGGTGTGTCTCTATGAACGTGTGTGTGTTGAAGTGAGCATGCATCTGGGAGTGTGTCCAGGAGTGTACAGGGCAGCTGTGTTATGCTCCGATCTGAAGCAGGCTGTTGCTTGCTGTGAAAATATTATTTCAAGTGTTTATTATTGCTTCATTGTGAAACAGTGGGCTGGTGTGTGTGCTGCTCGGGCTGGGGGCTGGGGGGGTTTGAAGGGAGAGTGCGTGTGTCCTGGGGAGGGTCGTCACTCCCCCACACTCGTCTCCTCCACTCTCTCCTGTTCTCACATGCAAGCCCCCTGCTCTGGCCCCGGTGCAGCCTGGGTAATGTTGAGGCCTATTGGAGTTGATTAGTTCCGGCTGGATCTTAGATAGAGTTCTGACAGGCAGGAGAAATGAGCTCCCGGTGTGACCCCCCCAACCCCCCACCCCTGTTTGAGGTACAATGGAGCCGCCAGGAGAAGGGCTTTTTAAACAACTGCAGCTCCTCTCAACTTCAATAACACCACCCACATCCCTGAACCCCGACGCCATTACTAGTGTAGATACTAATACATTAATGAAGTATTACTAATGTAGATACTTATACACAGTGCCAAAGTTTTACTAGTGTCAATTTTAATACACACAACTGTATTATTACTGGTGTAGATTACTGGTGTAGATACCAACACATAAAGCCACTGTGTGAAGCATTACTAATCTAGATAGTAACACACACTACTGCATTATTATTAGTGTAGATACTAACACACACTACTGCATTATTATTAGTGAATATACTAACACATACTACTGCATTATTACTAGTGAATATACTAACACATACTACTGCATTATTACTAGTTGTTTAGTTTAGATGTTTAGTTTAGATAGTTACACACACTACTGCATTATTATTAGTGTAGATAGTAACACACACTACTGCATTATTATTAGTGTAGATGGTAACACACACTATTACATTATTACTAGCGTAGATAGTAACACACACTACTGCATTATTACTAGTGTAGATAGTAACACACACTATTACATTATTACTAGTGTAGATACTAACACACACTATTACATTATTACTTGTGTAGATACTAACACACACTATTACATTATTACTAGTTTAGAAACTAACACACACTACAGAAGTTTTACTAGTGTAGATACTAACACATACTACAGAAGTTTTACTAGTGTAGATACTAACACACACTACAGAAGTTTTACTAGTGTAGATACTAACACATACTACTGAAGTATTACTGGTCTAATTTCTAATATAGTATCTACATCTCAGCATGAACTGATATCACAGCATCTACAGATTGCAACATGGTAGCACATAAATAGTTATGCCACCACTTAACCTTGTTCCCCAGACCACTAAAGTGATAGTATATAAACACACCCTCGCCCCCCATCCTCGCCCCCCACTCCCTCCATCCTCTCTCTTTCCCACTCTCACCCCCCTCTGGTTTTTCCTTTCTTCTTTTCCCTCCATTCTCTCTTCCTCCTTCTCCACACATAATTGATTAAGAGCCGTTTCCATAAATCAATTTGGAACGCACATCAGTCAGAGTTGAATGGGTGAGCCCCTCTGAGCCAGCGTATTAATTAATCTCAGCATGCCCTGCCACTCACACACACACTGACACACACTGATTTTAAATTGTTTATTTGGATCCACCGTGAAACATAAGTATAAAAGAGCCAGATATTTCAGTGGTCACGTGGACGCTTAGACTTGGACAAGTCGAATAATTTTTCTCCTAATATTCATAGATAAACAAAGCCACAATGACAAATACCGTCCACACTCATTGCCATGAATAGAGAGAGAGAAAGAGGCTAAAGAAGGAAAAAAGAGAAGGACAAATAAGAGGAGGCATGAATGAAACGGGGGAATTTGAATTGAAGGTGAAGAGCGGAGCTGTGGGTTTGTATTTTGGGGCCATGACAGGCAGAGAAGTTGTTTTCATGCAAAACCAGAGATGGGAGCTTGGTTCCAAACAGACTGCGGTTCTCCTGCCGGTTATAATGGCATTATTCCTTTTTAATAAGTGACCTCATATGCTTTGTCTTGTGCAATTAAGTCCTGTGTTTGAATGTTTAGATATGAGATGTAACCATGACGCCGCCAACTCTTATTAGGACAGCATTGCCAACGAGTCCCTGTGCATTCTGGGATGGGGTGCTGGTCGACAGCTGCGCGTGATATGAGTTAACTTCTGCTCTCTCCTTTTCTTTGTTCTTTTTTCTACTCCATTGATGTTTTGTCTTTCTCTTGACCCTTTTGTTCCCCCCTTCCTCTGCTGTTCCTTCCAAATTCCCTTGTTCTTTCCCCCTCTCTCCCTCTTTCCCTCTCTCTCTCCCCCTCTCTTTCCCCCTCTCTCCCTCTCTTCCCTCTCTCTTTCCCCCTCTCTTTCCCTCTACCCCTCTCTCCCTCTCTTTCCCTCTCCCTCTTTATTTCCCTCTCCCTCTCTCTTTCCCTCTCCCTCTCTCTTTCCCCCTCTCTCTCTCCCTCTCTTCCCTCTCTCTCTCCCTCTCTCTTTCCCCCTCTCTCTCCCTCTCTTTCCCTCTCCATCTCTCTCCCCCTCTCTTTCCCCCTCTCTCTCCCTCTCTTTCCCTCTCCATCTCTCTCCCCCTCTCTTTCCCCCTCTCCCTCTCTCTTTCCCTCTCCCTCTCTCTTTCCCCCTCTCTCTCTCCCTCTCTTCCCTCTCTCTCTCCCTCTCTCTTTCCCCCTCTCTCTCCCTCTCTTTCCCTCTCCATCTCTCTCCCCCTCTCTTTCCCCCTCTCTCTCCCTCTCTTTCCCTCTCCATCTCTCCCCCTCTCTTTCCCCCTCTCCTCTCTCTTTCCCTCTCCCTCTCTCTTTTCCCTCTCCATCTCTCTCTCCCTCTCTTTCCCCTCTCTCTCCTTCCTCTCTTTCCCTCTCCTCTTCTTTCCCTCTCTCTCTCCCTCTCTTCCCTCTCTCTCTCCCTCTCTCTTTCCCCCTCTCTCTCCCTCTCTTTCCCTCTCCATCTCTCTCCCCCTCTCTTTCCCCCTCTCTCTCCCTCTTTCCATGGGCCTGTTTTAGCTCCAGGGTGTTGGTTGTAATGGTAGTGAAAGCTGCTTTGCCTTTAAAAACAGTTTGTCTTAATGAGAAAGGCGAGACCATGGAAGGACGTGGGGTCACAGCTGAACCCAATTCTGCTCCTTTCCTGTCTGGGGTGCTCCAGGTTGGGGTCGGACCCAGGGTCGCAATGGCCCGTCTTTCTGACTGGGTCCTGGTGCCGGTACTGATATGCTGGCGAGTATGTGTGTAAAAAGCAAGCAGGAGGCACATCTGTTTCTGATCTCTCAAGAAGGCTCAGGGCCTGGAGGGGCTGGTGTTCTGAGGTGGAGACAGAGAGAAGGAAAGAGAGCAAGGGAGAGAGAGAGAAAGAGAGATCAAGCGAAAGGGTTAAGGTTAGTGTGAATGATCACAGACCACGTGATCTCAGGTACAGAAAGGTGTGACGTTCTAGTCCTGTTCCTTTCTAGGGATCGCCATTTCTCTCCTCACCTCTTCTCAACTCCTCCCATTTAACCTCACTTATTCTCAACTCCTCCCATTTAACCTCACTTATTCTCAACTCCTCCCATTTAACCTCACCTATTCTCAACTCCTCCCATTTAACCTCACCTATTCTCAACTCCTTCCATTTAACCTCACCTATTCTCAACTCCTCCCATTTTACCTCACCTATTCTCAACTCCTCCCATTTTACCTCACCTATTCTCAACTCCTCCCATTTAACCTCACCTATTCTCAACTCCTCCCATTTTACCTCACCTATTCTCAACTCCTCCCATTTTACCTCACTTATTCTCAACTCCTCCCATTTTACCTAACCTATTCTCAACTCCTCCCATTTTACCTAACCTATTCTCAACTCCTCCCATTTTACCTCACTTATTCTCAACTCCTCCCATTTAACCTCACCTATTCTCAACTCCTCCCATTTTACCTAACCTATTCTCAACTCCTCCCATTTTACCTCACTTATTCTCAACTCCTCTACTCTGTCAGCATGATCATAGGTGAGTTAGATGAAGGTCCTGTAAAACAGACGCACATTAACCAGCATGACTAACAAGCTCCAGGAGCCAGCAAGCAGGAACATAGCATCACCTTGAGATAGGGTGCAGGTCAGGAAGCTGGCTGTTAGCCAGTCTGCTAGCATAGAGGTGTTTGTCGATAGCATATTCAGAGCACTTAGCATTGAATTCCTTATTGAGAGTGTGACTTGACCCAGGCTGACCAAACTAAAACAAGGTATTGTTAACAAATGCAACTTTGTTAACACTGCGCTGTTTTGGCAGAATGTAGAGGACCAACTCGAATGTAATGCATAGGCATAATGTTTTGGCTCATCAGTGTATATGCTGCCTCTGGGTGATGTCATCCGGAGCCACAATGTAAATTTATGCTAATGACACACATATTTTTATGCTCCTATTTACCTTACCTAGAATTTCGAAACAAACAGCTGGAGGCTGTACTTCTGTCCCTTTCCTTGTCCATCTGGTCGTGCTTCTGACTCAAATGATGTTTTATTGACTCTGGACACAGTCCAAATATATTTACGTTTCAGGAGTTTTTCCTAACCACTGTGCATGAACCCTGTTGTTGATTGCTCTTTGGGGTTTCTCCACCTTAACACTAAACAGTCCTAAACGTGTTCTATCCATATTTTTTGGCAACAACACCCAGTCACACCAGTGTGTCTTTGTGGACATCTCCAGGGCCTGGTGCGTCATCGACCTGTGGCATTAAGCTGAATGCTCACTTCGGGAGAAGTCTTCATCCTTCTCCTTCACCTTCACCTCTCATCTCTTTCTCCGCCCACTTCAGTCCCCCAAGCCCTAAAAACTGCCCTGCACTTACCTCCCTCCCCCCTGCCTTCCCCTCTCTCCCAGGCTGCTCCAGAGAGGTTCTTTACAGCCCGCCACTCTTGCCAGAGCAATAAAACCACATCTGGAATCACACTCTATCCTAACTCCTCCCACACACACAAAAACACAAACAAACACACTGAGAGCCATAGTCGCGCCGCACAAAAACACTACCGTAACGAGCTACTAACACTGAAATAACACGGTTACCCTAAGTGAGACGTTCCTAATGAGCAGCCCTACTGGGGATGCAGAGTGTGTGGACCGACGGCAGATGCACTCGTAGGAAACTGTGGAGCGCGGGCGGCCATTTTGGATCCAACCTTGCTTCTAATGCCGTCCATTCACGCAAACCATGCTGGGTCGACGCAATCTAGTTTTCCTATTTATTGCACAGTACGCAATATAGCATGCCCGTGCGCAAACGGAGGCTGTGTGTGTGTCTTCGACAGTGTGTGTAGAAGGTTGTGTGTGTGAAACTGTGTGCATTGTCTTGGTGTGTAGTAGTGTGTCTATATATACCTTTAATAAGGGCCTGTGTGGTGTGGTAATATGAGTGGTGTGGTAATAGGAGGGGTGTGGTAATAGGAGGGTGAGATACGACCCTCACTACGTCCCAGGAAATGTTGGCAGAAGATGGAGATCTAACAGAAGACAGAGAAAACACATTGATTCTGGGTGATTATGCTTATGACGCATTGGTTGTGTCCTAAGGGGTGTTTGTTTGTGGGTGTGTGTGTGTGTCTGTCTGTCTGTCTGTCTGTGTGTACTGTATGGGTGTCTGTGTATACTGTATGTGTGTGTGTGTGTGTGTGTGTGTGTGTGTGTGTGTGTGTGTCTGTCTGTCTGTCTGTCTGTCTGTGTGTACTGTATGGGTGTCTGTGTATACTGTATGTGTGTGTGTGTGTGTGTGTGTGTGTGTGTATGTCTCTGTGTGTGTGTGTGTGTGTGTGTGTGTGTGTCTGTCTGTCTGTCTGTCTGTGTGTACTGTATGGGTGTCTGTGTATACTGTATGTGTGTGTGTGTGTGTGTGTGTATGTCTCTGTGTGTGTGTGTGTGTGTGTGTGTGTCTGTCTGTCTGTCTGTCTGTGTGTACTGTATGGGTGTCTGTGTGTACTGTATGGGTGTCTGTGTGTACTGTATGTGTGTGTGTGTCTCTGTGAGTATACTGCGTATTATGTGTGAGGCTGCTGTCGTCCTCTCCAGGACTCTGTTCCTCAGTTGATTCCAGTCTACACTTCAGACTCACAACCCCCTGCTCCTATTTTCAATGAAGTCTGAGAAATGAGAGGAATAACTCCTGAGAGATTGAATTTCATTTGGAGCCCAGAGCCTGTTAACCAAAACCATGTGCTGTTCATGGGCCAAGTGTGTGAGTTTGTGTGTGTGCGACTGTGCGTGTGTGTGTGGGGCCTACGTGTCTTAGCGGGTTTGTGTAGGTCTCATAGTATGAGAAGGGTGGGGGTCTGAGGTGGGGGGAGAGCTTTTACAATTAGCAAGCACCATTGTTTTTATAATTAGTGCTTTAGGGAATATTTTCTTATGGACCGTCGTGCCTCCCTGTGGAGTTTTAGAGTAGAGCAAGGAGTGTGTGTGTGTGTGTGTGAGTGTGAGTGTGTGTGAAAGAGAGAGTGTAATTGTGAGTATGTTTTTGTAATTTGCCATTATCCTTCCATCTGTTCTTTATTTGGTGCTCAGATGCAAACTATGTGGGATCAGTGTCATTATATAGAAACTAGCTTTCTGGTCCACTCATGGATTGATGTGTGTGCGCACAAAAGCACCCAAAGTTTCATATGTTCTACACACACACACACACACACACTTGTGTCTGTGCCAGTTCATTAAAATACTGGGGATTAGATTCCGTATGCTTGCTGTACTCCATAGCTACAGAGTAGAGGACATTTTTGTCCTGTCTTTTCTTTCCTCTCAACTGACTATTCTCTTTTGAGGGTTTTTCCAGCTCGTCTGCAGCTTTTGTCGTGGCTTTGATCGCTTTACTCTTTCCTTTCTGAAGTCCCCGCTGCTTTTCCAAGCTGACCCTCATCTGATTATTCCCCCCTCCTCCCCCTTTAACTAAAACAAATGATAATGTAGTTGAAAATATATGCAATCACTTATGAACTGTGTGTGTGTCTCTCTGAGCATTAGCTACGTAATGTATTTCATACACTAATAAACTATATGTGTGTCTCTCTGAGCATTAGCATTAGCTACGTAATGTATTTCATACACTAATAAACTGTATGTGTGTCTCTCTGAGCATTAGCATTAGCATTAGCATTAGCTAAGTAATTTATTTCATACACTAATAAACTATATGTGTGTCTCTCTCAGCATTAGCATTAGCTACGTAATTTATTTCATACACTAATAAACTGTATGTTTGTCTCTCTGAGCATTAGCATTAGCTACGTAATGTATTTCATAACGGCCTTGTCAGAGACCCAGTCACCAGGAAGGCTTTCGATATGATTGCGATCTATTGGAGGGGGTCCGGAATAGCAGGACCGGCCCAACGTCTCGGGTCTTGCCCCTCTGACAGGGTCTAGGGTCGTTGTGGGGGGCAGCAGAGGTGTCTGCGTGCTCGTACTCCAAGGAGGCCGTCTGTTTCTAAAACAAAACTCCATCGGTCCATCTGAGCAAAGCGACATGATGTTACAACGCGTTGAAATCACACAAAGTCCTAAAAATATCCCTCTTATTGGAGCCATGTGTGGATTTGGGGGAGTGTTTGATGAGGGAAAGGGGAGAAAGGGGAGAAGGGGGGAGATGTGGGGGGTCATGAAGAGCGGGAGGGAGAAAGAATGAATCAAACCAGAGAGAAAAAAACAGTTAGTCTTTTCTCTGAGCTCTGATAATAACGCCACGTGAACCCCCACTGCATAACGTTTATTTACTCTCACAACTCTGTCTATACACACACACACACACTCACACACACTTACACTCACACACACATACACTCACACACACATATACACACACACTCAAAAACACACACACTCACAAACACACACACACTCACACACACACACATACACTCACACACACACACTCACACACACATACACTCACACACACATAGACACACACTCTTCTTCTTACACACTCGTTTACATACTCAAACACGTTTTCACCCCATCCCACATGGTTGCACTTGGATAGACAGTCTGTCCATCTTTCATCTCTTTTATCTCCCGGACTAACTGTCACAACAGTCACACACACACACACAGACACACACAGACACTCACACACTCACCCACACACACACTCACGCACAGATTGTAGTGGAATATGGGTCTTAAGGGCTGATAGAGGGTGTGTGTGGGGGTTGTTAATGGCCAGGTGTTTCTGGTTAAGTGTCTGTCCCTGGAGGAGAGTGCAGGAGAGATGTGAAGCAGGTCCCAGATGACGAAACAGCACACATTGAAACAAAACTTCTGTACTAAAATATTATTCACCACCTGTACTAGAACACCATTCACCTTCTGTACTATAACACCATTCACCTCCTGTACTAGAACACAATTCACCTCCTGTACTAGAACACCATTCACCTTCTGTACTATAACACCATTCACCTCCTGTACTAGAACACCATTCACCTCCTGTACTAGAACACCATTCACCTCCTGTACTAGAACACCATTCACCTCCTGTACTAGAACACCATTCACCTCCTGTACTAGAACACCATTCACCTCCTGTACTAGAACACCATTCACCTCCTGTACTAGAACACCATTCACCTCCTGTACTAGAACACCATTCACCTCCTGTACTATAACACCATGGGGCGGCAGTGGCTCAGTGGGTTTAGTCGGTTGTCTATCAATCGGAAGGTTGGTTCGATCCCCGGTTCCTCTTGGGAAATTGTCGAGGTGTCCACGAGCAAGACACCTAACCCCAGCTTCTCCTGGCGAGCCTGCAGTCGCCTTGCATGGTAGACGCGGTCGTCAGTGAGTGTGTGAATGAATGGGTGAATGTGACGCAGGATAAAAGCGCTATATAAAAGCGCAGCATTTACCATTTACCATTCACCTCCTGTACTAGAACACAATTCACCTCCTGTACTAGAACACAATTCACCTCCTGTACTAGAACACAATTCACCTCCTGTACTATAACACCATTCACCTCCTGTACTAGAACGCAATTCACCTCCTGTACTAGAACACCATTCACCTCCTGTACTATAACACAATTCACCTCCTGTACTAGAACACAATTCACCTCCTGTACTAGAACACAATTCACCTCCTGTACTATAACATCATTAATCTCCTGTACTATAACGTATACGTGTACTATAACCCTACACCTCCCAGTTTAATAACCCAGTTTAATAACCCTATCTTCTAAATCTAACTTGTAGAATCTATAATGTTTTTTTGGGTTGAATCTAAATGAAAGGTAGTTGCATCATTTGTCATTGGCTATAAAGACTGTCAGTCTTTGTGAGTGACAGGATGCTGTGCTTGGTGGCGTGAAGGGGGTGTGACCTCTGTGGCAAGCGTGTGGTTGGACACTGTGCCGGAAGGCGGTGTCTGCTTATTTGATAAGAACTCGTCTGTCTGGAAGGAAAATAAACAAGAGAGTGTGCTGCTTCTGGAGGCTCAGGAAGAGATGTTACTGGAGCACAGCACAATATTTATACCACAGTACACACACACACGCACAGTGCAATACACACACACTGACACATTATATACACACACAATACACACTCACACAATACACACATGCAATGACACAATGGCACACTGACTTAATACACACAAACACTGACACAATATACACACACACACTGTTCTTCAGTAGGTGACACACACTGTTCTTCATTAAGTGACACACACTGTTCTTCATTAGGTGACACACACTGTTCTTCATTAGGTGACACACACTGTTCTTCATTAGGTGACACACACTGTTCTTCAGTAGGTGACACACACTGTTCTTCATTAAGTGACACACACTGTTCTTCATTAGGTGACACACACTGTTCTTCATTAGGTGACACACACTGTTCTTCATTAGGTGACACACACTGTTCTTCATTAGGTGACACACACTGTTCTTCATTAGGTGACACACACTGTTCTTCATTAGGTGACACACACCGCACAAACAGAAGTATAATGTGAATGAAGCCCTCTTGAAATATTGGGCCAGTTACACTCGTTTTTGATGGAAACATGCAGAGAGATCCCTTGTCTCTAGTCAGATGTCTGTGTGTCTGAGTGTGTGGGGCCGGGTAGGGGTTCGAGCTCAGGCCCAGGGACTGTTATTGGTTGTTATTGGTTCTCATTCCTGTGCAATTGAGTCTCCCGCCTGCTGATCCAGGCTCAGGTGAGGTAAGACAGAGTTACGTGTTATTCCCTGGAATGTCTCCTGGTTACGACCGGGTTGCTTTTCCTCTGGAGCTCTGTCCTTATTCTGTATTTCTGCAATAGTTGTGAAAAGTTATGAAGCCGTGTATCTGTGTATAAAAACCTACTGTAAGGTTTCACATGTGATTCTCTTAGCTGGAATCAGAATCAGAAAAGTGATTAATTGCCATGAATGTGTGTACAGACAAGGAATTTACTTTGGCAGGAAGGTGGATACATAAAACATATGAGGAACAATATAAACTATACCAAGGGGCTGAGGGGGTATATGGATAAGTAATATACAATATACAAAATACAGATAAGTAACGCGGCGCTCCTGGTGAGAATCTACACACGTCTTTACACAATCTGTGTGAGAGCATCTGCACAGCTATCTAAATGTGTACAGAGTCGATGTTTACGGTGGAGGGCCTGATGTGTTCTCTGGTCACTGTTTAAGCACATACTATTCTGTGTACAAATATCTGTATCCGAGAAGGATTTCCTGGCCCCCCTCCAACAGCGCTGCGGGCTGTGCCGTGTGCGGTGTTCGTCTCCAGGGGGAAGAGGTTCTGACTGACCATAACTCCATTCCTGGTGAGTGTCGTTTAGGTTACAACTGTAAAACGGTGTGCGTTGTGACTCTGCTGTGGTTGTAACTCTCTTCCGGCAGGGTGTAAGGGACCTTTTGACAGCAGCTTTAATTCAGGTGGGCTGGGGTTACGAGTCCTGGTCGGGGACTCGGTATTGGGTGTAATTAAGTTAACATCTCCCTACTTAAAAACAACTTGTGACCTTAGTTCCAGTTGGTGAATATAAAGTTTGTGAATTTTAAGTTATGAGTTAAGTGTTAAATTGTACATGTTAAGTTGTATTGAATGTAAAGTTGTATTGAATGTGGAACATTTCGACCCGGGTTGTGCTGTGAGTTGGAACTCCTGCTGTAACTGGGTCCAGATGTGGTAGACGCTCCTAATTGGACCTGGAGCCGCTCAAATCCCAGAACCACTCAGCACAAACCAGATACTGTTTCAGTCCAGTGCCATGCTGTAATGGCCTGGATTGGCCTGGACTGGCCTGTAATGGCCTAGCATAGCCCAGGTTAAGCTACGTGGCTACGAGAGCCACGCTTGCTTAACCTGAATGTGTTTTTCTCAAACGTATCCCGTTTATTTCCCAACGAGCCGACAGCTCATGTGTAGTCGTCTGCTATTGAAGAGGGGAGAGGGGCAGACTGAGGGAGCGGGGTACACAATCTAAAATGGAGGATTGCAGTTTGTAGGGAGTACGCCTGCCATGATGATTTACAGTCACATTTGTGTTTGTTGTTTTAGTGAACGGGATTAGGGCAAGGTACAATAAATTGGTTCTGGGATGTGGGCCGGCAGGCTTCGTCTGCAATGTGTGGGCTGCTCGAGTGGGGGGGGCTGTAAAATGGTGGATGGTACGAGATATGACTGCAGAACTAACAGGGTTGAGAGGAGTCCGTGGGTGTATGGTTTATCAGAATGTGTCTGGAATGGAACCAGAGGGAGGATGGCTGAGAGAGAGATCTGAAACTGTGGAACACATCTGCCAAGATCACGTCTGACGTTCTCCTTTCATCAAGCACCTGGTTTTATCATTCTCCCGTCCTACATACGTCTGTTCCTCCGTCTCACTCCCCCAGTTATTTTCCTCCCCTCATATCCTTCTCTCTCCCACTCTACTTTCCTCTTTTTCATTCCTCCTCTCACTCCCTCCTTCCCCTCCGTTCATCCATCTACCCCTCTCTTTCACACTTCCTGCTCTCTGCCCTGCCAGACGGTCATAATTAACAGGGAAAACGATAGTCCCTCTGGCTCTGTGTGTGTGTGTGTGTGTGTGGGTGTGGGTGTGTGTGTGTGTGTGTGTGTATGGGTGTGTGTGTGTGTGTGTGGGTGTGGGTGTGTGTGGGTGTGTGTGGGTGTGTGTGTGTGTGTGGGTGTGTGTGTGTGTGTGTGTGTGTGTGTGTGGGTGTGGGTGTGTGTGTGTGTGTGGGTGTGTGGGTGTGTGTGTGGGTGTGTGTGTGTGTGTGTGTGTGTGTGGGTGTGTGTGTGTGTGTGTGTGTGTGTATGGTGTGTGTGTGTGTGTGTGTGGGTGTGGGTGTGTGTGTGTGTGTGTGTGTGTGTGTGTGTGTGTGTGTGTGCTTGAGCATAAACGCAGGTCTCTGTTTCCTGGTACCTCCAGACTTGGCTTGTGTTACCACTCTTCTCAATACTTCTTTATGCTCAGCAGTAAAGCATGATCTCACCAACTCCAGAAAACACATTAAATCATTTACGCCGTCTCAAAATCAGAGCAGAGACACAACAGGGTCCCAATGAACACACAGACTAATACAAAACTTTTTGCATCAAAATCATATTTTCCTATACTCATAGCGAATGCCTACCAAATGTCCGTTATTTACTTATGAGATTGCACATAAGTTTACACACACACACACACACACACAGAGGGACCCGGCTCAGGGAGAGATCGAATAATATAATCTCAGGAAATGAACTGTCCCTGAGGCAGAAGACTGACATGAGGTGTGTGTCACTGACCATGTAAGCGGACAAAGATCTCCTCAAACTGTGGTTAAACCATAAACCCATGACTGTTTAGGACATTATTAATGTTGCCTTTTTAAACACGCAATTTAGGGCAAAAGCTAATGTTGGAGTTATGTTTGGAATTAGGTTCAGGGATTTAGGCTGGGTTACGTTTTGGCAGGCTAAAAGGTTGAGTAAGTTAGATTCAGTTTAGATTTAAGTTTAGAGTTAGGTTCAGTTTGAGTTTAAGTTTAGAGTTAGGTTACGTTTGAGTTTATGTTTAGGATTAATAAAAGTAGTAGAATTAACTTTGGTGTCCATGGTAAGATTGCCAAGGCCTACATTAGTAACAGATCTACTCTAAGCTTGTAAACTAAATATGCTCTCAGGTGTGTGAATTTGGTCCACGATTTTCACATTAAGAGACTATTTCACGTACATTCATCAACCCTAGCTTTGGACTAACTCTCAATTGAGCTTGATTTGTTTTAACCCTGGACTAGGTTTGATGTGTGCCCGTGAACGCCGTCCTAAGGATGCAATTAAGTGTTTGTGTATTACAGTGTTTGTGTATTACAGTGTGTGTGTGTGTATTACAATGTGTGCAATCATACATCACTGTGTGTGTGTGTGTGTGTGTGTGTGTGTGTGTGTGTGTGTGTGTGTGTGTGTGTGTGTGTGTGTGTGTGTGTGTGTGTGTGTGTGTGTGTGTTAGAGATTCATTCAGGAAGTGACACAGCTGCTAAGGTCAGTTAGAGACTTAGTGTGGGGGGGGGGTTATTGTCATGGTTACAAGTCTATAACAGAGTAACAGACCCAGCTATGACTGGGCTGGGTAGTAGGACATCTCACTGACACTCAACACAGACCCACACACTGACCCAGACACTGATACTCAACACTGATCCACACACTGTCATCACACTGACCCACACACTGACACTCAACACTGACCCACACACTGACACTCAACACTGACCCACACACTGACACTCAACACTGACCCACACACTGACCCACACACTCTGAACACACTGACACTCAACACTGACCCACACACTCTCCACACACTGACCCACACACTGACACTCAACACTGACCCACACACTCTCCACACACTGACCCACACACTGACACTCAACACTGACCCACACACTGACACTCAACACTGACCCACACACTCTCAACACACTGACCCACACACTGACACTCAACACTGACCCACACACTCTCCACACACTGACCCACACACTGACCCACACACTGACACTCAACACTGACCCACACACTCTCCACACACGGTCCACACTCTGACACTCAACACTGACCCACACACTCTCCACACACTGTCCACACTATCACATGTCATTTTGGCACCTAGTTTGATTCTCTCTTTTTTCCATTGTATATTTGACTGGATCTGCCTCGAGAATCAGCACCAATCTCATTCAGAGGTTCTGCAGATACAATCCGAACCAAAGGGCCTGGTACATAAACGTGTTCTTCAGCTGTGCTCATAAAGAACTTCTCTCCATCAGTCTAATTACAGCCGACATGACAATCTAATCAGTCCCAGTAACGAGGGGCCATAGTTAGGAGAAGGTTGGTGGGGGGAGCGGCTATACCAGTTGAAGGAGAGCATTGCATGCTGGGACAGCAGTCTGTTGAGAGAGGGGCATTCTGGGAGGTGGTCTCCTGCGGTCAGGGCCTCTAGGGGCTGCAGTACTGTTAATGAGCCTTTTGTCCAGGCCTAATTCAGCCTGCGCAGAATAGAGAGGACAGAACAGAATGGGGGGGGCCTTCTCACTCTTTTTATCTGTCTGCTCCTGGTGGCCAATGCAGAGTATGACAACCACATTCCCACCAGAACAACAGCAAAATACTGGGAACTAAACAGCTACGTGAGAATTATACCTGTGGCGCATCTACAAAACATGGACGACTGTGTGTATGTGCTTGTGTGTGTGTGTGTGGGTGTGTGTGTGGGTGTGTGTTTGGGTGTGTGTTTGGGTGTGTTAATTAGTAAACTTGTCCAATTAAGGTCACTGTGGAGAATTGGTCTAAAAATGTGCCTGGTTCAGCTATTAAAATGACAATAGTATCTACAGAACGCATGTCTGTCTGAAGGACATGAACTAGCTGGTTGTGACATGCATAGAAGACAGACAGGACCAACCGGAGGCCAGCTCTAACACACACACACATATCCCAGTACCCCCCAATACGCACACCACACACACACACTTCACACACGAGCAACAGGTGTCACAGTCCGACATGGGTTTGTATTCCAATCACCCACACATGCATCTCCCAGTGGGTTGCAATAACTACCCAGGTAGATGGTGGGAGTTCCTGCATTCTGTTAGGGAATAAGGTTGACAGAGTCCCACAAAGACCCACCCCACCCCACTCCCCGTCTCTCGCCCCTCTAGAAGCCCTGATCCTAGTCAGAACAGTCAGTTATTAATGAACTGGACAGGAAAGGCCCCGTTCGGGCTCGTCATTTCAAAGTGCGCTGATTGAAGTGAAGCGGAGAATTCCTGAGGCGAGTGCGCTTGGGTTATTTGCTGTGATCACGGTGGTATGAGAGAGAGTGGAAGAGGGAGAGAGAGAGCGAGAGAGAGAGAGTGGAAGACAGAGAGAGAGAGAAAGACAGAGAGAGAGTGAAAGACAGAGATAGAGGAAGACAGAGAGAGAGAGAGTGGAAGACAGAGAGAGAGAGAGTGAAGGACAGAGAGAGAGAGAGTTGAAGACAGAGAGAGAGAGGGTGAAAGACAGAGAGAGTGGAAAACAGAGAGAGAGTGCAGACAGAGAGAGAGTGTGCAGACAGAGAGAGAGAGAGAGTGGAAGACAGAGAGAGAGAGTTGAAGACAGAGAGAGAGTGGAAGACAGAGAGAGAGAGTGGAAGACAGAGAGAGAGAGTGGAAGACAGAGAGAGTGAAAGACAGAGAGAGAGAGAGAGAGAGAGAGAGAGAGAGTGAAAGACAGAGAGAGTGGAAGACAGAGAGAGAAAGACAGAGAGAGAGTGAAAGACAGAGAGAGTGGAAGACAGAGAGAGAGAGTGGAAGACAGAGAGAGAGAGAGTGAAGGACAGAGAGAGAGAGTTGAAGACAGAGAGAGAGTGAAAGACAGAGAGAGTGGAAAACAGAGAGAGAGAGTGCAGACAGAGAGAGAGAGTGCAGACTGAGAGATAGAGAGAGTGGAAGACAGAGAGAGAGAGTTGAAGACAGAGAGAGAGAGTGGAAGACAGAGAGAGAGAGTACTTGAAGAATCAACAGCCCCTGGACTCACCCTTGAAGACATCCAAATAAAATGCCTTTTATATGCAGATGATTTGGTCCTACTATCACCAACAAAAGAAGGCCTACAGCAACACTTAGACATTCTACATCAATTCTGCCAGAACTGGGCATTGTCAGTCAACTTAAAAAAGACAAAAATTATGATATTCCAGAAAAGATCCAGATGCCAAAAAAACAGATACACCTTTCTATTAGGCCCCACACACATAGAACACACTCACACCTACACATATTTAGGACTAAAAATAAGCTCCACGGGAAACTTCAACCTGGCTGTGAATGAACTGAGAGACAAAGCAAGAAGAGCTTTTTATGCCATCAAAAGAAATATCAAATTAGACATACCAATTAGGATCTGGCTAAAAATATTCAAATCAATAATTGAACCAATTGCATTATATGGAAGTGAAGTATGGGGTCCGCTTACCAAACAAGAGTTTGAAAAATGGGACAAACACCCAATTGAGATTCTACATGCAGAACTATGTAAGAGTATCCTTAGAGTACAGAGAAAAACCCCAAACAACGCATGCAGAGCAGAATTAGGCCAATTCCCTCTTTTAATAAATATCCAAAAACGAGCCACCACATTTTATAATCATTTAAAAACAAGTGACCCCAACTCTTACCACCACAAAGCTCTCCAATGCCAAGAAGCGACCATAGAGAAGAGTCACCTTAGTCAGTTGATTCTGAGACTAAATTCTCAGACCAACCCTAACCCAAATAACCCTCAGACAATCTGGCCCTACCAAATTAGCAAAAAACAAAAGGAAAAGTATATCTCTTATTGGAAAGACATTACAAAAAATCAAAGTAAACTCCAATGCTATTTGGCTCTAAACAGACAGTACACAGTGGCAAACTATCTGACCACTGTGACTGATAGAAAACTGAGGAAAACTTTAACTATGTATAGACTCAGCGAGCACAGCCTGGCCATAGAGACCGGTCGTCATAGACAAATCTGGCAACCCAGAGATGCCAGGCTGTGCTTACTCTGCCAACAGAGCAGAGTTGAAACAGAAGCACACTTTCTCTTAGAGTGTGAGTACTATGCTGATCTGCGGGCCACTTTCTTTTCCCAAATTGAGGATAAGCATAAACAATTTAGAGAAACAAACGAAACAGAGAAAATGAAATACATACTGGGTGAGATAGACCGATATGTCGTCTATGGGGCAAAATATGTCGCATCATGCCACGCCCGTAGGGACAGCCAGTTGACCCAACATTCTTAACACATCCACACACATCTTTACTACCTTGTAACTGATTAATGTTAATGTACATATGTTTAATTGTAATTACATTGTAAAGTGCTTTGGCAATATTGTTCATTTGTAACTTTCATGCCAATAAAGCTGAATTGAATTGAATTGAGTGGAAGACAGAGAGAGAGTGGAAGACAGAGAGAGAGAGTGAAAGACAGAGAGAGAGCGAGAGTGAAAGACAGAGAGAGTGGAAGACAGAGAGAGAGAGAGTGCAAGACAGAGAGAGAGAGTGAAAGACAGAGAGAGAGAGAGAGAGAGTGAAAGACAGAGAGAGTGGAAGACAGAGAGAGAGAGTGGAAGACAGAGAGAGAGAGTGGAAGACAGAGAGAGAGTGGAAGACAGAGAGAGAGAGTGAAAGACAGAGAGAGAGCGAGAGTGAAAGACAGAGAGAGAGAAAGACAGAGAGAGAGAGGGAGGGAGTGAAAGAGAGAGCGTTTGGTGCAGTGCCTGTGATTGTGTTGTTCCTTGTACACAACACCACAGCTGGGCCAGAGAAGCCCATAGGCTTCAATAGATCGGGGTCAATACAAACTCTGTGGGGACTAAAGCATACCAAATCAGGGGGGATACACCATCCTGCACCGGGAGGGGGAGGGGCGTTTTTTCTCCCTCACCAGATAACTTTTAGGGAGCTATATTATTTAAACTCCTTCAGCATTGGTACGTGTATATGCGTTATAACAACACGTGTCATCATTAAGGATGATGCTGAGATTCAGCGCTTAGTGAAATTAGAGTGTGTGTGCGGTGAGGAAACTGTGGAAGGCTTTATTGAAATTTGGGAGCCAGTTCCTATTGTTCAGATCCCTCCCCTTCTTGGGAAGTGGGAGGAGCCGAAAAAGGCGTCGCAAAGGAGCGAATTGTTTGAGAGCTCAGTCATCCAAAAACGGCCTTTCAATGTGAGAAGTTGGGGAGCCGAAGAAAATGTCGGTGGCATCGCAGTAAATTACCAACGCAGAGAAGCGCTTTAGAGGGAAAAGTGGAGGGTTTCTTCACCGGATTTTACTGAAGTTAAAAGCAGAGAAAGAGGCCGAGTAGTGTCGCGGAGTGACTGCGAATTAAACAGGACGTTTTGGTGAGTTTTTCTCTACTAATGACCCATGTTTTGCTTTACTACGCGACGTAGTAACTTCACGTTTTACGAGTTAACATTGATTTATTTCCGTTATAAATGTGTTTTCGAGATCGTGTTTTTTAACCACGTATATGTGAACATAAATGGTTTATTCGGTGTTTTGGGGCTATTTTAGGTACCTCGATAACTTTATGTGTGTACCAATTGTTTTGTTTCCACGTATTTATTTTATTTAGCCAGATGGTGAAATGTTAAGAAGTGAAGTAGTTTATGTGTTTAATAATGCGAAGAATAAAGATAAGAAACGAAACGGCTGTGTAAACAGGCATTTGTAAATGTCACTTTGGGAGTAACTTGGATATGTTTTGGGGACGCATTGAGTGATGATGGGGGTCGTGGCTTCACAGACTGAGCGACCATTTCTCCTTTTAGATTTCACATTTGCACCATGTTTTGCTAATTTACCTCATAGTGCTGTTTATATATTTGTTTAAATACATTTTATTGTTATTATTGCTCTAAAAATACATGTAATATGTGGTGAAAAGTCTAGTTTTGGGACGAGAAGTGTGTATATGTTTGCAGGCCTCGGCCCATAGTGGTTCCCATAGAGAGGAGTAATAGGAAACACACGGCTGGCGCTGCCAGATCACCTGGCATATCATTGGTTCATTGCCTAACCTACATGCATGTTATTTTTTTTAGCCTGCTTTAAAATGACCTTTAAAGATTTGATCTTATGACGCAAAGATTTAACACCACTAATTGTGTGTTTTGAACACCACTAATTGTGACCCACTCCACTCTCTGATCCCAACTTTTAGGATACAAGAATAACCTACAATAAATTGACAGCTGTTCAACATATCTGAACCATCAATGTGGTGGAATGTCTGAATGTTTCTAAGCTGTGAGCTGACAAGAATGCCTCTCAATAGGTCTCACATCACCTCTTTGCCGAGGATTGATTTAATGAGAATATGTTTTTTTCCTAATTCATCGGCGCTAATGAGCTCTTGGCGACTCCTATCCTGGGTGTCAGTCTCTCTGGGTGTCAGTCTCTCTGGGTGTCAGTCTCTCTGGGTGTCAGTCTCTCTGGGTGTCAGTCTCTCTGGGTGTCAGTCTCTCTGGGTGTCAGTCTCTCTGGGTGTCAGTCTCTCTGGGTGTCAGTCTCTCTGGGTGTCAGTCTCTCTTCTCTGGGTGTCAGTCCCTCTGGGGGTCTGCGTCGGGCATGGAGAGAGTTTAGAGGACAGCCGAAGGGGTTCGGGTTTCAAACCTCCAGGTGTTGTTTTGCTATTTGGATTACATTTAGCCTGACCGAGTCGCATAGAAAACCCACCGCAATTAAACTGACACGCCAGAGTGAAGAAATTCATACGAATAAAATAGGATAATGATCTCATTAAGTGAACTAAATACGAGTATTGTTTTTTGAAGAGGCCACTTGGTTTTGAGTTGGTTCCAATGCACTTGGCGGAGTATAAGGAACCTCTTATTTGGTAGCTCTTCTGTGGTAGTTTGTTGTGGATCTTTGGCGGTTGGGTGGATGAAAGCAAACATCTAATTGATTCCTTATTTGGTGCGCCTTTATGGACAGTCATTAGTTATGCGCTGATGAACGCACAGATTCTACTGTTCAATTCCCATGCTGGATCAACATAACCTATTCGTTGCCGGGTTACAACTATTCCTTAACTGCTAACAACAGGGTTCAATGACAAGTGGAGACCACACCAGGCAACCAGGTTTAGTTGTGACGTAGACAGGTGTAGACCGACAAACATGTGTTAATTGTATTTGAAACAGGAGTTTTCAATACTGCTGTGTTTAACATCGTAGGAGGAAGAAGGTGAATAACGAGTTTCTAAACGAGTGTCATTTGAAGGACTGTGAGTTGTTAAAATCAAATGACAGGCCCATATTCTTGTAGCCTAATAGGTGTGTGTTTGTTCACTATGCAGATTCGTTCTGTTCTTTCCATGGCTAGCCTGGCTCTTCTGGCTAGCTTTTGGTATGATAATGATTTAATGATAGATCTCTTCTTGCCTTGTTTTTTTTGAATAGTTCTGGTCCTGGCTGTAACTTTGGTCAGGATTGCTCTTGTACTGGCGTTGTTCCGGCATTGAGTTCATGCGTAAGTCCTCTGCCTACGTTTTGGTTGCTGTGTTATGTTTTTGTTCCGACGCCATAGATTCTTTGGCTCCAAGTTCATGGGTAGTTTTGGTTCTGGGCTGGCCATGACTCTGGGCGTAGAGAGGTCTTCAGATCTCATTCCTGCTCTGGGACTTTTCAAGCGTAGTCAAAGTTCTGGCTAACGCTATGGAAAGGCTTTATGTTTACTTAGAGGGTGTAACATTCATGTTAATTGAGAAAAGAAGTAAAAACCTGAGGGTATGTTTTGATGTGAGCAGCAGCGGGTTCGGATCTGCAGTCAAAAAAGCCTGGGGGCGCCTGTCTGCACGCCTGTCTGCACGCCTGTCTGCACGCCTGTCTGCGCGCCCGTCTGCGCGCCCGTCTGCCCGCCTATACGCGCACCTATATCCACCTATACGCGCGCCTATCTCCGCCTATACATCTTACATATATCTTCACCTATCTGCGGGCCTCACTGTGTGTGTCGGCATAGCGGTTTCCCCATCAGGATTATCTCTTTACACAGGAATGTGTAGCTTGTCACTCATGTCTCCAACAAGCCCGTATTAAGATGCATGTTCCACTGGCATCCAATCACAGTGCGGGCAGGGTTGTGTGTTTGTCAGTGTGCCAATATGCAGGGTTGTGTGTTTGTCAGTGGGCCAATATGCAGGGTTGTGTGTTTTGGTCTGTAATACAGAGTCTGTATGGGGTGTGTGTATGCCCTAACACTTAGTGTTATGTATAATGTTATTAACATTGTGTGTGTGTGTGTGTGTGTGTGTGTGTGTGATTACACACATAGTCAACCACAGAGGTCCGGTTGCCGTGGCTTTGATCTGGGATCTGATACTTCTGTAGTTTTCCATTAAAGCATTCTGGCTGTATAGTGGACATATTGTGCCTTAGGGCTGTAGGGGTCAGAGGGTTGGGTTGCTCCTGTCCTGGGGGTTTTAGGTGTCCAGTCACAGACACCTGGAGCAGCAGGTGGCCAGGGCCCAGTGTCCTCCCCTGGGGCCAAGCCTCCCTCCTCCACGCCCAGCTCCACATACCTCACACTGGATGAGTGGACAGAGGGGAGGGAGGTGCAGGAGGGAGGTGGGGGATGGAGGCAGTATGGGTCAGGGAGGCTTACTTCTCAGATGGTTAGATGTGGCACGAGACGCCAGTAGCATTTCCTTGCCAAGGGTACTCTGCCTCCACGAGTGCAAACCAAGTACTCACTGTTGTGTTTAAGTTAAGGCCCGTTGGACCTCGTTCTCTGTGAGCAGCCCGTGTGTGTGTGTGTGTGTGTGTGTGTGTGTGTGTGTGTGTGTGTGTGTGCGCGCTGGTATGGTGTAGTTAGATCATTGATAAACTCCAGACACTGGTACGTAAGCAGATGGTGTATGCAGACAAATAGCCCTGTTTGTGCAGAGTAGATATTTGTACAAAGATTAGGGCGCGTTCAACGAGACTGGAGGATCTTGGGTCACCCTCTCACAGCCACTCAACCCGGGGGGGCAGAAGGCACCGGCACTCTGACTGAAACCGCTCTAATCCAGTACCCTTTCTCTTTTTTGTTTTCCATCTCAGCCCCCCTCGTCACACACACACACACAGTACAGAAGTTTGAGAACAGAACCATACGGAGCTGTCAACATATTTCTCTTCCCAGAGATTTGTTATCCAGCCACCCTTTCTCTTCGTCTTTCCCTCTTCGTCTTGTGCCAATGTGTTATGACTGAGTTATGAGGGAATGATCCCCCTCTCTCTTCTGGGAATGTTTCTGTTGTTTAAGACAGGCCCTGGAATGTCTGCTCTGTGGAGGGACCAACTCAGGGTTATTATTGGCCTGTGTTTCTCTCTCTCGCGCGCCTGTGTGTCCTGTGTGTCCTGTGTGTCCTGTGTGTCCTGTGTGTCCTGTGTGTCCTGTGTGTGTGTGGGGGTCTCAGTTAATGATGTTCTCTGTGAGGTTTGGAAGGAGGGTCATCGTGAACTCCATAACACCACCTGAGGGTGAAGCCGTCACACAGGACAATCTTTCATCTTTGACTGGACGGTTTTCCTGGTCTTTGATGTTCTGCGATGATATGGGCAGTCTGTTTTAATTCCACATAAACTGGAGTCCTGTACCGTCTAGGGAGACTGTTTTGTCCTGGTGTGACAGCGATCTGGCTAGTCAGATTACCACAGCTCATCATCTGTTGGTGCTGGCCCGGTTCTGGGTGTTAGTCTGTCTAAACATGTCTCTCCTTTAATCCGGAATGACATGTTTTTAGTTTGAGTGACAGAACTCCTCTGGTTTATGATGTAGCGTGTCAGAGAGACTTCTGCCTGTCTGTCTCACTCTGCCTGCCTGTCTCGCTCTGCCTGCCTGTCTCGCTCTGCCTGCCTGTCTCGCTCTGCCTGCCTGTCTCGCTCTGCCTGCCTGTCTCGCTCTGCCTGCCTGTCTCGCTCTGCCTGCCTGTCTCGCTCTCATTTCCCCACAACGGTAATCCAGTTTCTGACACTTAAAGCTCCCTTTGAAATGAGCCCCCTCCAGCTGTTCTTGTGGCGGATAAGGCCCAAGGCAACGTAGTCACACACACACACATACACACACAGGTTATGCAGACCTGAGCTTTATTACGATGCCATAAACATTCTTGTATGTCTGTATTTTATATCTCTGTCCCTCCACCCCCCTCTCCATTTCCACTTTATGTTCCTTATATATCAATCTATCTTCTCTCTACCCCCACCACCCCACCCCAGAGGGAGCTGCATGAGGGGAGGGCTGAACCAGGCATAGCTTTTCCCTCCTGGGTGAATAATAGGGAGAAATTGCTCTTGATTTATAATTGGTTCCATTCAGTGTGATCTTTGGAGCAGCCAGAGGAGCTGGAGGAGCTGGAGGCCCCATCTACTCTCAACCAGCCCCCCCTCTCTACAGCAGCCCTGGAACAGATCACTGGGATCAGCCTGTATGGTGCCTACAGCAGCCCTGGAACAGATCTCTGGGATCAGCCTGTATGGTGCCTACAGCAGCCCTGGAACAGATCACTGAGATCAGGCTGATTGCATATTTTCGGTGTATCCAATAAACTATTTGTTGTGTTTGTTGTAATGAGTCTGAATACTGAAACTGTAAGGACGGACTGAGTTTGCTTAACAGATTGGAATATTTGTTTGGTTCTGTTGGGTTGGAAAGGCGGGTTGCGTCTTGTCCCGGCGGGTTGCGTCTTGTCCCGGCGGGTTGCGTCTTGTCCTGGCGGGTTGCGTCTTGTCCTGGCGGGTTGCGTCTTGTCCCGGCGGGTTGCGTCTTGTCCCGGCGGGTTGCGTCTTGTCCCGGCGGGTTGCGTCTTGTCCCGGCGGGTTGCGTCTTGTCCCGGCGGGTTGCGTCTTGTCCCGGCGGGTTGCGTCTTGTCCCGGCGGGTTGCGTCTTGTCCCGGCGGGTTGCGTCTTGTCCCGGCGGGTTGCGTCTTGTCCCGGCGGGTTGCGTCTTGTCCCGGCGGGTTGCGTCGTATTGGGAATATCTGAAGTACAGTGAATGATGACGATAAAGGACAAGGCTCAAGCTGACAGTTCCTGTGGTTGGAAAAGGAAAGCATTCAGATATTTGGTTTTCTTATCGTCAGTCCCGTGACCAGCACCTCATTATACAGAGAGCCGGAGCAGTTTCCTGGCACACGCCTCCTTCCGTTGGGAGTTGAGGGCGTGGAGGAAAAAGCTAATTCTAGCTTAATATTCCACATTTAGGATACTTAATGTGTGAAAAACATCTGGATTCTGGGCTGGTAAATTTGCTTTGCGTGCATTTGCGTATTTTTTTTAATCCATGTCAATGTCACTACAACTGTTATATAGATCACAGTGCAGTTACACTTATCTCTATCTATAATATAGATTTAATAACTAAATGGTTATTTGACACTGCCTGTTATTGGTGGTTTTCACACGTCACCAGATAACCGCTGATTATTCAATAAGTAGACAAAGTAGTCTG
Organism: Dallia pectoralis; assembly: GCA_029465975.1. Taxonomy (NCBI): domain Eukaryota; kingdom Metazoa; phylum Chordata; class Actinopteri; order Esociformes; family Umbridae; genus Dallia; species Dallia pectoralis. The sequence continues at coordinate 20,998,302 of CM055733.1, forward strand.
TTTGAGGTTTGTATGTCCTCGTACCCCGTAACCGGCCTCGTTCGTTACCACAGACGGTTTATACATCCCATAACTGCTGCCTGCACAGACAGAAAACGCTCCATCCCATAACCTTTGGGTTCCAGCAACAACATCAGCTCTGAGGCGCAGAATAATCAGATATTTGTGAGACATTTTAGGAGTAGATGTCAATAGTTTCCCTGTTGTTTACCTCATCTGGTTGGTTGTGCTCAGTAATGAGTTTACAACACACAGTTACTTACTTTGGCACACACATCTGTTAACACACACACACATTTCTCTCTGCTCAACATATTGGCCCAGTGAAGGCTTTTAATGAACATGTCTACTTTATCCTAACCTGCTAACCTTGCATGTGTACGAACTGTAGGTGTGCACGCGGGTGTGCACGTGGGCGGGTGTGCACATGGATGTGCCCGTAGATTAAGTTAGGGGGCTGTTCACTCTGGTGGTGCCAGTTCCCATGAGTCTAGAACACAATACCACCCGGCATACGTCCAGTGTCCATCTGTGTAAGTAAGGAATGTGGGCGGGAGGGCTGGTGTTAGTTAGCCACGGCATTATGGGAGTAATTAGCGTTCACTGGTTAATTCTGTCTCGTTATATAAATTATGCAAATGCAACAGTGCCTGGTTGATTAGAGCCGCCTCCGGGTTTGGCTGGATCTCCCTCATTAATCCCTGAGAAGGCCTGGTGCTTGTTAGCGACGATGGAATGGGGGGGGTAGCTCGTTAATACTCGGTGAAGGGTGGGGTGTGTGTGTGGGGGCTGCTTTTGATGTGTGATTTCTACGGCATGTGGTGGATGCCTGAAGATGAGGGGGATTGTGGGTAATGCTGTCACGATGAGGACATTTTAGTTGGCGATTGATTGTCACATGAATAATTGGGAATACCTATTAAATTGTCCTTTCTTAATTTTGCTACTTCTAGTAGAATCCTGATGATATTTTAATCGTTCACCTGGTGGATCTGGAGATGACTCTTCAGGTTTATAGCGTTCACACTATTGGCCTTGTTCAGTTTCAATATTAATATGTTAATATGCAATATTTGTATCCATGCATTTGAATCCCTCGTATTCAGCCCTGGGCTTGGCGTCCTAACCGATGGAGGTGAACATTATTCACATGGTTGTTGTTGACACGGATCTCACATTGGCATAGAACTGTCTAATTCAGGCTGGATATTATCATATGATATCGGAATCAGAAATGTGTGCAAAAAGATAGTTGACATTAAAGGAAATGTGATCAGGAAATGGTGTGATAATTGTGCGGGATGAGAATCTCTGTCTGTAACTGGTGGGATGAGGGTCTCTGTTGGCGTAGGATGTTGTTCCAACTAAACCCTCCACATGACCAACTGATTCGGTACATTTAACATCCCTGATTTTTCAGGCTGATTCACTATATATGGCCTACCAGTGTCATATATATATATATATACACTATGTGTATGTGTGTATATATGTATATGTGTGTATATGTATATATGTGTATATGTGTGTCTGGTACAGTATATATACAGTATATGCGTTTATAGCGACAGTCCGGGATTCCAGATGTGTCAAACATCTGCCCTGTCAAGGCTGTGACCGTTAGCAGCTCCTCTGCTTGGCCCCAGCTTGACACCAAGGGAACAACAACCACATTGACTGTGAGACGAGATCTGTTGTGCACATTTAAATGACACGCACACACACACACACACACACACACACACGCGCGCACACACCCTCCTCCTGCTCGCCTGCCATTTGACATGTTCTCTGTTGTTTTGAACCCTGTTCTGCTTCCTCAGTTTGCTTCCATCCAAACCTCAAACTCTTAACCTCACAGCCTTCACCCATCCACGGTATTAAACCGCCCATTTCACCTCTCCGCACACGCACACACACGCGCACACACACACACATACACACGCACACACACACACAGCCCCACTCCACCATTAAGTGGGCCCCATCATCAGCTCTTCCTGGGGCCCTTAAGAGTAGCGTCTCCCCTTTCTGTGGGGTTTTGCGGGGTCTTTGTCCCCTGGCCGGCTCACTGCTTTACAATGACTCTCTACTCTATTAACGTGCGTTCTGCCTGTTAGCGTCGCCAGGGGCAACCGGCCTCCCGCATGGCAGCTATGCAGCGCAGCATTGTGGGCCGATGGGCCAGAGCGGGGCAGTTGAACCCAGCACTCCTCACACTTGACACCCCATGTGTTTATCTAAAGGGGGGGGGGGGGTAAAGGACGTAAAACGGTGCGTAGAAAAAGAGAGTGAGCGGGGATGATAAATATTCATGAGCTCAGACGTCCCCCATCCTGTGTCCTCTCCATGCCAGAAAGCAGATGGAATGTGAAAGCTCAGGGAGGAGGCTCCTGGCTGATTTTATCCAATTAGCAGGCCTGTCAGAGGGAATTTATCCTGAGAGGGTCAGTGATGGGCTATAATGGGGCCCTGTAAATCCTGCTACATCACAACCACAGCGATGCTCACTATCTTCAGCTCTTGCCATCGCGGTAAACTCACAGATCTCAAACATCTTTCACCGACCACGCAGTCGATAGACCCACCCAGCACAACACGCAGTCGATCGACCCACCCAGCCCAACACGTTTAAAGCTCGTACTGACGTCCATATTTCCATATTACTCAGTAGCATGTTTACAGACTTAGTACCGTAGAGCCATATTTCTGAATGTGTTCTACTGTCTAGCATTTGTTCATGACTGAGGTTAACTCCAGGGTAATGTTTCTCTGTGTTAAATCAGAGCTGTGTCAGTGTGTCTCTGGTTTTCATCAGACTGTAATACAGAGGAGACAGGGAAGGCTGGAACCGACAGACCAAGACTGGATTAGTCTCTCTCTCTCCACCTCTCTCTCTCTCTCTCTCTCTCTCTGCTTGGTCCCTGTCCCGTCAGAGGAGCTGTACACTTGACAGTAACTGTTAATAGACTGACCAATAGCCCCCTCCTTCTCTCACTTTCTTTCTGTCTTTCTCTCTCCTGCTCTCTGAACTTTTTTTTTTCCTGTTTGAGCCATATTCTGCACACTAATATCTTTTAACACACACACACACACACACACACACACACACAGGTGTGATACTTGTATTCCCTATTCCCTTATCTCCTCCATGCAGTCAGTTGATCTTTGTGTTGAGCGGTGAATGCAGGCTGTGTGTTCAGGCAGTGTGTTTAGGTTGTGTGTCTGTCCACCTGTCCCTCACAGACCCTCTACCTGTATCTGTTACACCTGAGTGGGTGTAGTGGGGTTACCGTCTGCACAATGAGGGAGTCTCTTTGATGAGCAAAGAGGCTGGTGGATCCTGGGGGGGGCAGAATAAAGGTTCTGTTTGTGTCCTGGCCCCCGGGGTTGGGTTTCTGAGGGACGGGCCCTCACCTGCATATGTGTGTGTGTGCGCCTGTGTATGTGCTTGTGTGCATGCCTGTGTGTGTGTGTGGTACATGTAGATACACACAGCTGAGTAATCATGCTATTTCATAACACTTCCACCACCTTTATTTCATTCGCTAGCAGAAAGCATGGAGGTCTTTTATGTACCAATGAAACTTCTTCATCTCTCTGTAGAATTAATCGGTCCCTCTGCTACTCCCAGTCAGCCAAACACATAAATAAAATGTCTTGACTACTGTTCCATATTTATCGTAGTTTAGAAACCCCCTGAGAGAGTGTGTGACTGTGTGTGTGTTGAACAAATTCACACTGCTTATTGTGTCTCTGTGTGTGTGTGTGTGTGTGTGTGTGTGTGTCTCCATTAGGGGGCGTTGTATGGAAGATGTCTGGAACTTTAGACTGGACTCCCTGGCTGAAGAAGCGGCGGGTACGAGGGCTGTGTGCTCTGGGTGCAGTGCTGCTGTGCTGCCTGCAGGGCGGCGCCACTGTCAACGAGGCCACTGGTGAGTGGAGGATCTACGTTAATTTCAAACACCATGTAACTGCACCAACAGTGTAATCTATGAATGTGTGATTTAACACTCGCTCCTCAACCCCACCTCAATCCCTTTCTCATCCTCCTGTCATCTCCTCCTCCCTCTCCTCCTCCTCTCCCATCTCCCTCTCATCCTTCTCCCAGGTGAGGTGCCAGTGTTCACCACAGAGCCCCAGTCAGTGGTCCAGAAGCTGGGTGGGAGTGTAACCCTCAGGTGCAGTGCACAACCCACCTCAACCAACATCACCTGGCGGCTAAACGGGCGTGAGCTGATTTCCGGGGAAAATGAGGACCTGGGGGTGGTTGTGGAACCCGGCACTCTTGTCATCCCGGCCCTCACCAACCTGACCCTGGGTCGGTACCAGTGTGTGGCCACCACCAACACCGGTGCCCTGGCCAGTGTGCCCGCTAATGTCACCGCTGCCAGTGAGTTGCTGTCTTATTGTGGTTCAAATGAAGACCAGACGTACAAACTTCCCTACATGTGACACCCATTCTTTATTTATTTCAGTGTGACCATAATGTTATGTGTCCTAAAATCAGTAGTAAAGCTGTGAAAATACATGTGTGGGCAGAATGAAAAGTACACTGAAGGAAGAAATTATTTGATGCCCTGCTGATTTTGTCCGTATAAAAGACGCCTGTCTACGGAAGCAACCAATAAGATTCCAAACTCTCCACCATGGGCAAGACCAAAGAGCCGTCCAAGGATGTCAGATCAGCCAACATGACAGAGCTGCAGTTTAGACATGTATAGTGTCATAGATGTAGTCTGGATGTGCCCCGGATGTGCCGTAGATGTTTATAGTGTTATGGATGTGGTGTGGATGTGTGTAGTGTTATAAACGTGGTGTGGATGTGTGTAGTGTTATAAACGTGGTGTGGATGTGTGTAGTGTTATAAACGTGGTGTGGATGTGTGTAGTGTTATAAACGTGGTGTGGATGTGTGTAGTGTTATAAACGTGGTGTGGATGTGTGTAGTGTTATAAACGTGGTGTGGATGTGTGTAGTGTTATAAACGTGGTGTGGATGTGTGTAGTGTTGTGGACGTGGTGTGGATGTGTGTAGTGTTATAAATGTGTTGTGGATGTGTGTAGTGTTATAAACGTGGTGTGGATGTGTGTAGTGTTATAAACGTGGTGTGGATGTGTGTAGTGTTATAAACGTGGTGTGGATGTGTGTAGTGTTATAAACGTGTTGTGGATGTGTGTAGTGTTATGGACGTGGTGTGGATGTGTGTAGTGTTATAAATGTGGTGTGGATGTGTGTAGTGTTATGGACGTGGTGTGGATGTGTGTAGTGTTATAAATGTGGTGTGGATGTGTGTAGTGTTATAAACGTGGTGTGGATGTGTGTAGTGTTATAAACGTGGTGTGGATGTGTGTAGTGTTATAAATGTGGTGTGGATGTGTGTAGTGTTATAAACGTGGTGTGGATGTGTGTAGTGTTATAAATGTGGTGTGGATGTGTGTAGTGTTATAAACGTGGTGTGGATGTGTGTAGTGTTATAAACGTGGTGTGGATGTGTGTAGTGTTATAAACGTGGTGTGGATGTGTGTAGTGTTATAAACGTGGTGTGGATGTGTGTAGTGTTGTGGACGTGGTGTGGATGTGTGTAGTGTTATAAATCTGTTGTGGATGTGTGTAGTGTTATAAACGTGGTGTGGATGTGTGTAGTGTTATAAACGTGGTGTGGATGTGTGTAGTGTTATAAACGTGGTGTGGATGTATGTAGTGTTATAAACGTGGTGTGGATGTGTGTAGTGTTATAAACGTGGTGTGGATGTGTGTAGTGTTATAAGAGTGTTGTGGATGTGTGTAGTGTTATAAACGTGGTGTGGATGTGTGTAGTGTTATAAACGTGGTGTGGATGTGTGTAGTGTTATAAACGTGGTGTGGATGTGTGTAGTGTTATAAACGTGGTGTGGATGTGTGTAGTGTTAGGACGTGACCCGGACGTGTATAGTGTCATAGATGTGGTGTGGACGTGCAGTTACATTGTAAGGAAACTGGGTGAGTGCCTGAGGCCATGTGGTGGGGCAGGCCTGTCCAGGAGGGGAGGGACACCGGGGTCACTGTTAATGGGCCTCCCTATCCAGAACATTCCTCTGGTGGGGGGCTAATGGCCATGAAATTAAGGAGAGGGAAGGAGATAAATGTGAGGGAGAGTGAGAGACAATGACTGACACGAAAAGAAAAAGGAAGAATAAATGGATAATATGGAAAACCATGAAGCGTTTGTGAGGTGTAGTGTGTTTGTGTGTGTGTGTGTGTGTGTGTGTGTTGTTATTAGGCCCGTTCAGACAGGAACCCCTTACAAGATGAGACGTGATGTCACAGTCTCCCTCTTAAACGCTCACATTTTCTCACTTTCTTCACGCCCCTCATTCTTTCAATCACGTCTCACTTTGTCTTGTCCTTGTTGCTGTCTCGTTCCTGATAAGTGCTGGGTGTTAGTAATGTGTTTTTTGTATTTGCTATGACTGATGCATAAATACTTTTACAATATGTATTTATGTTTTACATGGTTCAACACTAAATACATATTGTAAAAGTATTTATGCATCAGTCATGGCAAACACATTTTCATTGGCCACTTCATTATTCTCCACACCAGTGATTGGCCAGCATATCTCTACCGTAGTATAACATCTAACATTTCATCATTTTCAATGTGAGTTAGAAATACGAGTTGACGCAATCACATTGGCCATTTTTGCTGTTTAGCGGACGCCGTTAACCAGAATTAACATGTGCTTGGTCTTCAGATAGCTGGAGGGTTCAGAGTTCACCAAGGGTAGCAGTGATGGATGCTAATAAGAGTTTATTGTATTGCCTCGGCAGAGAGACTCTCAGACTTGAGCTGATACAGGATGAGCGGATACAGGATGAGCGGATACAGGATGAGCGGATACAGGATGAGCGGATACAGGATGAGCGGATACAGGATGAGCGGATACAGGATGAGCGGATACAGGATGAGCGGATACAGGATTAGTCATCGTCATTAGAATGTGTGGAGCCAGACAGACGCCCTACTGATGTCTTTAATCAAATTATGTTCTTCTCAGTCCCATGGCCTGTGTGTGTGTGTGTGTGTGTGTGTGTGTGTGTGCGTCCTCTTGTCTATTGGTGTGTGTGTGTGTGTGTGTGCGCGTCCTCTGTCTATTGGTGTGTGTGTGTGCGTCCTCTGTCTATTGGTGTATGTGTGTGCGTCCTCTGTCTATTGGTGTGTGTGTGTGTGTGTGTGCGTCCTCTGTCTATTGGTGTGTGTGTGTGTGCGTCCTCTGTCTATTGGTGTGTGTGTGCATTATGATTTTGTCATGTATGGTGGTGTGTGTGTGTGTTTATACTATAGTTATGACTGCTACACAACTCTACAAGGATAGTAATGCAAAGACTATTTTTGGACTGTTCCCATGAACTAGTTTTTCTATTATATTTAAAACTCCCTGCTTGAATTCCTTTGTAGATAACCAACCTCCCCCTAACAGACAGACAGATCCACACAGCAGGGGTTCACTGTAAAAACACCCTGATTGATTTAGCAAATGGAGCATCACAAAGGCTCTTAGTCCACACACACATACACACACATACACACACATACACACACACACACACATACACACACACACACACAGTACTTAGCATCACATTTCCTGGGTTCCTCATCTTTTTTGGAAACTGAGTGGGGGGGGGGCATCTGTCAAGACCTATCCCAGTGGCTCACCTCTCCCATCAGTATGTCATTAGAGAGCAACACACACACACACACTTCCTGCAAGGGGAATAGATCAGATCAGCCAGGCTGGAGGTGTGTGTTTGTATCCTCTGTGTCTGCAGAGAATCATTATTGCGTTCAGCAGATGCCTCTGGGCTTTAACTAATCACTCCCACCTATTTGCTGTTCCACTGAGGTGATTGTGTAGGAGACCATGACATCCAGCCATGCACCTCTACTAGAGAAATCTATTGGATATCCGCCATGTTTGGAAAACAGAAAAAATAAACAGAAGAAATGTCATTAAGTTAGGGAGTTGTATTTGTGTTTAATTTCGGTGCTGAACTCCTTATCTCCTAAGATTCACCTCAGCTCTGGTAGTCCTTCTTTCCCTGTCTTTTCTTTCATTTCTCTGCTTTCTTTATTTCTCTTCCTCTACCCTCATCTTCCTTATTGTCGTTCACTCACTCAGCCTCTTTCTTTCACTCTGTTTTCCAACACTTGATATTCTACAGTCCACTCCTCCACTCAGACATCAGGGTTAGAAGGTCCAGTGGTTGCATTTCCTCCAGATCAAATCCGGTTGTTCTTTTTTTGAAACTCTAGAGGACGGTGACCTCCGACCCCATGTCCAGCCCCCGAGGCTCCCTAGGAGGGAGGGGTCAGGGGTGAGCCCAGTTTCTCTCCTGTGCAGACTGTGTGTCTGTGGACCAAAGTGGGAGCACATGGCCCCCAGTAATCCCTCTCCAGTTTCCCACAGAATCCAAACCCTGAACCGGCAGGCCCCCCCCCCGTGTCAGTCCTGACCACTCCCTCCATGTCTCTGTCTATCTCAGAGCTGCGTGATTTTGAGCCAGACGACCAGCAGGACATTGAGGTGGATGAAGGGAACACAGCGGTGATTGAGTGTCACCTCCCAGAGAGTCAGCCCAAGGCCCAGGTCCGCTACAGTGTGAAGCAGGAGTGGCTGGAGACCTCCAAAGGTATGTACTTCCTGTTCCTCTGCATCAGCACACCCCCCCCCCCATCAGTTAGCCCGCAAAGTGCCTCTTTTACTTTCTCTCTGTTTTACATTATTTTTCTCGCTCGTTCCCTCGCCCCGTCATTTTCACTCATCTCAGGATGTGGAATTTGTCCTGCTATCTGGCCAATCGTAAAACAGATAAGGCCGTAATCTGGGGAATGTTGAAACATGGGAATACTCTTGTTTATTTTGCAGCCATTTAATTACTCTGTTGTTTTGAGGGGGTAACATAACAGCCTTTCCTCTGTGTTTTGTATGTCAATGTCTGGAATCTGGAAGCAGGGCTGTGATGTGGCTTATCAACCCGGGGTAAACGAGCACCAGGCCAAGGAGTCATATAGCTGACTTTCATTAGACTCTACAGCCCCACCATGTGGCCAATGTTGACATAGTCCTTATTGTTAAGAGACTGTCTAACTGGGAAGCTAGCTACAGGCGTCTCCAAACACACAAGATCAGCTGTAGTGGAAATGTGTTAGCTGCTTCTCCTCCCTGTATGGCTAACAACCTCTGTGTGTGTGTGTGTGTGTGTGTGTGTGTGTGTGTGTGTGTCCACAGGAAACTACCTGATTATGCCATCAGGGAACCTGCAGATAGCCAACGCCACTCTGGATGATGAGGGGCCGTACGTGTGTGCTGCTTACAACCCCGTCACACAGGAAGTGAAGACCTCTACCTCTACTGACCGTCTGCGTATACGTCGTGAGTGACACACACACACACACTCTAAGTGACTAGTACTTGTTGACCATTTCATGAGATTCGTCAGCAGACTAAGTTTTTCAAGGTTTCATTAAAAGCCACCCTTAAGGTACACTGAGTAATATAATTATCTAACTTGATTTGCTTCTAAGTGATGTGATTTCTAACAGATAGAAAATGCTTAATGACATTATAGCAAGAAAAACAGCACATAAACACATCACTCCCATCCCCCTCTCCCCCTCTCTCTGTTCCTCTCTCTCTGTTCCTCTCCCCCCCTCTTTCTTCCTCTTTCTCCTCCATTTTCTCTCTCTGTTCCTCCCTCCTCTCTTTCTGTTCCCCTCTTCCTCCTCCCTGTCTCTAGGGTCGACATCAGAGGCTGTCCGTATCATTTACCCCCCTGCGTCTCGCTCCATCATGGTCACTAAGGGTCAGCGTTTGGTTCTGGAGTGTGTGGCTAGTGGCATCCCCACACCGCAGGTCACATGGGCTAAGGACGGCCAGGACCTGCGTTTCCATAACAACACACGCTTCCTGCTCAGCAACCTGCTGATCGACGCGGCCAGCGAGGGCGACTCGGGGACATATGTGTGTCGAGCTGACAACGGCGTGGGGTCAGAGGGCACAGCTACAGTGCTGTATGACGTCCAGGTGTTTGGTGAGTATGGCAGACGTGTGTGTGTGTGTGTGAAACAAACCAAACGTGTTCTTCACAGATGGATGAGGGGTTGTTCGTGCCAGTGGTTTGTTTTCCTCCGAGTCCCGGCGACCGTTTGCATTACGAGTTCAGAACTGATTGAAATGAGTTTCTCTGGTCCTGAGTTGGGGTGACACTGGCTCATGGAGTCTCTTTACTTTAGGGAGTTATTAAGGTAGTTTTCTGTGCGTCACAGACTTGATGATTTGACTGACTGCTGTGTAGTGGAGCGAGAGACCAGTCGGCGCTGTGTGTGTGTGTTTGGCAGAACTATGTTGAGTAATATAAAGGGCAGGATTGTGCTGGTAGTGTGTGTGTGTGTGTGTGTGTGTGTGTGTGTGTGTGTCTGTGAAGACAGAGCTGATTTCTGCAGAACTTGATTGAGCAGAACCGGGTTATGGATGACTGTTTTTCCACTGAATTTGTGTGTGTGTGTGTTGTGGGCTTGTCTTTCAGCAGCTGGCTTTAATTAAAGTGGTAGAGCTGTTGTAGCTGTAATGAGCTCTGCCTGTTCACAACCAGCCAACCATCAACTGACTGGCCAACCCTGTCTCTGCACGGCACACACACACACACACACAATCAGCCATTTAAGCATACATGCTCACACTGTATGATGTTGTAATAACCTTTCCATCTCCTCCTCCCTCCTCAGAGCCTCCTCAGGTGACCGTGGAGCTCCTAAAGCAGGAGGTGTCATGGGGGGAGAGCGTGCGCTTCAGCTGCCAGGTCAGGGGTAAACCTGCCCCCTCTGTGGTTTGGCTCCACAACGCCCAGCCCCTGATTGCCTCGCCACGCCACCGCCTGTCTTCCCGGCTTCTGCGTGTCATGAATGTGGGTCCCCATGACGACGGCCTGTACCAGTGCCTGGCAGAGAATGGCATCGGCAGCTCCCAGGCCTCTGCCAGGCTTGTCACCTTGCCCATCGGTGGGTATGCCAAACATTGGAGACGTCAGAGCGCAGTGATGTCAGAGCGCAGTGATGTCAGAGCGCAGTGATGTCAGAGCGCAGTGATGTCAGAGCGCAGTGATGTCAGAGCGCAGTGATGTCAGAGCGCAGTGATGTCAGAGCGCAGTGATGTCGGAGCGCAGTGATGTCAGAACAGTTTAGAATGCATGTCATAATGGTTTTGACAGGATGTGCCGTGGAGTGTTTAAGATCTGATACTAGGTCTGTGGTTAAGGACATAACTCAACTGTCTGGCTGCATCCTGTAGGTGTCCTGTCGCGTTCTGGGAAGCTGCCCTCCATCCTGCGTCCTCTGAGCCCGGACAAGGTGCTGCGGGAGCAGGCCCCAGCAAAGCCTGGGGCCACGGGTGCTGTGCTGACCGTGGACTGTAGCGAGCTAACGGGGCAGATCTCGGTGGCGGAGGCCCCTGTCATCCTCAGCCAGCCCAGGACCGTCAAGGCCGACTTTTACGAACTAACCTGGAAACCTCGTCACGACGGAGGGGCTCCCGTTGTGGAATACATAGTCAAGTACAGAAAGGTAAAGGCCTTCAGACACGTCCACTGGACACAGCAGACGCGACACAGCAGACGCGACACAGCAGACGCGACACAGCAGACGCGACATAGCAGACACGTCTGTAACTCACACACTACCTCCTCTCCATTCTGTCTCCCTCCTTCAGATTGAGGACCCTCCAGGTGAATGGAGTAACAGTAGACTCTCTGGGTCTCTCCACAAACTGAGCCTGGCCAAGCTGCAGCCAGCCAGTCTGTATGAGGTGGAGATGTCTGCTAAGAACTGTGCCGGCCTGGGACAACCAGCCATGATGACCTTCAGGACTGGGAAAGGTACAGTGCACCTGTTAGTTGTGAATATATGGGACACGTTAGTGCACCTGTTAGTAGTGAATATATGGGACACATTAGTGCACCTGTTAGTAGTGAAGAGAATAAATGGGACGCGTTAGTGCACCTGTTAGTAGTGAATATATGGGACACGTAAGTGCACCTGTTAGTAGTGAAGAGAATAAATGGGACGCGTTAGTGCACCTGTTAGTAGTGAATATATGGGACACATTAGTGCACCTGTTAGTAGTGAAGAGAATAAATGGGACGCGTTAGTGCACCTGTTAGTAGTGAATATATGGGACACATTAGTGCACCTGTTAGTAGTGAAGAGAATAAATGGGACGCGTTAGTGCACCTGTTAGTAGTGAATATATGGGACACATTAGTGCACCTGTTAGTAGTGAATATATGGGACACGTAAGTGCACCTGTTAGTAGTGAAGAGAATAAATGGGACGCGTTAGTGCACCTGTTAGTAGTGAATATATGGGACACGTAAGTGGACCTGTTAGTAGTGAAGAGAATAAATGGGACGCGTTAGTGCACCTGTTAGTAGTGAATATATGGGACACGTTAGTGCACCTGTTAGTAGTGAATGTATGGGACACGTTAGTGCACCTGTTAGTAGTGAATATATGGGACACATTAGTGCACCTGTTAGTAGTGAAGAGAATAAATGGGACGCGTTAGTGCACCTGTTAGTAGTGAATATATGGGACACGTTAGTGCACCTGTTAGTAGTGAATATATGGGACACATTAGTGCACCTGTTAGTAGTGAATATATGGGACACGTAAGTGCACCTGTTAGTAGTGAAGAGAATAAATGGGACGCGTTAGTGCACCTGTTAGTAGTGAATATATGGGACACGTAAGTGCACCTGTTAGTAGTGAAGAGAATAAATGGGACGCGTTAGTGCACCTGTTAGTAGTGAATATATGGGACACGTTAGTGCACCTGTTAGTAGTGAATGTATGGGACACGTTAGTGCACCTGTTAGTAGTGAATATATGGGACACATTAGTGCACCTGTTAGTAGTGAAGAGAATAAATGGGACGCGTTAGTGCACCTGTTAGTAGTGAATATATGGGACACGTAAGTGGACCTGTTAGTAGTGAAGAGAATAAATGGGACGCGTTAGTGCACCTGTTAGTAGTGAATATATGGGACACGTTAGTGCACCTGTTAGTAGTTAATGTATGGGACACGTTAGTGCACCTGTTAGTAGTGAATATATGGGACACATTAGTGCACCTGTTAGTAGTGAATATATGGGACACGTTAGTGCACCTGTCAGTAGCGAATACCCCTGTCAGTAGCGAATACCCCTGTCAGTAGCGAATACCCCTGTCAGTAGTGAATACCCCTGTCAGTAGCGAATACCCCTGTCAGTAGCGAATACCCCTGTCAGTAGCGAATACCCCTGTCAGTAGCGAATACCCCTGTCAGTAGCGAATACCCCTGTCAGTAGCGAATACCCCTGTCAGTAGCGAATACCCCTGTCAGTAGCGAATACCCCTGTCAGTAGTGAATACCTTGGGACCGGGTCGGCACACTGATGTCTGTGTTCTAACACTTTTGTTTCCCAACAGGTCGCAGGGGTCCAGGAGGGCAGAACGAGCCTCCTAAAACTCCCCCGGTGCCCTCGCCTCGCCTTTCTCGTAAGTCCCCTCCCCCTCAACGCCAACTAACCAATCCGGTTGGAACTCCTCTAATGTCCGAGTTCAGCCTTTACAAAACAACCTTACTGTTAACCCCTTCCACTTCCTTCTCTGTACTAACATCATGATCTGTCCTGATCTCTCTTCCACTCTGAACGTTGAAGGCTGAGCTCACAGTAAGTATTTGGGAGTGTCTTCCTGTTCCGTCTGTGTTTTCTGTTCATCTGGGTCTTTAATACAGGACAGTAGGTGGGTTCCGTCTGTTCAATGTCTGTCGCTTTTCCGCAGCTCCCGAGGCCCCCGATAAGCCCACCATCTCCATGGCGACGGAGACCTCTGCGTACGTGACATGGATCCCACGCGGTAACCACGGTTTCCCTATCCAGTCGTTTCGGGTGGAGTTTAAGAAGGTGAAAGAGAAAGAGAAGGGGAAGGGATCGTCTGAGTGGGAGGTGGCGGTCACGAACATCCCCCCCCAACGACTCTCAGTGGAAATCACTGGCCTGGAGAAAGGTGAGCATCGTCATCATGATAATGTTATTCCTCACAATGACAAATGATCAACATCCTCCCATTATCAGAAACCATACGGTATTAGTCGTAATCATACTCATTATAATAATGACTGTAATCAACATGATGACCAGATGGTAGCCATTAGTGTGTCGTCAGAGAGAGACAGAGAGGCAGTGTTTCTGACGGTTAGTGTGTGTGTGTGTGTGTGTGTGTGTGTGTGCTCTCGTTTGTCCCTGGCGTAGGCACGTCCTATAAGTTCCGTGTGTTGGCGGTGAATGTGATTGGCGCCAGCCCCCCCAGTGCCCCCTCTAAGGCCTACACTGTGGTGGGCGGCGGCAGACCTAACGAACGCCCTGTAGATGGACCGTACATCACTTATAATGAAGCCATCAACGAGACCACCATCATTCTGAAGTGGACGGTGAGAGGAACTGCCTGCCTGTCTGTCTGCCTGCCTGCCTGCCTGCCTGTCTGTCTGTCTGTCCACATGTCTGTCCAGTCTTGCGTCCAGATTAGCAGGCATGCTAACGTTATGTTTATCCATTTAATGTTTGTATTATGCATAATAAACTCAAGCAGTAAGAATGAAGGCTATGAGCTCTTCTCATGTATGACACATGCCTGGCCACAGTGCTTAGCTGTTGGACCTCTGTTATATTGGCAGCACCTTATTGAGATTATGACCCCGTGGTAAACCATCTCCTACACCACAGCCATCAGCCAGTCAGCATTATCTTTATATCCCTGCTTCTAATACCTGTTAAACCTGTTGTATGTATCCTCTTCTCAGTACACGGCTGTGAACAACACGCCCATCTACGGCTTCTACATCTACTACCGGCCTACGGACAGCGACAACGACAGTGACTACCAGAAGGACTTGGTGGAGGGCGACCGATACTGGCACTCCATCACCGACCTGCAACCAGAGACCGCTTACGACATCAAGATGCAGTGCTTCAACGAGGGAGGACAGAGCGAGTTTGGCAACGTGGTCATCTTAGAAACCAAAGGTAGGCCTCTGCCGTCGCCACATGTGCACAACGACACTCTGGCTGGTTACACAATCATCTCACATAATTACTGACCGCGATGGTTACGCCAACTAACATGAGCCCTGTCCCGTTAGCCCGTCCGAATCAGCGCC
This sequence comes from Dallia pectoralis, assembly GCA_029465975.1. Classification (NCBI taxonomy): domain Eukaryota; kingdom Metazoa; phylum Chordata; class Actinopteri; order Esociformes; family Umbridae; genus Dallia; species Dallia pectoralis. The sequence goes on from CM055733.1 coordinate 21,013,541, forward strand.
ACTCATCAACGGAGACGTCCTCCCATAGGCCAGTGCATCGTGGGGGGCCTGTGCAACGCCCCAGTGACCTCCCCTATCTCATAGTGGGCGTGGTCCTGGGAGCCCTCGTCTTCATCATCGTAGCCTTCATCCCCTTCTGCCTGTGGAGAGCCTGGGCCAAACAGAGTGAGTAGAGGATCTGGAGAATTCTCCAACAAACTAATGGTTTTCTTCTCTTTAGTGTATTTAATTAAATTATGTGTGAATTCGTAGTGTGCTAATCAGCAGAAATTGTTTTCTTCTTCCCTCTCAGAGCAAACCTCAGACATGTGTTTCCTAGCCATGGCGCCCCCTGTGTCCTCCTGCCAGTACACCATGGTGCCCCTGCAGGGCCTGGCGCTGGTAGGTCACTGCCCTCCAGACCCCCACCTGCCCCATCAGCATGCCGCCTACCCCAATGGAGACTACACCCCTAACGGAGAATGCTACCCTGCACACCGTCTGCCCGAACTACACCAGGTGAGACAGCCTCCACCTCTCATCTAACACACTGCTGTTGGAGTTCATCAGTATAACTCACATGCTCCCTCTGCAGGAGGAAGTGCAGTATGACATGGAGTGTGACTCCCTGATGACCCAGAACCGACCAAGTGGTCCGGATTCAGGGTACCGCTACTCTAACAGGTATCCACACCCGTCCTCCATGTCTGTGTGTTAGTCTGCAGTATGTCAGTGGTGAACTGTCAGGGGTTTAATATCCATGTCTGTCGTTTCCTCTCAGTGAACCTGAGTACCACAGAGACGACGATTGTCTGCCCGATGACTCCACCCTCAAGCTCCTCAACACCTCGGAACAGCCAATCAGCGACCGGAACCAGACAGGGAACGGACACGTTCACAACGGCGACATCGTGAAATGCAACGGCGACGCTCAAGGTGCAAATCTGTTCTCACAAGGAGTAATATTATAGATGTACCTCACACTTCCGGAGCTATGACTGTGCGAGTCCACTGTAGAGTCCTGACAACATGTTTATATTATTTATTTAAACAACCATAACCAATAATTATTACCTTCTGTTTAGACTTCCTATCCTGCATCCCGTCCCCTCTGTTATCACGGCAAGAGGAAAATTCCACGGCGACAACATCCACAACGACCACGCCGGAGTCCCATGATGCACTTCCACTCCAGAGTGAAACACCGCCAGAAGATCGAGGAACGTCAGACTCAACAGAAGTGTGAAAAAACACTCTGGGGGAAAAAAAAACATAAAACAAAGTATTTATTTTTGTATGACAGATATTTATATATTTATGCCTATGTACATACATATTATGCTGTATATAGGGATGTGTTCATACTGAAAACAACACTTATTTGTAAGTCCTCCAGATACAGTTACGATAAAGGGATAACACTGTTCATTTATAATCCAGCTCTGTGTTAGGGTCCATCTGTGGTTCTATATTCATGTATGCATTCCTTAAGGAAACGTGGGAGTGCGGTGATTCCCGTCCTGGTGCCGACACAATCAGCCGGTCAAATGACATATTCAACAGCATCTGTGTTGGCTACAATAGGATACGGAGTAACTCACACACACGTTTTCTCTGGCTTACATTAAACCCAGCTCTTACATGTGACTTTTATCCTGATGAAGCGCACGACTGTGAACGATTGCCGCATTGTGATCTGATCAGATCTTTTAAATGTAAATGGGCATGATCAGTTTAAAGTCACGAAGGACATATGCCAACTGCAGGTGTAAACTGGGATGTTCGCGAGGCACCAGCAGCACAGAGACTCTGCCGATCTCCTTCACACCATTCCCAGATTATCTCCTATGTCTTTCCCGTTATGAACCCAAACACCTGACACACCGTCCTGACCGCTCCATGTAAGGGGAGTGAAATAACCTAGGGTTCACGCTACTCAGAGGAGCGTATTCAATAATAAGGCGTGTTAGACCAAACCCTGATTGCTTGGTTCGGTGATGGTGTATTCTGCATACAGATTTTTTAACTCTGTTCAATGTTATTATGCTGGGGGGTGATTGGATTTGGGTACTTCTGCTGTCTTGTATAGGAATAACTGATAAATATTATGCATTTCTCATTAACCAAGTATTAACAAATGTATGCAACTAAAGCATTTTCTAGTTTTAGAGTACCAAGAGATTTTATATTGTATAGTTATTTATTTTTTTTAGGAGCCAGATTTATTTTTATCACTCAATGGGAAAGGTTCTGGAAGTTTTGTGTTACCTGTCACACATAAGCTGATTTTTATTTTAGACTGAAATAACCTCTGAAATGAAAGTCTATTTACGCTGGTCAGTCAGCCGAAGGACTGCTTTATGAGGGGCTCTGAGTGGGGCACGCCTTCTCCCCTCACTATTGGCACGTCAGTATTAGTTTTCCAGCGCGGTGTCTGATCAAAATGAAGGAGTTCCTGAATCTGTTACCCATCTTGTAATGTGTGTGGCTATACAGGCTGGAGCACTACTGCATGTAAATAAAGCTTTTAATGAAATAATCTGTTTCATTTGTTTCTTATCAACGGTTGGCAGCTTCTAAAGGATGTAAATTCACAGGTGGAATTGCAGAGATTCTTGCCAGCAACCATTTTAGACCACCACTCCACTGATCTGTCTCTGTGACTATCACAATAAAGGGAAACTTGGGTAATTTGTTAGAATTAATAAAAAAACTTTTGCTTTATTTATATACAGATACATACACTGACAATTGTCATAAACATATTTACAAATTACATCTAAACAAATGAGTTCTGTACAGGGCATCCTCAATATAAGTTATTAAATTTACATGTTAACATTTTGAAATAAAATCCCCTTCCATAAATCCGTCTGTGAAAATATAAAACTGTCTTAACAGCATTTTCCTGCTTACGTGGATTCTAGGAATCTTTCAGATGGAATTCTGGGAATATCACAGAATTTACAAAGTGTTAATGTTGTTTTGCAACACAGTAGAGACTGATTTTGGTAACACATTGACATCAGATGTCATTTTAAAGTATCAGCAGAACTGCCAGGCAGTCCGGTAGTAAACAATAACATGATGATAACCTCAATAACTCCCCTTAAACAGATCAGCAGACATTTTTCCGGCATCCATCCAAAAACTGTCGGCACCCCAGTTAATCCCATTCGTCGTTCCATTTCTCCACGTCATACAATTCAACACAGTGTCCTCTGAGATTGAAACCAAACATTCCTGGTTGCCACGTCGGCATGACAACAGCACCACAACTACACGGCAGAACTCCCGGCATGTCCCAGGATGTGGCTGATGTTGTGGGCGGGCCGGTTGGGCTGCTTGCCTGAGTCTGCGGAGGACGTGTTGGAGAGAGACAGCAACGGGGACATGGGCATGGCGGAACTGTCGGGCGGCATCACCGTGGCGATCTCAGGGAACAGCGAGGTGAGGCTGAAGTTGGACAGGTGCGGGGTAATGCCGGAGGAGTTGCCGATCGCCATTGGGGGCATGTCTGACAGCAAGGGGAAGCTGGCCTGGGCAAAGCCCACCGGCCGCGGGGGAGACAGGATGGAACCAAAACGGTTGTTGAGGGGGGCGGATCCTCCCTTGTCAGCGCCGGGGCTGGTGAACATTTGATTAGAAAAGTACTGCAGGGGGATGTCGCTGGCCAAGCTGGGGTGGGCAGCAGGCGAATAGGAGGGGTAGAATGAGGCCAAAGTGTTCTGTGGGTCTCCGGGCAGCAGGGTGGAGGTGCGGGACGAGTTGGGCTGGCTGACCGGAGGGATAAACGTTGAGTTGGCGTTGATAGAAGCGGGGTTCATTCCTCCCTCAGGGATGAAGGGGAAGCCAAAGTTCTGGGCTAGGTGTTGGTCCGGAACAAGGCTGTTGTCCCCGGCAACCTGGGCGCTATCTGCCATAAAGCGGACGATACTGCCACGCCGTGCCTCGCCCCCGGGCTGTGGTCGACCCAGCAGGTGGACTTCAGGCTCAAACGGGTTACCAGGTCTCTGTGTCCCAGACCGCAGTCGATCCCCTGGTCGGGGCTTCCCGCTCTGTCCTTCCTGGGCCACATGGCGGGAGCGCTGGCTGACTGCGGTGGGGGGTCTTGGGGGGACCGGAGTTCGGCACGGCTCCGAATTGCTGTGGGGTGTGAGAGGGTGCGTAAGGCCTGCCCGTACCCCAGGATGGCCCATGTTCCCACCGCCCTGAGCCAGGTGGCCCTTGATGCCCTCTCCAAGCCTCATAGCTGGAGCCTTCTGTGAGGAAGCAACACTTGGGCTGGAGGCTTTAGCCTGCATGTCTCCCGTTGAGCCGCCAGTCCCACAGTTGTACTCCATACTGACCGGAGGACAGCACTGCACCGCCCTCTGGTGGCCAGTCTGCTCCAGAAGACTTTGCATGAAGCTCTGAGGACAGCCTTCCTGGTCCCGTAGAACCCCCGAAGCACCAATTTGCACCCCGCCCTGTGATGCAGAATGGGGTCCGCTGTACCCTACACGGGGGCGACTGTTGCCCGCAGGTCCCGGACCCATCCTGAAGCCGCCCTGCTGCCCCTGGGGACCTTTCTGGGACGAGTGACCTGATTTCGAAGACATGTCACCACTACGCGAAACCTGTACCTCAAAGCCCCCGAGTTGATGCCCACCTCCAGCGCCGGTCAGTGTCTTAAACGGAGGACACTCGGAGACCCTCTGGACGTCTGCAGACCCGGGATGGTCGAGGGGCAGCCGGCTATGTGCAATGTTGGCCTTCCCCCTGGATGTGTCCAGGTAGCCCCGCATGTCAGCCTGCTCCTGGGAAGCACCGCGACTGGCCTGCAGATGGAGCCCCATGCGCTGCTGTTGCTGTTGATCGCCACTAGAGGGGCTCTTTCCAATCAGGGCCTCTGCAGAGTAGCTGGATACCCGGTGACGCTCTTGGCGTGAAGGGGCACAGCCCAGGTCGGACGGCCTGGAGGCAGGATTGGTGGGCTGGGAGATCAGCTGCTGCTCCAGGGTCCTGGTGCTCATCAGTCTCTGCATGGAGACTGTGTGGTCCTGACCCGACTGGAGGGAGGGAACCTGAGAGAAAAGACCATTAGATATTAGTTAGATAACTCTCGAACAATACTGAATAAACTATTGGTATCTGGATGCACACAATTTCCAACATTACCGATAAACCACCAAACTGGCACAAGAGTGAAAATGTATCCTGTCATGTAAGTTTTTACAACAGCCTACACTCAGAAACTCGCAACATTTTGACAATCAGACTACCTACCGTCCCAATAGAAATGTTAACTTGAGTTTCAATTACAATGGCTCAGTTCTGAACTACTCTTATAACATGAAAGAGCTGGTCAACTTCTCATGGCCCAGCTGATACTGTTGGGAGCGTGGGGCAAAAATAACTACAGATTAAGGAAAATGACTGCCCTCTTGGTTCCAGCAGACTGTTGGTTTCCTAAACAAAACATGTACCTCACAAACCACTAGTATGCATCCTGAAATAAGAAAACCACATCTTTAACTGAAGCATAATTGAACCTTCAGCTGATCATTCAACACAGTGTATGTGGTCGGTCCAGTTACCTTGAGGTGATCTTGCTGGGCCAGGTGGCTTCCATGATGAACTCTGGGTCCGGCTGGTCCTGGCTGGGCCTCGCAGATCTTCTCCTGGTGCCGTGGCCCAAAGTGTTGCTGCTGGATCTGCTGCTGGAGCTGCTGGTGCCTGGAGTGGGTGCTCTGCTGTTGAATCTGCTGCTGTTGAGCGTGCTGCTGCGGTTGTTGTTGTTGCTGCTGCTGCTGTTGATGTGTTTGTTGTTGCTGTTGTTGATGATGTGTTTGTTGTTGTTGATGTGTTTGCTGTTGGTGTTGTTGATGGGGCTGTTGATGCTGGTGATTGTTTGACTGTTGGTGCTGTTGAGACTGTTGCTGTTGCAAGTGGTGTTGTTGTTGTTGCTGCTGGTGGGACTGTTGATGTTGCTGTTGGTGCGTTTGCTGCTGTTGAACTCCACCCTTCTCCAGGTGGTGCTGTTTCTGCTGCAGACCTACAGGCAGACCGCCCTGTCCCGCTCGGACCAGCCCCCTCTTCTTTTGGATGTGCTGCTCCTGCTGTAAAGTCCTCTGGTCCTGCTGTAAGGTCCTCTGGTCCTGCTGCAGCGCCCTCTGGTGGAGACTGTGGAGCTGTGCGGGGTCAGGCTGGGTCAAGTGGTGCTGGAGCTGGTATAGTTGGTGCCTCTGTAGCTCCTGTTGCTGCTGCTGTTTCATGTAGGGGTTTCCCCCCAGGTGTTGTACGGTCTGGGGTGCACTGTGCTGTGTGGGGCCCTGGGGCATATGGAGGACGCCCGGTGGGTTGTGCTCCTGTTGGGGCAGCTGTGGTGTGCAGTGGCCCTCGGGTGGGCGGAGCACAGTGTTCATGAAGGTGTTGCCTGAGAAAAGAGTGCCGACTGTATCAGAATTGATCCGGGTCATAATAGCAGAGGAGCCAGGGGCAATCTGGGGTGCCATCATCTGGCCGTGGTCCTGGGGTTTGACCTCGACACGGCCTACAGCAGAGGTCGACGGGCACGACTTCTGGCGCTTACTACTGCCAGACAGCATTGGGTCGTCCTGTGCTAGCCGCTTGGACACATCCTTGGCCTGCCGCTGTTCACCTACCCCAACCTGGGCCCTCATAAGGCCACTCTTCACGGGGGTGTACTCATTCAGTTGGACAGAGCCTGAGCAGGGAGGAAGGCCAGGGGTGGAGGGCTGGGATACATGGACGATGTTCCCAGCTGGGGAGGGAACAGATGCTTGCTGCCCAGTCAGGCTCGGGGAGCCTGGGTAAGCCTGCTGCTGGCGGGAGCTTGGTCGGATCAGGTTGTTGACGCTAAGGGTGCCCACAGTACCAGACTGGGCCTGGTTCTGAGTTTGTGCCTGGGAATGAGAGTGGGTCTGAGAGTAGGAGATGTTCTGTGGATGACGGGCTGTGCTAGGTCCGGTGCCTGCTGCTTCCCCTACCGGACACCTGGCAGACTGGGGCTTAGATGCTGGCGTCTCCATTGGCTTGATCATCTTTGTCTGCTGTCCCGTACCCCTGTCTTTGCTGTCAGAGGCCTGTAGGGACTTGGGGTTCAGACTGGGCTCCCATGTTGGGGCGTCAGTCGAGCTGGGGTTGTCCAGGGGGCAGCCCCCCGCCTTCCTCCCGGGACAATCCTGCTCCAACATAGCCAGGATATCAACCTGCTCCGTTGTAAATGGAAAAGGTCCAAAAGGTCCATGGAAGGTGCTGACGCTGTGACCCGTGGGAAGCATGGACGCCACAGAGAAGCCCCTTCCGGTGCCGCCGGACATGGGTGAGTCTGTCTGTCTGCTGGGAGTCTGATCCAGGGACTCATGGTCCAAGCTGTACCCATGTTGGGGGATCGCAGAGCTCCTTCCAGACGGAGCAGAGTCAGTGCTCGTGCCCCCCCTCTCCATGGCGGAGTCAGGCTGGCCCTCGCTCTGACCCTCCTTCCGCCTGCCTGAGAACAAGGTCACATTCTGCTCGGTGTGGTGGGCAAGTCCGGGGGCGGTCGTGGTGGTTTGCTGCATCGAGGGCCTGTTGTAGGTGACCCGCTTTCTGTATTCCGATACAGTTGAAGGCACAGTGACAGAGGGGAGGGAGAGAGATGGGGTGGAAGAGCCAGGGGTCGGAGTGGAGGGAACCGAGGGAGAGCCACCAGGCTTGGACCGGCCCTGGGTTGTTGTGTTGGTCTCCTGGCTGCTGGCCGGCTTGGTTTGACCCTGTGATGGGTTGAGCTGAGCAGACAGAACAGGAAGCACTTGCCTACATTCTACTGAGCCCACAGCACAGGCTGGGGATCCACACGCATCTGCAATCGGCACAGCTGAGCAAGTCTCCCGCAAAGTGGCTCCGGTCACAGTAGATCTTCTCTGAGAAGAACTGCCATTGGTGGCAGCCGGTGAACCTGGCACCGTGCTGGCAGAGAGAGGCTGTCTGTTCTCTGTGACTTTAGGTCGGATGTGACGGCCAACATCGCCGGCGACAGCCGGACGTTCACCCAGAGAACAAACAGTAGCGCCGGCCGTAGATTGATCAGCTGATAAAGTAGCACTAGTGGCAGTGGGTTGAGTCTGCGTGGGGCCGATACCAACCGCTGACGTACAGGGAATGACACTGTTCACACGGCTTCTAGTCTGACTGGTGCCGTCACCGGAGACTGCAGTAGTGATCCCACAGCTAACGGCAGGTGTGGACTGTGGAGAGCCTAAACAGCCAGCAGGGCCCTGCGCTGTGATTGCCTCAACACTCTGGTCCCCAGGCGTGTAAGCAGCAGTACTGACAGGAGGCCGGATCATCACAGCAGCTGAGGAGGACGAGGTTCCATGAGCTACAGTGTTGGCCTGTTTGTGACGGTCCGCGGACACAGCCACTGGCTTGGCTGTTGTGTTCACAGCGCCACCAGTCCGCCCCGGTTTGGGAACCTTCTTCTTTACCAATGGGCTCCTCTTTGGGGTGGCTTTCTTAGCTCCAGACACAGATGCTGCGCCGCGCTGCCTCTGCAAGACTTTTCCTCTAGCGACTGCCAATCCAGTTCTGGAAGGTGTCACACTCCTGACTTGGGCCTGCCTGATGGGAGAACTGTGTGGAGCTGGTGAAATGGTGACAGAGGATGACGGCGGCTGCTGCTGCGGCCCTATGGAGTAGGATGGAGCGGCCGGGGCCAGCTGGATGTTACTCTGGGTGGAGGGGCACGACGCCATACCCTGGGAGATGCTCTGGTTGAGGCTGCTGAGGGCACCCAGGGTGTGTAGGGCCACGTTGGTGGTGGGCTCCTCTGCAGTGCTGGGTTGGATCAGCTGGAGGCTGCTCTGGCCGCGCTGGGAGCCCGACTTGTCCGAGGTTTGCATGGGCTGCAGGGAAAACACTTGCCCGTTCACAGTGATGGTCTGAGGGGCCGTTGGCACCGGAGCGGCGGGAGGGGCCTGGGGGGCTGGAGAGGGGTTGACCGGCGGGACGGGACGGGGCAGAATGTGGACCAATTGTTTACCCACGACAATCTGTTGCCCAGTGCTGGACGTCGTGCTGCTGGTCACGACAACCTGAGCAGGCACGATGGGTGCCACAGCAGACACAGCGCCAACCTGGGGGTTCTGAGGTGGCGCAGGCGGAGGCTGATTGGAGGCCTGAATGATGACAATGTGCTGACAAGGATTCTGATTGGGTATGTCTTCCCTGACGACCTGGGCCGAACAGGGGTTGGCTTGCTGCAGGATGACAACACTCGGGCTGTTGGTGCTCTGAGGGGCAGTCACCGCGGAGACAGTCGTGCCAGCAGGGCTCACCTTTAACACTTGCATGGTCTGGAGGAGAGGGAGCACGGCGGCCTGGGGAACCATGGCTGGTTTGGGTTGAGTCAGGTCAGTCTGTGGATTGGACAGGGCAGCTGCCTGTTGCAGGACAGTGGGCGGAGTCTGTGACGCCATAGCAGAATGGGCTAAAACAGCAGGCTGAGGAAGTGCAGCACACTGGGGCTGGACCAGGACGGCTGGCTGAAGCCGAGGTGCACGCTGGACCGAGGGCTGGGCTTGGACGTGGGCAGTTATGGGCTGTGGCCTCATTTGAATGTGAACAGGTTCGGCCAAAGATTTAGTGGCCACAGGGCTCACAGAAAGCTTGTGAACATTCGGCAGCCCAGTGGTGCTAGTCTCTGGGGCAGGGAGAAACTTGCAGACTGGTTGCACAGTGTTGCCAGTCAGCTGTAGAGTTGTCCAGGTGGTCTGGGTACTCCCAGCAGCACTGGCACTGAGAAGGGTTGAGCTGCAAGGGACAGTCGTATAGCTTAAAGTCCTGATAGCAGCATTCTGGGTGGTTAGAACCGGGGGAAGGGCTGCAAGACTGGCCACCGGCTGCAGAGGGAGATGGGTGGTTGGACTGGCGGTGACACTCTGGGCTGAGGTGGCAGGCTGGGGCTGCTGGGGCAAAGCGGCGTTGACAGGGGGGAGAGGGCAGAGACCCTGGACAGTGATGTAGGACACGGAGGGGGGCAGTTTTGGGGCTGAAGGTGCTTCTGCTAAACACTGTTCAAGCGGCCTGATGCCAGGTCTGGACACTGCGGGTGTAAGGGTTGCCCCAGGGAGTAACGGAGGGGCAGAGGAGGGAGCACTGACATGTCCAAGAGCCCCGTTTACCCTAATTCTTGCAGCAACGTCACAAGACGACTGAACAATCAGAGCTTCGGCAGGCTGCTTTGCCAGATCGGATGCTGGACAAGGTTCCTTCCCAGCTGGGCCTATCACATTACCATTGGAGTAAACAATTATTCTTTTGGGAAGCTGGTGAGTAGGTGTAACTTTGGCGACTTTTGCACAGCGCAGCTTGCCCTTCCAGTGGATGGTGGGGTCATCTAGGAAGTTGATGTTGTGGGCTTTGAGCAGCTCGATGTATTGGCCACTCTCGTTCCGCAGCTCTTCAAGCTGTCTCCGGAGCCGTCTGATCTCCTCAGCTGCAATGATCGTAAACAACAATTGATGGCCATCACTAGACTAGCAGAACACAAACAAACTGACACAAACTGAACAGCAAAAAACACACTTGACGTAAAGCATTTGTCCGTCCTGTAACTGCATCCTATTGCATGGGCTCACCTTGTATGCGGTCTCCTTTTTCAAGAAGCATGGCGTCATTCTGTTTCTGCAGTTCTGTTATGTAGCGGTGTGCCTGCTCAAGGATCATGTTCTTACTCTGAAGACCGAGAAGGGTCAGCTGGAGATTTAACAGACTCTGACCAAATGTATCACATCTAGCCCTTAACATCAAACAACATAGTGGTGCCTGTTGGAGTTACCTGCTTTAGTGCCTGGGAACAAGGTAAAAGGTCACCAATCCGGTTAATTCCAGCGTTGATCTTCTCTTTCCGCTGTCTCTCAACTAAAGAACAAATACAAAAATGTTTTGTTTTTTTACTTAGCTAGCCACTCCCACAAATGCTGGCAAATGACACTGAACACTGAAAGAACCTCACCTGCATTATGAGATTCCTTGTTTTTCTTCTTGCTGCAAGAGAAAATAAAGTGGTTAGACAGGGGCAGGTGAGTCTTAGGGCAATATCTCATATTGATGTATTCCTGTGACAAAATGCGGACCGGTGGATCTGTAGCCATGACAACGGTCAGGTTGTTGATTTGCCCTTACCGTGGTGTATGGCCAGGAGTCTGGTTCTCTGTCATCTCCGGCATTCTGGCCAACTCTACTGCCAGCACAAGAAGCACTGGGTTAGAGTCACCAGGCGTGTAGGCCTACCGACAAATCCCCTCCATGGCCTACCTGAAATCCAAGTACAAAAGTCATAAGACACCAGGGAGTGAGAATGTATTAGACGAATGGGGTGTTTAATACAAGTATGTATAGCAATCACACATGAATAGATGTTCATCATAATAAATCTGTTTAGACACACAAAAACGTTGTTGTTGTTGTTAGGCACATTAATGGTATAATAAATATGCGTATACATGTGCATATATGTATGTTTATTTAACTGATCTACGCACTGGTAAGCTGTAATCATTCCAAAATGCACTGTGTCGCTAATCAACTGTCTTGTCAATAAAAGGGTGACTGTCTTTATGTAAACAACGAGCTTCGCCCAGCGCACACTGGTCGATGATCAAATCATCGTAAATTTACTGAATGCTTTCATGCATTAATTATATTGCGGGCAAAACATTCAGCTTAAAGAATACGTTTTATAGACAAATAAGTGTTTCAGCAAAGAGCAAACAAACGCTACGTTAAACAGGTACAGTAGCTGACGTTAGCTTGTTTGCTAGCTAGCACTGCTATCTGGTGTTGAAGTGTGTATTCAAACCAAACACAACTAGATAAAACAACTGCACACTAACATACACAGTACATGCGACAAAAGTAATATTGGGCAAAGTAAACGAACAACAGCTCTAGCTGTGTGTTAGCTTAAACTAGCTACTGTAACGTTAGCAAGCCAAGCTAGCTATACTTCAAGCTTGCTAGCCAGATTTTCAAAACAACACTATCAAAAGAAAAGGCCTGGTTAAAAAGTTGTCATTACAAACATATAACTGCACATTTGAAAAAAAAACGTAATATGCGTACGCTATCAACTTGCATGTCGTTTCCCCATTTTAGAAACTCATTCCTGTCAAAACTTTGGTTTTCCTTGGTAATCAACTCCAGTATAGAGCAACCTAACACCAAAATCACATAGTAAGAAGGGGGCGTTGGAGAACTTAAAGACGACCAATGGGAATCAAAATATTCGACCTGTGAGCCAATCATGTCTACTGGGAGGCTATCGTGATTTGAAAGATTGACGGGTCATGAACAAAAAAAGGTTGTTGTACAACGACTGGGACAGTAAGATATAGGAATGGTGGAATACATTGTTTTCCATAACGTTAAGACGTAGTTTATTTTTTACAGCTCAAGAGCAACGGGTCTGTCAGGAATAGTAAAGATGTCAATAACCAGTTCTCTATCCCCTATATAGTAAACTGCATTAGGATTCCTTCTAAAGTATTCCCTTTCAATATTGACCAACGTTGGAGACGTTTATTTATTACAATGTTTTCAGATAAATGCATATTGCAGTCTAGTATAAAGAGCTTCAGACGTACATAAATAAAATCATGAACCCACAATGCAAATAGTATTTCATTTATTTAGAGGTTAAAAAGTCTTACAATATAGAGCTCCAGAAAAGATAAAAATCTTCAAAGAAATGAGAAAACAAAACATGCTTCTACTACAGTGGAAAAGGCATTACTCTCCAAGCATGCAGTGCATTGGGGTTTCTCCTGGGCATCTGGTTCAGAGGGGCCCTGCAGAAAAGAAACTGACACACAGCCTTCCTACAACAGTGAAGAGATGGACAAAGTCATGAGTGAAGCAAACAGAAAGGTTACTGATACAGCGTGTGTTAAGTTTAGCTGGGGTTCTTACTAGAGGGCCACAAAAGGTCAACCTGGGTAACCAACTGTACATAGACTAACTATAAAGTGCCAATCCCAACAGAAGCATTCACATCAATCTCACTCATGAAATCCCAACCAAGGAACTCCATCAAGTAGGCCAGCTGAAGTGTTGAAGTCCTTAAACAGACCGGCACCCGCTGCTGGACATCTTGTACGCAATCACTTTGTTGGCAAAAAAAGTGAATATCCTCAAACCAGTTTATATTGTAATCCCAGAGGCTGCGTTAACACAGGCAGCCCAATTCTGACTTTCACATGCACTAAAAAAGACAGGATAAGAAAAGATCTGATGTGACTGGGCAAATGACCAATTAATAGGGAAGAACACACAGCCAGACTTTGGCCCATCTCACATCTAAAGGTCGCCCAAACTCTCACGCAGCATCTGTGGCAAGCCCAGGAGAAGCACCGAAACTGTCAGCATCTCAATGTAAAAAAAGAAAAAAAACGCAGCAGAAACAAAAACTGAAGAGGGAATTAAATAGATGGGTTGGGAAACAACCATTCTGAAACAGAGTGGAAATCAACTCAAATTCCCCAATACCTCAAAACCGTTCATCGGTCCCCGTGCCAGGATTGCCAGGCCGTTCTGCCCCCCGGACTAGCGTCGGAGCTTTGACGTTACGAGGAGGAATGAATTGCATCACAGTGCAAGGCTCACACCTGCATATTGCCAGAATCCACAAGTAAAACTTCTTTCCATAAGTTCCTGGACTCATGTGATGTGGGGGTGGTTATGAGTGTACCAAACGTGTCACAATAACGACACAATACCAATCAAATCACGTGTGTCAACGATAGTCTCTTACTGTAAAATATCTTCCCCTCTTCAGTTCTATTGTTTTGTTTTTTCCAAACAGAAAAAATCCCCCCTTTACAACTGCATTTAAAACGATTGTAACACAAACGGTATGATTTGCCAATACAGAACCCACCCCACCTCGTTTCGGAGCCCTTTGGGAATCTGAACCCTTTGTTTTCAAATCTCTAAATGAACAAAATAAGTAAAAATAAAAGTAAATGCAACATTTTGCGGACTTGTTGTTTTGATTCTCTTGCAAAAAAATGCAGCCATGTTGTTTTTTTACACTTTGAATTTCTTTTTCTGTTTTTAACGTCCTTTAAAGAAAGTGGCGAACGTGTAAACCCTTGAGGGCATCCGTCACAGTTCCGTTTTCAGGGAGACGGTCAGGACCATGCTTTTCCAAAGCCGCAGCCTCTACTCGGCCTTCTGCAGCTCTCCACCAGGGGGCGTGGTACACTGGCTGCGCAGGCTCTTCTGAAGCACGTGGGCATCTGCCGGCTCTATCCTCTTGTAGTAGTTCTTTTTCGTCTCGATGATCTCAAAGCCAAACTTCTGGTAGAAGTCGATGGCCGACTCGTTGCTGATCTGCACGTGACTGACAAGGCAAAAGGAAGTGTGTGAATTTTAAGTGACAGGAGCCGTGTGTGTGTGTGACTTCGGTTGCATCTCAATCGGTAGTCCTCCTTATCTGCACTAATGATAAACCTAAGACTTACAGGTAAATGTTGTCAAAGGTGCCGTCCTTCTCACAGATGTTTAACACATGGTTTAGCATCTTCGTTCCTGGCGACAAATCAAGACAGATGATTAAGTTTTTTTTTTACATTTAGTAGACAAGCTAATGTATGGCAATATATATGTGTAATGTATGTATCATCCTGGGTAAGACTTAGTCCCAGGTTTATATACATATTGACTAAAATACAAACGTGATTTATATTTTGGCCAATAGACTAGTGAGACATAGCCATAGTATTTTTATACCGTCTTCAAATGTATCTTGAACTAAGCAGCACGTCCTGATGAAAAAAGTGTGCTTTATTAGGCCAGTATGTTATGGGAGTTAGTGTGTCAAAGCATCAGTGACCTGTACACATTCTACAATGGATCAAATCCAGCCAAAAGCTATAATTCTCCAACTTTTATGTGTGCTTGAACTACTTCTTTCCAATAATATGGCCTTTCGACAGTTGTTCTCTGTGAGCCTATTTTGATTGCACTGAGATGACAAGTAAATATGGCATTGATCCGTCTGGAATAAAACCAAGAGAATAAAGACGTACCTATGCCTAATCTGCGGTAGGGCGCTAGACACCCCAGCGTCATGATGTACAGTCTCTTCTGGTTCTGAGAGTGGTCCACTCTGCAGCACACTGCCCCCACTGCTATATCGTTGAAGTATGCTGCAAACATAGGGGTTAAAGGTGAGGCCTACCACATCCATATAGTGCAGGATTTATAACAACAGCAACAACAAGTGCATCAAACCATCCCCTACCTAGTTTGGCGAGCTCTCCCACTTCCAGCACGTCCTTGTAGAATTTGTCATTGTAGCTGACAGGAAAAATGACCTGGTTGAGACGTTTCAACTGTTTAATGTTGTGGGGAGTTACATCCCCCAGCTCGATCCGGCTACTGGAACAAGAGCAGAATGATCAACCAGCCAGGTACATACAAACACATACCTCAACCCAAAGTCCTACAGAATACTTGGGAATATCTAGAGGTTTGCCCGGTCAGTCAGGTTGGCATCAGCCCAACAGGCATTGTGTGGGAAAAAACAACACTGAGCCAGACCAGAGCAGAGCACAGATAAGACAGGCATTCTACCACCGTAAAATGCAAAACATCTTGTTCGGTTTCCTGAGTTGTGTTTTCGTCAACTTTACAAACAGATTATCCCTGCGGAAATATTGTTCTACCTGGGTGTTAACAGTAATATAAGAATAATATGACAAGGATTGAAAGAGAAACAGCAAGTATCAAAAAGTTTAGGTAAATGTTAATCCCTGGAACAGAGTTTGTTTTTGTGCCTCAAGTCAATTGACCTCATGCAGGGAGCAAACAGAAGTATTTTTAGGGCAACTTCTCATGTTAAAACCTCTATGCGGCCAACAGCTGCTGATCATGTGTGCAAAAGCAGTCAGACAGGGCGTATTTAGTGACTGTGAAGACTGGCAACATTGCTGATAATAAAATTAAAGACATATGCCTGGTGGATTTAAGTTAAATCCGAGACACCACATCCAACAAACAGAACTAGACTATAGAATATCGTGTTGTGGGAGTGGTTTCCAATCTGCAACTACAAAGAGTGTGTTAAAAAAGTGTGTGTTATTATTAGGTACACACACAGGTCATGTTCGTTTACATAAACTATAAATGTGGCAAAGTACCTATGCAACCACACACGTTATTAGCTGGGAAAAATATGAGACACTGAAAATGCTTACAGGATTTGTATTAATGGTGTTCATAACATGGTTGGTAATTATTAAGATAATAATTAAAGCTAGATAATGAGATGATAATAACTGTTATACTCCGACACATTTTTTAAGGTATGTGGTACTGGGCATGACCCCCATTTTGCCCCATCCTCTTCAATGCAGACACCAGAGGTATCATTCTGCACACCGAAGCGGGGTTATTTTGGTTTTTGTGACTTTGCCAGCTTGAACGAGACTGTGCATTCACATCTGACAGGTCTCACTGACACACCAAAATGGTATCAACAATCATACCCTAACCAACGTTGCTTAGATAACCTCGATTTGTGCTGCTTATAAAATTAAAGAAACAAGTGGTGGTTTAATAAGTAATGACAGCGATCCTAACATAGGATGGCGTGAATAACGTTCCTTTAGGATTGTAAAACAATAACTGTACGGTGAACGTTGCAGTTCAATCGTCAATTACTTTCTGGTTGCCTAGTTCACATTTGTTAGCATGTTGTTCGCAAACAATAGATATAACGCGTACACTACTAGCTAACAATACACTGCTTTCCCATTTAAAAAAGAATAGCCAGCGTTATATAGTTAATTATAAATGGAGAATAAATTATTGTGACAAGCTATTGTAGTCTAGGTTGCTAGGTACTAGTGACAGCCAGCGTCACAGCTCTAACTAGATACTGACTGTATTTAATTGGTTCCAAGTTGAAGTTAGCTAGGTCGTGTTAGACACCTAGCCTCTGTCAACTAACTGTGTTAGCTAGGTCGTTTTAGACACCTAGCCTCTGTCAACTAACTGTGTTAGCTAGGTCGTGTTAGACACCTAGCCTCTGCCATTTAACTGTGTTAGCTAGTTCGTGTTAGACACCTAGCCCCTGCCAACTAACTGTGTTAGCTAGGTAAAGTAGCCAGCTAGCTACAGTTAGGTACAATACTTGAACATGCCTGGAGTTGAGTGGGTGATGGGGTATCCACTTAAAACATAGTGTCACGATAATGTTGGCTTTGTACGGAAATTCCGCTATAGGCAAGTTAGCTAGGTTGGTAGCCAATTCGCTAACTAGCAACACGAACTAGCAAACACAGGTTACAAACTAGTGCCACTTTTTCAAGATCTAACCCCTCTGATCACGAATGCTAGCAGTAACAGTACCTACTACACACAATAATTAGGTGAACAAGTATACATACTAACTAGTTACTTAGTTAGCAAAACATTTACAACATTTGGCTAGTAGCCGGTAACAAGCAGAGAATCACTAGGGCTTAGCTAGCTAATGTTAGCAATGCAACCAAACCCCCGCCCACCCCCATCCAGTTAAAAAAAGACAAGAAAAAACTTTACTCGTGCTAGGACCAGAGACAGGTCTCTAAATGTCTTTACTCACCCTTTCATTGTCAACTACTGTTATTCCTTAGTTTCAATGTGAATAAAGTTTGGAGTAGTTTACGGCTCGGACGGGGGAAATTTGACAGAGTTCGGGTTGGGGTTGCCTCCCGTTGTACCCTCCACATGTATGTTGCTAGCTGTTAGCTTAGCTACAGCACTCCTCCACGACAGATTGTCAACTCTGACCCCGCATGCGCAGAACGTTGCTGTGATTACTATTATTTTATTCACAAATGTAAAATAATAATTTGTGTTTCTTTGTTATAACAAAGTGAAACAAACATTTTGTGGGATTTCTGTGCCTGATAAATGGTATAAACTTTGCAATTTTTGTTACTTTTTGCATGTCCAGACATACTATTTTATTATAAAATGTCTGAAGTTATGCAAGTTGTAATTCATGTGGGTTTTATGATTGTCGTAAAATACCATGTCATGCAAATCTCCCGTGACATTTTAATTGTCACGTTCCTCAGCTAAGATATTGCTTACGGCAAATATAACGTACTGAAAGGATTTTACCTAATACGAAACTATCTGCTCTCAACATCGTATTTTATCGTAGCGTTAGTGGCAAATGCTTGCAACGTCTGCGTATGGGAATCCTTACCCATTTCTTTACACGAACCTGCGGTATTATTCTCCGTCATTTTGGCTTAAGCGCAAGAGCTTTTTTCGTATTGTGGAGCCTTTGATATGTTAATATTCCGAGCCTGAATAGACATGGAGCATGTCTATTTAGTTATTAACTCGCTGTTCATGTTTGTATTTTTTTTATATCAAGCTATGTTAAGATGTAAGTCTTTCAATATATAGGATTTTTCTCCCATAGAGATGGATAGAAGACGTGTGGTAGCATGGACATCGGCCTGTAACAGTGGATATATTATTTTTTAGTATTTTAAGTAAGTTTGTAGACATATTCCCACAGAAGACATATTTAGTTAGTTTAATACCTTTATAGTACACATCCTCCAATAACAGTGTCTGCCAATATGTTTACATTTAGTATAAAGAAAATACTATATTGTATTTCTATATATATATATTTATATACTTGCATTTATATAGTTATATATATTTCATACCTCCAAACCTACAAGGCATACATAGTTTTAAAAGAAATGTCAACGTCAATTGTGAGAGGTAGACATCCAAACTGCTCCTGCATGCCACTATTTGCTCTCAGTCAGGTTTTCGGACTTGCTGTTCAAACTTCCCAAGACATCCCGTTGTGCTGACATTCAAATGACATCCAAAACAAGACCATAATGCAAAGCAGCAAGGGGACTTGGCCCTGCTGACCTTGAGGCTATGATAAAACCCCTCATCCTTCCCCAAGTTCCTATCTCTTCACAGCCTTCACACTTACATGGGTACAGCCCAGTCGATGCTCTTCTCAGCCATGGCACCCATGTGGTGGAACCTTCTCTTAAGCTAAGACAGCAAAATTCATGGCTATTTTAAAATAAAACTTGTGAAAAACGACTTTTGACTTCATGAACAAATGCTTGCAATTTGTGTGATTATTGTTAAAAGATTTTTTCTCGTTGCCGATGGTTACCTATCTATCTGAATACCCTTTAATGGGATGTGTGTGGTTGCCACACCTGGCTATTTTAAGATGAACGCATGCACTAACCGTTATTGATCATAGAGCTAATTCTAAATGTGTAAAATATGAAATGTATAACATAAAATTGTTGACATATGCAAGTCCTGGATAAGAGCATTAGCAAAATGTTAAGCAAATGTATGTGATGAAAAGGAACCTATTCGCATGTCAACAGGTCGACTGGCCTAGATCTAAAGCACAGACAGAACTTATTTATCGTTCTTGTCACTGCCAGAGATTACAAAAAGAAATGTATCTTGATATAGACTGCTTTACTATGTATTTGGTTTGTAATCTAATTGTTTTAAACGGAATCTTAATTTGAACGGTAATTAAATTGTCTCCATGCTCTAGCAGACGCTATTGAATATCAGCGCAGAGGGGTTATCTATCCAAGTCTATGTTGCCAGTGATACCAGAGTCGGCTTGAGCCACCACCAAATCAGTTGCAGACAGTGTTGTGCTCTGAGTGAATGAAGTCACCTGATCGTTTGCCTTCGTATCGCCACTCATATCTTCCATAGGAAGTGGACCAAGACGCTGGACCGTTTCATTTCTTAAGGTAGCTACACAATTGTTTTATCGTAAAACGAACTTCAATGTCTAATGTGGCTGTTCAGAATTCTATCGAGATGCATACAAATTGCAGATCCAACGATTTACATCACCTATGATGATCAGTAAATTAGTCGACTAGTAAACGGTGGATGTCCATTGTTTTTCTTAATATTACATAATAGGATCCAAGTCCTAAATGTGTGATTATTTACAGGGATAGTGATTGGGAAAACCCATTTAAATGCACTGTCGTGTTTTTCCTCACTCGGTCAGGCCTATTTGAAAAAAACATTGTAGAGATTCGCTATGCGCTGGTACATTTTTAACCTTGTCGCGACCACGGAATAAACGCTGAAGGTTTTTAGCGTGTCATTTTCATCACTGGGTAGATTTGATCGTGATCAGACATATTATGACGATGTCATCATATCATCTTCTCAGATACATGGAGTTTCTTAAAATGCGCAAAAATCTCACTCTGTGTAATGCAACATTGCCATTTTCAATACATTTCGGCTTGTTACAATGTAACAACGGTTTATCTTTCCTTGCATTTCATCGCCGGTCATAGACTAGTCTTGGGGGGAAAAAATAACGGCGATATAACGCTCATGGAGGTTTACGTGCACAGGTCATGTGATTATGTTGACACCGCTGGCCAACGCAGTCAGTAGGGAGACTCACGACGAATTTGATACATTCTCCAGATATTCTCCGCATGTCACATAGTATTTTAATTAAATCTAGACTTTTTTTTCAAGTCTTTTTTTCGTTGTTGACTGGCTATTGGCAGCTTTCTACTTGAGGATAAGTGTGTTTTTAGCTGAGGAAGAAAGAGAAAGGTGAGCTGGAACGCCAGAAGAAGAATCACTCAATGCATTTAGTACGAGCGCGTCCTAACCCTACCGAGTACCTGCCACAGCGCCATCACAGCGCCACCGGCATGTTGAATTTATTACCAGAAGTGTCCGCTCCAAGGAGTACATTCTTCTAATGATGATTTAATGCATTATTGTCTTACTTCCTAATCAACATCTGAGAAGGCTATAGGTTAAAGCATTATTGTGCAACCCCAATGAGCAACACACATAGGCCTACATACACACATACACATTATTTCTGTAAAGTTCTGCATGCCTAATCTATATCTTAATTTTTTTAAATAATATACTTCTTTAGCAGACAAGGGAAATACTGACTTGTAAATTACCACAATTTCATAACATTTGAATTTGTGAGATTTTGCAACACCTTGGATTGAACACTTACTATAGCTTAATTGTTATAATAGAGCGTGCTAAACGGGAAATTGTTTTAGGTATGCTAAAGCTCATATGTTTGTAGTCAGTGGTGGCCGACTCTAAAGACATTCCTTCGGATAGATCACACCATGACAGTACATATCTCATATGTCACGTGACTGGTCTCACTTGAATTGGATGAGTCCGAAGAACCTGTAATCATCATGTCCCTTCACACACTGACTTGTATTTCAGCAGGTCAGTTGTGGGCATTTTCCTTTTAAAAGTTTTTGACTTTGGATGAGGGTTTGCTAAACCTGGATCTGTTTCCTGTTTCAAAGGAGTTTTTCTAAGTGCCACTTTTTGCATGCTGTGTACCAGAGATTAGTTTTGCTTGGTAGGTGACTATTCTAAAGCGAGATAAGTACTGATTAAGTGTCACAGGATTCGTCTTTACTCATGTCTTCCAATGACTGTGAGTGTGTGAATCAGTCTGTTCATGTCTTGTCTATCAGACCAACCAAAAAAATCATTTTTGAGGGGACTTCCTAGTCTTACCCCAGTCTAGAATTTTCCAGTTCCTCTATTGACCCCGTGTATCTCAGCCAGTCATGTGATTCAGACCACATGAACCTCTATACCAAAATCACAATGGAAATTATTGAACTATTGAATGAGTTTTGCTGTATGTGTCTTTGAAGTGGTTCTATATCAGCGGTTTCCTTTTGGTTTCAAGAGGCTATTTTGCACCTCTTATATGGGAAATAAATAAAAACACAGATATTTAGTTGAATCAGTCGAAATAAAAAAATGCCTTTACAAGT
This sequence comes from Dallia pectoralis, assembly GCA_029465975.1. Classification (NCBI taxonomy): domain Eukaryota; kingdom Metazoa; phylum Chordata; class Actinopteri; order Esociformes; family Umbridae; genus Dallia; species Dallia pectoralis. The sequence continues at coordinate 21,035,395 of CM055733.1, forward strand.
CCTATGCTGTCCGCCGGTGTGGGCAATTGAGGGAATCCTAAGCCATCCTATGTCAGTAACATCATGCATTTATACATTGTACCTATTGGGGGCGCTGCTGTGTTACTAACCTCGTATGGTCGACCAGCGTAGTCCTGGCCTCGAGGAAAAGGCCTATCCATCTGTGAGAAGGACAAAAGGGCAAAGGAAGCACAGATTGTGTGTGTATTTGTGTGTGTGTGAGCGAGTGTGTGAGCGTGAGTGAGGAGGGTTTCTTACAGCTGTATACATTCAGAAGCGCAGCTAAGGAAACATTATCCGGCGTTAGGGCCCCTGTGTCTTCTTGTCAACAGAACAGCTGCAGTCTTCTGCCTCAATGGATGATATTAAGTAACGACATATTGAGTCTGTGTATAGTTAGGGTGCCTTATGGATTAGTTATCTTTTTGCTGTGTGAGCGATAAGAAAAGGCTTAGAAACAGAGGCAGAATGTGTGAGAGGGACTCATATCACTGTAGAGAGAGATGGAGAGAGAGAGAGAGAGAGAGAGAGAGAGAGAGAGAGAGAGAGAGGGGGCTGCTGGGAAACAGCCCACGCCCACGCAATGATGCTTACCCAGGATCCTCTCTGATGTTTGCCTGCTGCGTCACACATGGTTAGACAAAGTCTGAAGGATGAAGAGAGAGGATGAAGGCTGTGTGTCCTATTTCTCCCTCACGCTGATGATGGTGAATCTTGAGTCGTGAGGTTGGGCTCTAGTCTGTGGAAAATCACCATGGTTACAGCCTAGGAAAGAGAGGATATTCCCATAGTAAACACACCGCTATACAAGAACAGGTATGTGTATTCAGGAATTAGGCTATTGCATATACATTGCTAGATCTGCATTTGTTATTATCTGATTGGTCGAACGTTTGTGGTCTATTAGAAATGTGGTTATTTTCTGAAAGCTCATTTCTGTCTATTAAAATGTTACTAAATGTGCCTCAGATCTGACCAACCAGGATGGACCTGTCCAAGTTGCCCAAGATCCGTGATGAGGAGAAGGAGAGTGCATTTGGATTCGTCCATGGAGTCTCTGGCCCAGGTCACTATCTCTCACACACACACACACACACACACACACACACACACACACACACACACACACACACACACACACACACACACACACACACACACACACACACACATTCGCCCATGTTACACCTACTCAAAGATAAGATGCTTTGTCATAGGTCAACTTCTACCGTTTGGTCAATATCACTCAAGTTAACATGCTGTTGAGTTCAGGCTAAGTCTCTTTCTGGCGTGTGTCTGGTGTTGATCCGGCCTGTACGACCTCTGACCTGTGTGTGACCCTGTACAGTGGTGACGGCCACGGCGATGGCGGGGGCAGCCATGTACGAGCTGGTGAGGGTGGGCCACCGTGAGCTGGTCGGTGAGATCATCCGCCTGGAGGGAGACATGGCCACCATCCAGGTCTACGAGGAGACCTGTATCCTACCGGGTTCCTAGACAAGGAAATGCACTTTGATGGGAATAGGTTGCTATTTGGGAGACATGCTCTACTGTACCTTTAAGTGATTATTACTGGATATGTGTGTACATCGCATAGACACTTACTGTAAATTCACCCAGACTGACATCCACCTAACACGCACACACACGCACACACGCACACACTCACACCCTCCAACACTGTGCACACGTTTCCTGAGCGTGTGCACAGCGGGCGTTTCTGTCGGCGACCCGGTGCTGCGTACAGGGAAGCCTCTGTCCGTAGAGCTGGGACCGGGCATTATGGGCTCCATATTTGACGGTATCCAGCGCCCCCTAAAGGACATCAACGACCTCACACAGAGCATCTACATCCCCCGCGGAGTGAACATCGGAGCCCTCAACCGAGACCTTAAATGGGAGTTCTCACCCGTCAAGAGCTTGCGGGTGGGTCACAGTTAAGATTAGTTAGTTAGTAATTGTTTGAGTTGAACCCAGGGGCACACGCTGAACCCTGTACCCTCTATCTATCAGGTGGGGAGTCACATCACCGGGGGTGATATTTATGGGATGGTGTTTGAGAACTCCCTTATCAAGCACAAGATTATGCTGCCCCCGAGGAACCGAGGGACCGTCACCTATGTGGCCCCCCCCGGACACTACGACGTCTCTGTGAGTTTCACCATCCTAATCACAGTCCATTGTAATGCACATGTGTGGTCAATAGGGGGTGTGTGTACGTATGTGGTAATTTCAACATTTAGACTGAGATGTGTGTGTGTGTGTGTGTGTGTGGTGATTTCAACATTTAGACTGAGATGTGTGTATTGATTATAACATTTACACTGAGGTGTGTGTGTGTGTATTGATATCCACATTTGGACTGAGATGTGTGTGTGTTAATGTGTTGTGTCTCTTCAGGGATTTAAAAATAAAAGTCTTCATTTTTTGTGTGTTTTGAGGATGTGGTGATGGAGCTGGAGTTTGAGGGGCTGAAGGAGAAGTTAACCATGGTCCAGGTCTGGCCAGTGAGACAAATCCGCCCGGTCACAGAGAAGCTACCTGCCAACCACCCACTGCTGACCGGACAGCGAGTTCTGGACGCTCTCTTCCCGTGAGCTCCTCTATTACTCACTCTTTCCCGCAATCCTTCCCTCACTTTTCTTTGTTGCTTTAGAAAACCTTTTACTGAACTGCTCTGCGTTACACCCTTTTCACATATTTCTGTCATTCCATCTCTACTTCAAGAAAACAATGAAAAAGTATTTAATTATCTCTGTTTTAATATCTGTGGTTCCATGAAACTTGCCGATTTTAACCTAAAATCATTCTCAACTCTCCTGTCTACCTGTCTTTCTCTGTCCTCTTGTCTGTCACTTACTACCTGCCTGTGGGTTTGTGTCCAGGTGTGTCCAGGGAGGAACAACAGCCATACCCGGGGCCTTTGGCTGTGGTAAAACAGTCATCTCCCAGTCCCTGTCCAAATACTCCAATAGTGATGTCATTGTTTACGTAGGCTGTGGGGAGCGCGGGAACGAGATGTCCGAAGTCCTGCGAGATTTCCCAGAGGTGGGTGGTGACATGATCTCCATAATCATTCCTTAGTCTGTTTTCATTTCAAGGTAAGAATGATAGACAGCATTGTCTGTCCAATAGCTGACCATGGAGGTCGATGGGAAGACCGAGAGCATCATGAAGAGAACAGCGTTGGTGGCCAACACCTCCAACATGCCTGTGGCTGCTAGAGAGGCCTCCATCTATACGGGTAAGAATCAATCGGAGCACAACGCAGCCCTCCTTCTGGCCAATGACAGGCCAGAGACCACAACACAAAGCGCACTGACTGATCGAGCACTTCTTCAACACGTGTGACTGCAGGGATCACGCTGTCTGAGTACTTCAGGGACATGGGCTACAATGTGAGCATGATGGCTGACTCCACCTCCCGATGGGCCGAGGCTCTCAGGGAGATCTCTGGACGCCTGGCCGAAATGCCGGCTGGTGAGTGATGGCTGCTACCCGAGAACAAAGCTATGTACGGCACCACGTGTCGAGCTGGAGTGAAATACTAGGGCCTGGGTCAGATATGTATGAGGTGAACCCGTTTTGTGTGTCCACAGACAGTGGTTACCCTGCCTACCTGGGAGCCCGCTTGGCGTCCTTCTACGAACGAGCCGGCAGAGTTAAGTGTCTGGGCAACCCAGAGAGAGAAGGCAGTGTCAGCATTGTGGGGGCGTAAGTACAGTAACACCTCCGCGCCACACGGGGCGCGTATTTGACTCTCCGCTACGCAAAGGCGGAGGTAGGCTGCGTCTTCTGATGGCTGACAACAAACAAGATGAAACTGGTGTTTTTTCTGCGCAGTGTGTCTCCCCCTGGTGGTGACTTCTCGGATCCTGTGACGTCAGCCACACTGGGTATTGTTCAGGTGGGTTTATGTCTCGCTCTTATTTACCACACTCATCTGGACGACTGTGAGCCTTCATCTTCTCAACCTCTATCTTGCTGCCTCCTTTATCCTGTCTCCTCCCCTCAGGTGTTCTGGGGTCTGGATAAAAAGCTGGCCCAGAGGAAACACTTCCCATCGGTCAACTGGCTGATTAGCTACAGTAAATACACACGGGCACTGGACGAATACTACGACAAGCACTTCCCTGAGTTTGTCCCGCTGCGCACTAAGGCCAAGGAGATCCTGCAGGAGGAGGAGGACCTAGCAGAGATCGTGCAGTTGGTCGGAAAGGTGCGGAGCGACGGGCCGGGTGGAGAAGGCAGGGCCAACGTCGGCCCCGTGTTTACGTTGTGTCGTGTTTTATATCCACCTGATCTTCCAGCTGTCCCGCGTTTTCATGTCTCTGTGTGAACAGAGGACAGGAGACAAGGGCAGGATGGAACCTCATTTGTGATTGTCCTGGTTGTCTTGGTGACAGGCATCGCTGGCGGAAACGGATAAGATCACACTGGAGGTGGCCAAGCTCCTGAAGGACGACTTCCTGCAACAGAACGGCTACACCCCCTATGACAGGTAACTCTGTCTCTCCCATGACGACGTACCCAAATACTTCGGCCAAACACCAAAATGATGTACTAACGTTCCCTGCAGGTTTTGTCCCTTCTATAAGACCGTGGGCATCCTCTCCAACCTCATTGCGTTCTACGACCTGGCGCGACATGCGGTGGAGACCACTGCCCACAGCGACAACAAGATCACCTGGTCCATGATCAGAGAACATCTGGGAGAGATCCTCTACCGACTCAGCTCCATGAAGTTCAAGGTACCCCAGCTCTCTCATTATTTGGCTGTACAATCTTCCTTGTGAATCGCTCTCTGGCTGTCTCTGTTTTTGGATGTTTCTATCTCTGTGTTTGGTTGGGTTTCTCCATATGGCTGTCTCTCTAAGTGTCTCTCTCTGTTTGGCTGTGTTTCTCGTTGTATGTCTGTCTTTCTGTCTCTCTCTGTTTGGCTGTGTTTCTCATTGTATGGCTGTCTCTCTGTCTCTCTCTGTTTGGCTGTGTTTCTCACTGTATGGCTGTCTCTCTGTCTCTCTCTGTTTGGCTGTGTTTCTCACTGTATGGCTGTCTCTCTTGGTATTTGCCTGTAAATGTATCTGTCTCTGTAGTTCTATGTCTGTCCGGATTCCTCAGCATCTGTTTTCTGATCTGTCAGGATCCAGTGAAGGAGGGGGAGGCTAAGATAAAGCATGACTACGCCCAACTACTGGAGGACATGCAGAACTCATTCCGCAGTCTGGAGGACTGAACCTTCATCCCTGACCTTTGACCCCAGGAGCAGTGCAGCTCTGTGTCACCCTGGCCCAATCCCAAATTGGCCCTTTGACCCCACCACACCCTAGTCACCCATGGAAACTTGCCACGCCTTGACAAGTGAAATCCACCCTGGTCTGGCTCCGCCCTTATGCCATCTGGCCGGGTGGAGGTTTAACAGTATTCTTTAGAACTCTAGGTTCTCTATGTCTAGGGTTCTGGGTCTGGCGGTCAACTTGATTCTGGGTCGACCCGTACTCTGCAGCTTTCTTCACTGCAGCATCACATTCCACTGCCTTGTGTTTACATCCAACCTTCCGCCATAACACACACAGTATGTGTATGTGTGTGTGTGTGTGTGTGTGTGTGTGTGTGTGTGTGTGTGTGTGTGTGTGTGTGTCTCTCATTACTCTATGTTAACCCCTGCACTGCTCGTCCATCTTCTTCTCTGTCAGTTTTGGACATTGCCTAAAGATCCAGTTGTGTACTTGAAAACTTCAGTTGATGTAACTTTCATTAATCATCCCTATATCTGTACAGACGATTGATGAAGATAACAGGAAGTAATTAATGAGCAGAATGACTATATTTATTTTAGGTGCATGACACGAGTCTTGGCTCTGTGTCGGTTGTCTGTCTAATGATTGTATTTTTTGACTTGAGTCTTGTGTGGCCTACTTGCCTTGTGTCTGTAAAAGATGGTGTCGTAGCCCCTAGCAACGCTCGCTCATGTGAAAAAGTGTGTTTAAATTCCCAATAATAAAAGAGGAAGACAAAATAAAATTGTGATGGTTGTTTCTGTGTGTTTGGCACGCACACACACACTTTCTGTACATAAACTAAATGTGTGTGTGTGTGTGCAGTGTATGTGATCCTTATAAACAATAACAGTAGTGAACACACTGGTTAACATGTACATTTGTGTTTGTGTTAGAGGATGTTTGTGGTGCTGCCGGTTTAACTCGTTTTGCAACATGTTTCTGATCCCTTTGTGGAATCTGTCCACCCTTAAGTTATCCACTGGAATGTGCTTAGCTTAGGGGTTCAGTTGTGTCACACAACGTGTCAATATTGTCTGTCTCTTTGGTAAGAAAAAAAGACATGCTAGACTAGTTATAGTGACTGCAATCACTTTGTATTATACATAGCCTTTGTCCTGTCGAAAGTCTTCAAAGTATGCAGCTGGCAAAGCAATTGTGACAAATCCCTTCTGGTATGCTGTGCTACGGGCTGACAGTGACTTGTTTAGATGAGAAGAGTGTAGTCTCCCCTGTGAACTCCCTTTCAGGACAGAGGCCAGACTACATAAGGGGCCAGACTACATGAGGTGCCAGACTACATAAGGGGTCAGACTACATGAGGCCTCCTCCTCCACACACCTCCTGTGGACCCGTACACGTTGATGGAGGGAAGGACTGTGTTCGTGCAAATGAATGAGCGCTTATATCAACCGAAGCCGGTATAGACGGTAATGGAATCCGCACCTTGAACGCGTTATCCGGGACTTATATAAACGAAGATAACGATCTCTGGTTCATTTCCAGGTGGGTTAAGAAAGGTTCCTCGCTGTTTTTTAATTGTTTACTGCGCATTTTGATTTCGGCCGCGTTCTGATACAACCGTGACATCAGTATGGTCACTAATTTTAGCACTTCGATTTCGCACTGTGTGTAAAACAAATATTTGCATTGATATGAGTTTCTACCTGAAAATCGCTTTATAGATCAAATTCCCGTATTCAAAATGATTTCGTGAAATGATTTTGAAAATTTTCCTTCCTGTCTTTTCAAATCAATTAGACCTGTTGTTACAAAAATAGGCAACTTTTATCCCCACGTAGATGGTTCCTCACCTTGAGATCTGTGCACAAACAATATACTCGGAGTAATGTTTTTTAACAGCCAATACAATATTTACCAAACAACAACGTAATCAATGGAGTAATCAATGCGACACAGTGTGGAAATGATCAACGCGAGAGTATGGAAGCAATCAACACGAAACCGTTTGGAAGTAATCAATGCGAAACAGTTTTATTAAGAGGTCTGGAACTTTTGTCTGGCGCCACACTGGCGTTTGAATGGGCCCGGGGATAAACTACTAATAAGTATAAATACATCCGTATGTTACTTAAGAATGATTTGGAAAGAGAAAGAACCATGCAAAACCAACCCTGACTACTTTGTGTTTACAGTCTCTAAATAGAACTGAAGTTTGTGAAGCATTGAATTATAGTTTCTGGATAAACGTTTATAATGGCCCGTAGACCCGGTTCATGTTGAGGAATGATCTACCATCAGGTAGTATAAAGGGTCTCTGCCTGGTTTTGGGTTTTGATTAACTTGTGACTCATTAACCAGGCTACATTTCTATCTCACAGGCAGGGCAGGATTAACCAGTTCTGGTGTGCCTCTGTCATCTATTGTCCTAAATTGGTCAGCCCAGCTGCTCTTCTATAGGTTGACATTTATGGATCTTGAATATTCATAGTATCGGTTCAACAGAAAACGTTGTTAGGAGTTCTCTTTTAATCAGAACAACGGGTTAAAAGCTTGACCTTTGCATGGTCTTATCACTGTTCTTTAGGACTCTGTAACGTGTACGTCTTAAGAGCAGGGGCCAGTTACGAACAGGTCTCCCTACCACAGCAAGATGTGTTGTCTAATATTCATGCCATAATGACTGGTGTGTTGTACATTGTATATAACTCCCTTTTCTACACATTTAGCAGAACAGTGGGTCCAATGGACCGGGTGGCTCGGTCGGTGGCAGGAAGTGACCTCACGGATGAGACTGCCTCCGTTGGGGAGAGTAGGGGCAGCTCTGATGAAAATGAGGTGAGACACTGAGAACAGAAGCTGTCAAATTCATGTCCTGACTTTTGTACATTGTGCCAATTGTAAACATTTGACTATTCTGTGTTCGTGACAACCGCTGGGCCGGCACATTTCAGCTGCTTCATTGTTCAGTTCTGCGCCTCCTGTGAGAGAACTTAGACCTCGCTTGTGTCACTTCATGGTTTAGAGCAGAAATGACATCTGAACTACGGTAATGACTGCTTCAATTACCTATTGTCGTTCTAATGTGACCTCTGTTTGACCTGCCAATCAGACATCAGACACTCTGAGCCAGTGTCTGCCCGTCCTCGTGCCCCTGCCCCTGCCCGTCCCTACCTACAGACAGAGGCTTGAGGAGTTCAAGAAGCTGTTCAGGGAACTGCCTGAGTCAGAAAGACTCATTCTGGGTGAGTTACATGAGAGAGAAATGGAGAAAGCAAGTGAGGCCCCATCCAAAAACAAACCTACACTATATTATCGTTTCTTTAAAGAAGTATTATCTTTTGTATGTACATATTACCTCCCTGCATGTTCCAACTCAGCTGAACTACTGGCCTGTGTTTGTCTCACTGGATGTCCTGTGTGTTTTCTCAGACTACCCCTGTGCTCTCCAGTCAGACATCCTGTTGCAGGGACGCCTGTACCTTACAGAGAACTGGCTCTGTTTCTACAGCAACGTGTTTCGGGGGACAAAGGTGAGATTGCACATGGGACAGGAAGCAGTCGGAAAATACAAAATAAGTTGTTGAGTTTACCGTTTGGGTGTTGAATGAATTGGATAATGATGGGCTGTGTTAGGGAAGTGAGTGTGCTTTGATGTTGTGGCTCACCGAAACTCAAAGTCATCCATGTTTGTTTTAGATAGCCGTATCTCTCAAGGACATCCAGACCATGTGCAGAGAGAAGACAGCCAGGCTGATCCCCAACGCCATCCAGATTTCTACTGTATCGGAGAAGGTACAGTCACATAGACGCCACATTGCTTTGGTTTATTATCCCAGGAAAGCTGTTAAGGTTGACACCATTTAATCCGTTGGGATCCTCAAAGTTGGCGCTGTGAGTTTTGGCTCACACTGTTGACAGAACATTCTCACATGCTTTTGACTGAAACACCTGCATCGTTAACAAGAGCAAAACTATATATCAGTTTGAAAATACGGGGTATAAATGACACAGAGAACAGATTGGCACACACATTTTCCGGGATCCTTTTGGGGAATATCCAGTGGCCAAATATCCACAAATGCTTCTAAGTGATAAGACAATATGATCTGTAGAAACAGACAGGGTTTATCCTCAACTCTGTTTTTTTGACTGCGTTCTCCTACAGCTGTTCTTCACGTCCTTCTCAGCCAGAGAGAAGAGTTACCTGGGGTTGTTCCGGATGTGGCAGAACACACTGATGGACAATGTGAGTTATGAAATGGGTCATGTTCTCCTTAGGAACTGTTATCTGTGGCGGCTCACTGGTTCTGTGTGTGATTGTTAGCATGCCGCGGTCCTGTTCATCTGGGTGTGGACATGCATTCAGGGCTCTCCAAATATCTGAGCCATCTTCCACACCCAGGTCCTGCACCATGGACACAATAGATTCTGTGTTCCTCATAGATCTAGATCGTTTAGACAGCCTTTCTGGACTGTCGTACGCAAGGCTCATTTGAGTTTATTCCCTAACTGATTGCGCATATCTAATCAGCCCGACTAGCGACTACAAAACTCGGCCTCGTTGTCTTGGCTCACGGTTGTAAGTTTCTTCCTCATTCGGTTAGTCATTGGGCTGGTTGTTTTTTCATTCTTATTAATGTAGGTTGAAAATCTGACAGGATTTTATTGACTTTTTACCATACTATCATAAAATGTCTGTGGTGGCCTAAATTGCAGTGGCATTTTGGGATCTAGGTTCAAATCCTGCTAGCAGATTAGCATGGGTACTGTGCAGGGCAGAGCAATTGGCCATCTCCATGTTAAGGTTTGGGAGGGTTGGTAATCTAATGTGGTCACCTGGCCTTGTCATGCTCTTGAAACTCATTGTGGAGGCGTAAGTGCCTGTGAGCACATTCGAGACAGAAGGCTGTAGAGTGTCTCCTCTGCCACGCATTAATCCCGGTTAGCCTGAACCTGGAATGACACGATATTTTTGATAGATGTGGTGTTGAAATGCCTGTGGCCCAGAAGCAAATGTGTGTTGCAGGGTTAGGATGGACATTGTTGATGGCAATAGACCTAATGATGTTTAAACCAGCCTGGGTCACCCCTTATAACAACGCTCTGAAATTAAGAGCATGATATTAAACAGATAAATGTGAGACCAAACAAAAACTTTGCAGGATGATAAAATCGAGACACCTCAAATTAATTTTTTAGCTAAAACATTGTTTGCATTGTAGGTTTAGAATGAAGATGTTCATTTGCATATACACCCCTAAGACCCACGTTGGGACGAAACTGAATATTCATAATGTTTTATTTGTTATCACTGATGATTTCAATGGCTATGTTGGGATACAGAATCGGAAATCCTAGAATTATTGCAACTTTTCGGGCCAGCTAGGGCAATACCCGGAAGACCAAGCACTATAGGGAATACAACTGCGCAAACAGCTTGCAAACGTTGTGTGGATGGGGAGTTTAAAGTTCATTGACCCCTCAAGGTGTGGCTTGTCAGCTTCATTTCGATGGGGCGCAAAACCCGCTGCGAGAAAGTTGCTCCTTCAACTCGCATTTGTTCAGTCCAGCGGTCTAGAGTGCCCGTTTAAGAGGCGATTTAACAACAGATCAGATTTTCGTTGCCAACGAAACGTGTATGGAAGCTATTAAGCAGTATATCGGTATCTATGGGCGGAGCTCGCGTTGTGCAATGTTTGATCGGGTTGCGAGCTGGGACTTCCTGATAGCATTGCGACATCGCGCAGGTGAACAGTTGTACCCGGACAAAGCTACAGACTCCACAACGGTTTGAAATATTAGTAAGTAAATCAACTTTGAAATGCCAGATTGCATAGATTACATTATTGATCCAAAAAAACAGATTGACAAACTGTGATTCTTTATGGGTAATTGGGTGGGTTAGATCTGTTGTTGTTGCCTGGGAAATCAATAGGTTGTAGAGTGGTAAAGTTTTATGGATATTTTGACCTTTTCTAAATCTTTATACCTCGCGAAAGCTTCGAATTACTTTCCTATGTTAGGCATTAATTTCAAAAAGACATTGACCCCATTGCACAGTTGTTATTTTCGCGATTCCTATCCTGCTTTAAAGGTTACTTTCTGCAAAGTCAATGCAACGAGTCACAGTAAGGGACCGTCAACAAAGTGCACGATCACAATAATAAACGGTCAACCAATATTTTAGTCTCTAATGCAACCTTACACGTGAAAAATGGATGGTTCAATCACAGTTTTACTCCGAAGACCTTTGCTAGCCACTTACCCTCGTTATCTCAATGTCGTTTGATTGACATTTTGAGTGACTGTTAATTCCACAGTAGGTTCTTAACCGTTGATTTGGCTTTAACCATATTTAGTCAAGCTGTATTCCTCCATTGCCTCATTGCTCAAAATCCACTTGAGACTTAGAGGACACAAGTCATGTTTCCCTATTGAATAAAAATACACACACGTTGTCTTGAAAGTTGTGAACCTCTGTAACATTTATGTGGAGTCTTTGACAAACAGAAGCATGACATGTAAGTTAACTCATTTTGCAATTGGATTATGTTTATGTTCAATTGCAAACTGGACATTGTGCCTTTTTGGGAAACCACTTCACATGTCATAGTGGTTGATCATTCATGGATGGTCTAGCTAGACACTACATGGGCTAATTTATCATTATGTTAACGTAACTGCATTTGTCACAATGTGACAACTATGAAGATATAAAAAAGCATTGCTGTCCATTTATGTTACTGATATATTTATTGTATTTTGGCGCATTGGTTGACTCAATGTGCGAAGGAACGAGGTGCGATAGTGGCATTCCTGGATCTGTATCTGAATCAGCCAGATTAGCATGTGTTGTTGATTGTCTGGACCGCATGCATAGTTAAGTCATATGCTCCTGTGTCTGTTTATCGAGCGTAACGATCTCACACACACACACACACACACACACACACACACAAACAAGTCTACCATTTTGATCTGGTTAGATGACTTGATGAGAGGACCCTGATTGGGTTGCACCACACGACTGGGTCTGTGAAATCATTCAAAATAACTCAGACTCCTTGAGAGGTGCCTATTCAAAACAAGGAATGTACAATGGGAATTTAAATCTATTGAAACAACGTATCTAACCATACGTAAAAACATAAGTAAATTGTGTAAACAATCTGATACTGACTAGAGCTATTCAGTAATACTAACACCATAAGTATAATTCAATATAATCCTTTAATACAAAAGTCTTCCGAATATAAAATCATTGCTCTAAGGAATGTCTCTCCTTAACAGTTGAAAGTTTGCACCTCCGGTGATTTTCAGACAATGAAATTTGAATACAGTAAACATGCCCTTGGTTAACGAATCCTCGCTTGTTCAATTGACTCTTTTGATAAATGCCTTCTACTTCGTCATGAGGTTATGTAACTTTAAATCAGGACAATAAGAATGTGTAAAATAAGACGCGTTCATTGTGTACAGCCAATGGCAACCAATGGCCCACACAACACAAACCTAGATAATAAGATGTTCTAAGATGCAATCATGTGACTTTTGAAGGGGCTCTGTGTAGAAGCCTACCCTTGATGTTTACAAGATAGGATTTTGACTTACTCGGCTTGTCTCCACTTCCATTGCCTAATGAGCTCAGAATAGTTTTGCTTGATAGTGCTGTGATTCAATAATGTGAGTATGGAAACACTACAATTCAAATCAAACTGACTGACTGCTGTGAAACTCTCCGGTAGTCATTTGGTTCACTTTTCCTTTGATAAAGACTTGTCTGATCGAAAGGTTGGGCGTGAATAAGAGAACCTGACCTGTTCAATGAACTTCAGTCCTGAGATGATGACAGGTTGACAAACTGTGGACTATGTTTTGCATGTAATTATAGTCACATGCTTGTGGAGGACGTGCGAGGAACATATCTAGACAGTCTGGACCCCTGACGGTTGGGTCAGGTAAGGTTGGGTAAGAGTTAGACACGGTCTGTGTTCGGTTGTGGTCCACATGAACAGTTGGGTAGAGGGTTCTTGTGTTACAGGAAGCGAGACCGTGATCATTGAGATTGAAATCTAGCCAATCGTAGTGTATGAGCAGCTATCGGGTGAACGTTTATTACCAAATCAGATATTAGGTCCACCAGGTACCTTTTATTCCTTTTAACAGAGGTGGGTTCAAACTCCAATATTAGCCTCATGCCTGTACTTCCACATTTAACCCTCTATCCTATTTTGTTCGCTCTCTGGTTCTCCTCTGGTTCTCCTAGCCTTTGACGAGTTTGGAGCTCTGGCAGATGGTCAAGCAGCACTATGGTAAAGATCTGGGCCTGAGCCTTGAAGAGATGGACAGTCCACAGGCATCACCTGATTCAACCACACAGACACAAACCAGGTAAGGAGATCCAGTCGCACACTCTGTGTGTGTGTGTGTTTGTGTGTGTGTGTCTCTCGCTTACTCAATCACTCACACAGCAAAAAAATCTGCCTGTCTGACACTTCCTAAATCGGTTTTCCCGTCGGGTCCCTTGTAGCCTGACCATGAGGCCTGGAGCAGAGGATTCGGCGAGGCCAGCTAGGCCGACGACCCTGCGCCTCCAGCAGGTGGATCAGGCCACCTTTGACCCCAACACGCCCCAGATGGAGGACCTGGCGTCACCTCTAGGACAGAGCACGGCCAATTCTGGGAATGCGGTAGGACACCAGTCATTAATGTCCCAGGTGGCATGGGGGGGTCGATACGTGACAGGTGGCGTGGGGGTGAGGGGCGATACGCGGCAGATGTCCCAGGTGGCGTAGTTTTTTTGTTTTACACTGTGTCTGTGTCTTACAGGATGATGCTCGCAGCACCTCATCCCAGCCAACTCCTGATATCTCTCTGAACCGGTCTGCCTCGGACCGGGTCTCTAAGCGCTCTGAGTTATCCCTGGACCTCAACGACAACATGGACCAACTCACCGACCAGAGCGGCTCGCAGAGTGCGGAGGAAGGTGAGGCTGTGTGTGGGTGAGGCTGTTTGCGGCTCTTCCACCCAGCAGGCATACGTGTGGTAGACATGTTGATTTGTAAATATGTTCTCCTCAGACGCTCCTCCTGAATGAGGCCAGGTGAGTTTGCTTGTTCTCACACTGCGATTTCTGTCTCTCTGCAGATGAACGAGTGTGTGTGTCGCAGCAGGGCAAACTCTACCTGAACCGGGTGTTTCACTTCAGTGCCAAACACATGTTTGATCTGCTCTTCACTGACTCAATCTTCATGCAGCGCTTTATGAAAGCCAGAAAGATCACCAGTGAGTAACAGCCTCCAGCTCCACCGTCTACACGGCCTGGCATAAGCCGCACGGCCTCTGATTCTGACTAGTCCTTGTCACGCTATCATTGAGGGGAAAGTACTTTTCTGGTAGTGTTGGGTGGGTGTTTGGGTGAAGGTGTGCAACGGTTTTGACATAGTAAGTGTGTCCAATTTGTTTTAAATCGGACTGGGTGTTTATAGAATGTCTTTGTGACAACTGTTTCTGTGATAAGTCCTTTATAAAAATACATTTTAATTTGATGCTGGTGTGGTTTTGTCAGATGCCAGCTTTGCCCAGTGGCATGATGATGCGTCGGGCACCCTGAAGCGACGCCTCAATTACACGATCACCATCACCAACCCCCTGGTGGGCAAGTTCTCCACCGCCACGGAGAATCAGGTGAGCCAATGTAGCCTGCCGGATATCTGGGTGGTTTACACGTGGGCTCCATTTCTGGTTTGTCGTTGTGTCTAGTGTTTCTTTGTTTTTAACGTGTGTGTGTGTGTGTTGACCGGTCAGACCTTATACAAGGAGGGCCAGAGCTACCTGGTGGATGCGGAGGTCTACACGCATGACGTTCCGTACCACGACTACTTCTACAC
The DNA here is from genome assembly GCA_029465975.1 of Dallia pectoralis. Classification (NCBI taxonomy): domain Eukaryota; kingdom Metazoa; phylum Chordata; class Actinopteri; order Esociformes; family Umbridae; genus Dallia; species Dallia pectoralis. The sequence goes on from CM055733.1 coordinate 21,050,528, forward strand.
CCAGAATCGCTACTACATCGCCCGCCTCTCGAAGCACAAGTGTCGCCTCAGGTGAGCAGGAGCTCACCCATTTTAACCCTAACCCATTTTTTTTTTTTGGATTTGGTTGGCGAGGTTTCTCACACTAGGTCCTGAGGCCTCACGTGGGTACACATTGTTTCTACCACTAGCATTTAAGCCGCTGATTAAAGTGATCAACTCTGCAAACTTTGATTTTTTGAGTCTGCCGTGGTGTGCTACAGTAAAAACAGAACCACACGTCTTCAAGATTGGGGTCATCACTAGTAACCGTCTCATATTGAAGATCGGATTTCCAACCACCCGTCTTTTCTCTTAATTCAAGGCGTTTAGACTAATTACCTATGCAGATTAATTTGAATATATCATTTACAACTGTGTCGTGTGTGTGTGTGTCCAGGGTCTACACAGATGTGAAGTATAAGAAGCAGCCGTGGGGGCTTATCAAGTCCTTCATCACCAAGAACTCCTGGAGCGGCCTGGAGGATTACTTCAGACACCTGGGTGGGTGGCAGGCCCTGGAGATGGACTCACTGTTCCTTATTCTCCCACTCAGTCTGGTTTTTCATCTCGCTTTGTCTTTTTTCTGCTTTTGTCTGTCTGTCTGTCTTGCTTGGCTTACCCCTCAGTGTGTATCTTTTTCTATGAGCCTGTGTTGTTTTTTAAACAATTCATGCTTCTAACTAGTCTGACTGGCTGGTTCAACCGTTCTAGGTTCCCCCTTCATCTGTTGTTGATCACTGCTTTCCATCTCAACTCTCTCACTGTCCCTCAGCTCCTCGAACCATTACATGACATACCATGTCCCCATGTAACCCCTGCCTGGTTTTTCCACCTGAAATTCCTATTCGGATGTTCTCATGCATCATCTTTTCCACACAGAATCGGAACTCATTGAAGAGGAGTTGGAGCTTAACCAGGGCGGGGGGGAACCCGGCCAGATCGGTGGGCTGCGTCACCGGCGGCGGAGGGCGTTCAGCCGGACGGCACCGGACCACCTGAAACCCGGCAAGCAATATCCGCCCGACCTGGAAGGTCACAGTGAGAGCAACGCAGGTACATGTGTGTTCATCTCATGTAACGTTCACAAAACTTGAAACTGCAAAACACAAGACGGTGCTTCTCTAATGACCGTTTCCCACTGTTGCCTGTCAGGCTCTTTAGATATAAAAGGTCCTCATCCCTGGAACATCTCCACCATTATAGCTGGGATGAGTGTCATGTAAGTAACCAGTGCCAGTCAACACTCAAATGCGAACGCCTCTTCTCCACCGCGTAGTTTATTGTATACATATTTTATTTACATACATTGCACGTCTGTCTGTGTACTCTCAATTATGAGTTAATTCTGTGTCCTGATCTGAAATGGCACCTCTGTACATTTATGTTGAGCCAGGGGTATTGGGGATTTGCATTGTGTGAAGTGTGTCCGTTAAACAGTTTTTTTCCTCGTTCAGTCTGTTCATCCTGACTGTGCTGAACCTGGGACTGTTCTTTAAGCTCTGGGCCATGGAGGACGTGGCAACTCGGCTGTACCTGACCGCAAAGCACCGCCTCCGGGAGAGAGCTGAGAGGAGGTAGGCTGCCACGACCCCCTAACCTCTGGGCTCCTGTGGCCTCGTCCTGAGACTTGTTGCACTTTCTCGCTCCATTTTGTGGTCCAACCTCTGATATGACGTGGGTTGGTGTAAGCCAGGGTGTTATGGACAGCTTCTTCACGGTCGTGCTGTCTACCTATCTCTTCCTCAGTATGGCCGACTTTGGACCCAAACTGGCGTTTCCACAACGGACCAGCAAGGAAACTCTGCTGCTGAAAGCCGTGCTACAGGACTCCATTAACCTATTGGAACAGGTGAGTCGGACCATCTGATTGGTCGGTCACAGACTTCAGCGTTTCACCGGCGGGTTTTTTCTATGCTGTCCTCTGACTCTGGTTCGATCCACAGCTCCGCAGTTCGTTGATGGTTCTTCAGCAGAACTTTGTGACCAATATAACGGCAACTCAACTGTGACAGTAGGACACCTGGTACCTTGCCACCACTTCTGAACCCCTGGCGTCATAAACACTACAGACCTCAGAGGACTAACTGCTCACAGCCGTGGGGAGTTGTCATGGGAGCCACCCAGGCACAGACTGCTTATTAATATGAAAGCGACACTACGAGCCCCTGGGCGTTTCATTGTGTGTTTCTAGGTGAGCTGATGGGTTTAAGACTTGTGACCGTGTGGCGCCAGGTGTATGGATGGGTTTTTAGCTCAACTGTTTGTCCTGAGCTGTGGAAAGAGTGGCTGTTTCACAACGGTTACAATAATTAGCGGCTCCCGGTGGGATGCTGTCTTCATTTTGGTAGTGCTTGTTTCCTTGATGTTGGTGCTGGGGTTACTGTAATTACCTCCGTCTATGTGCCTTTTAATGCAGATGAACCAAAGGCGTGTGTGCTTACTGAAATGTGGTACCGTTTTATAAGCTTGTGGTGAGAATGTGCTTATTTTTAAAGCAGAGAAAGTTAACTGGTGTCTTTGATGTGCACTGAATTTGTATGACGTGTTGCAAATTTAATTTGTGGCGTCATGCAAATTGCACAAGACCTGGTACGTAGGATACGAAATGGCAGGACATGGTGCACAGATACAGTTACGAAACACAATTATCAGGGATCCCTTTTGGTTAAAGAGCGCCACTTTTACAACTAGTGGCAAACATTGAATATTTTGGTGGAAATAAATTCAATCTAATGGAATTTATGTAGGAGTTAAACTTTTTGCACATGTGCCTTTTCTATGTGTTTTTATTTTATAGATTTGTATAATTTATTTTTTTCGATGTCATGTTTTAATTTTTTTATTTAAGTCGTTTGTATTTGGATGGACATGGGTTTAAAAATGAACAGTTATGCTGTTTTTTTGACTGGCAGATTTTCTTTTATCCTTGGATGATTTGTGGTTTAGCAGTTGGTTTGTAAATATACAGCAGACCTCAATATCTGGTTGGTTTTATGAAGGATGCACTATTGTACCACAAGTCTTTATTATACGCGACAGAAGTGTTTGTTCTACATTATGTAGTGCTATTTAGCATCTTAAAGCGTTGCAATCTGCCTAACTCGCCCAGGTGAACTTCCTAATGAGCGTATATACGTGATGCCAAAACACACAGACAATGATACAGATTACACCAATTCAGGAAGCCAGAAGACCGCTGCACTCTTCGTGTTCACTTTGTCATTGTGAATGTGAAACGGATGCACGTCTGTGCTTTGAGGAACATTCACATACTGTATGTAAAGGTCGTCCTTATAGTTTCATAATTGCACAGGGCGCTATTGGTTTTTGTTAGATGTTTACATTGCAACACTGTCTTTTTTTTTTTTTCTTTTCACACTAACCATTTATGAATTTAGATTTTTTGTATATTTGTCAGACCAAGATGTAATATATTATTGCGTTAAATAAACACTTTTCTGTCATGTTCGTTTTGTGGATACGGTGTATTGTCAGCCAGACTCACGCCCTGGCTGGAAACCCTCTGTTCAACACCAATATCCCTGCATCTGCTTTCATCGTACAGCGCTATGGGGATTTACTAGTCAAATATCTGAATGTGAGATGTTATTACACTCTGCTCGAATCCATGGAGATGGGACAGAAAGGAAACATTAACCTGGATGCTCTGTGTAGTTGAGGAAAGACCCCAGTGCCTTTATGAATTCATAGGCAGAGCTGTAGTGACGGTTTAAATCTGGTCTCATGATAGACAACAGTGTTGTAACTTAGTCAAAACTATTTTTTTGTATTCATCATATCATTAACCAATCATCCACCTTGCTCCTTCCATGTCAACAGAGAAAATCTCTTGGTTAACTCCTAGCTGTCACAGACAGATAGACCGACAGCAAGACAGTTTATTTTATGTAGCACAATGCCCTAATTTAAGCAATTCAATGTGCTTTACAAAGGTTGGCTTATTTGCGCGTTTATTGAAGCGCCACACAGAAGCGGTGTCGTTACTGACACTGGCTTGTCATTGCCAATATAAAAAATATGTTTTGTAAAACCTATTGCACTTATGGCTGGTGGCACTTGAAAATGGCCAGACCTAAAAAAATTTACTCAGGCTGAATCCCCACCACATTTTCTGCAATATGACATCACATTGGCCTTACTATTTTCATTGGTCATGAAATATCAAGAACAAACCACGTGTGGCCAATTATATTCATATAATAGCTGCAAGCTATTTTGTGCCCCAATCCTTTCAAATATTAATTAAAAAGTATGAAACCTACTGGCGTGAAATACGGTAAGTGACTTCGGTATGCTGGCTGACAGTCTGTCACATTTAAAGTGTCCCAGGTGTAACCAGGCGTATTTGGCCACCACGCTGTTGAGTGCTCAGTCAGGTTTCAAAAGCTATTTAGCTTATTTCTTTCCAAAAACTACGACAATTCTTGGTTAGGGACCCTCTGGGTTACCATGGTGATCGAGCATTTTCGATGTAGATTAAAGTTTACCTCTGGGAAAGAAAGGTATCCCGCAAGTGACGTCAGAAGTATTAGGGAAGACAAACATGACCAGCGGCTGAACAGCACAGGAAGAGGGCGTGTCGTCCGACTAGTCACATGACACAGATGGTTTTATGTACTGGTTTTCTGCTCTCCACACCAGGCACCATACCAACATATCAGCGGCTCGGTTAAATGTGCTCCGCCTGGCAGAACGATGACGCGCATTCAGGGTTCGGCTACGGAATGACTTGTGTCTGGAACGAGATTAAACGAACTAAATTGTTGGATTAAAACTGGTTAAACATGGCACGATACGGGCAGGTAGGCGGCGTGATTTACATAGTTATGGAGGTTATATGCGGTTTAATGGGCTGTTGATATGAATGTGCAGTTATACTGTGTGTAGCTGCAGTAATTTCCGCACCGCTCCAACAGGCGTTCCTATTATCACCCAGTCAACAGTCTGTGTTTAAGGAAGTAGCTAGTCGGTATGACTATTTATTAAGCAAACTGTCTCCCCGGATGATGCTGCAGACATGCAGGGTTGGTTTTGTGTTGATTGATCCAGAAACGTCTTAATTGTTCCCTTCATATTTTTGAAACATGACAAAATTGTATGGATATTATTCAAATTAAGTACGGGTTTATCAAGCAGCGTACATTCTTTTACATTAGCACAAAGTGGGCGAGAAGTTGGTTTAGTGGTTTTGCGCGTGAACGAAAAATCAACCAAAGTACGCTGGTTCAAATCCCGGAGCGGACCATGTGGTAAACCCAGTTGTTCCGTATCTCACCAAGACATGGGTAACCTCAACTTCACCCGAGTCAGAACACAACATCTGTCATTTGCATACCTGGTATTTTTTTGTTCTTTCACAGATACCCAATCTAAAAATAACTGGTAATAAATTAATAAATCAAATCCTTTTTGGTCATCAACTGTAGAGATTTCCATCTTCAATACTTCATATAGGTAATGGGTGAGCAGTTCCCCCTTCCTCTCTCTCAATTCTGTCATTTGCTATACATCGCCCATTGCATAATACAATCATTAATGGCCATTTGAGTCACCATGAGCTTTTGACCTTGCTTCCTGTATTTGTGGGAGTGTTGGTCGGCAGGGTCATTCTTATAAATTACTTTTAACAGTTTGTGGAAACCGTTTATTGCTAGTCCCTGACACAAATTCACCTCTACCTGGATCCCTGTTAGAGTATGACAGAAACACACATAATGACTTAAGGTCTCATTCTTTATCGCTATGCCTCCCTGTAATTACATTCTGCAGAAAACCTACCCACGTCCAGGCTAATTGGCTGACTGGCTGTCTGTCATGAAGAAGCGAGCCAATAGGGAGCTGGGGCCGGATGAGCCTCTGTGCTGCTGTGAATATGTGGACCGTCTGGGAAATCGGAGCCACGTAGCAGCGTGTTGCTGTGACTGCGAGGACCTGGATGAGGCCTGTGACAGGTGAGGTGGTGGCTCACCCAGTGAACTACTGCCAGTGAACTAGTTCATGGTTTAATGTAATGGTTGTTCCTCTAGCTGGGATTCAAGTTTTAAATGGAACCTCTGCTTCCTCAGATGGCTGAAGAAAGAGCCCCAGAAGACGGACTCGTTGTCCCGTCTGGTTGCTGTGGTTGCAGACAGGCTTCGTGTTCCCTGGTTCTGGGGTGGTGCATGGCGTATTGACCTATCAGTGCTCCCCCCGCTGCTTTTACTTCCTGTCTTCTTACACATCGCAGCCCTTCACTTCCTGCTTGGCATCGTGGTTCTGACCACTCTACCGGTTCTGGTTCTGTGGTACTACTATGTCACTCATCGCAAGAAGGGCCGGACCCTCTTCTTCCTCAGCCTGGCCCTGTTTTCCCTGGGCTACATGTACTACCTCTTCGTCACAGAGGTCTTCCTCAGGGGGGATGTGGGGCTGACCCAGCTGTGTACAGTGACCATAGGGCTGGCCCTTACGCTGGCCTCCCTGGTCCGCACCAAGAGAGAGCCCGGCTACGTGTGGCTGCACTCGGCCAGCCCCCACAGCACTGTTACCTATCACAACCCCCGGCCAGACAGAGACCCGGCCCACACTGGCCACGATGGAGCGATTATGGCCAACCGGGGGAGTGCGTCTGAGAAGCTCGGCCAGGGGGTGGAGCAGAGGGAGACTGGGTGGAGCTGGTGTTCTGTGTGCATGGTGGATCGGCCCCCTCGGGCGGGTCACTGTCGTATCTGTGGCATCTGCGTTCTGAGGCTGGACCACCATTGTGTCTGGTGGGTTTCCCGTGTCACAAATGTGTTTGGTGTGATCCATGTTGTATGTGTGTGTTTTCTGTTTCTCAGCAGATTGTGTGTGTGATGTAATCCCATGGTCTCAGTAGTGTATTACCTGTTTGTGTCTGTGCGTCATGTCACGACTGTGGTGGCAGGATTAACAACTGTGTGGGCCAGGCCAATCACTGCAGCTTCCTGTTGACCCTGATCCTCTTCCTGTTGACCTCTCTGCATGGGATCAGTCTGGTGCTGAGCAGCGTGTGTCCGGATCAGAACCGGCTCACCGCCCTGTTCTACTGCCCGGGAGTCTATAACCGGTTTAGGTAACACACACACACTGTTCTACTGCGGTTGTTTTCATAAATGTACCAGTCATGTCCTCCAATGATCCCCCTCTGGCCTCTGGTGTCTTTGTCTCTCTGTGTGTCAATCTCTCTCTCTCTCTGTGTTTCAGCTCAGCCCTGTGTTTCACCTGTGCCTGGTACTGCAGCACTGTGACTGTGGGAGTGCTCCACCTGCTAGCGATGCAGCTCTGCAACGTCAGCTACAACGTGACAGAGCGGGAGGCACGCCTCGCCCTGAAGGAGAAGACAGGGCGCAGCACCTGCTGCGGTCTGGTCGTCGACACCGGGATCTACTTGCGTGGTTTTTGGGCCAACTGGGCGGAGTTCCTGACCAGGGAACTGCCAGCACGCTCGCCCAAGCTCACTGACGTGGTGTAGCAGCAGTCATACACACGCTGGTAGAAGTGGTTGATTGATTGGACGACTCATGTAGAAGTTGCACCTAGAATAGGATCTAGGATAATTTTAAAATCATCAAATCCAGACATAAACCGTTTGACGGACAAATGCGAAACTGACCCCACTAGACTAATGTCTTGGAAGCAACTTTATCCTGTGAGAAGATTGGTCAAGATTGCTACTGCAATACTTTTTTTACCAGCAGATGGCAGCACAAGTCCACACTGCTAACTCTACATGTGTATCTTCTCATCTTTATCTGTATGACTTTCCAGCCTGTCTGTCTGTCTGACATTCCAGCCTGTCTGTCTTTACCCCTGCCTGTCAATTCCCCAGCCTGTCTGTCTTTTTCCCTAGTATGTCTGGGAATAGGAGAAAGGCCAACCCAGTCTTAATGTAATCAGCAAGCCTTTGTGAAGGCGTCCCAGTGATCTGTTCTGTTGTAATGGAGCACCTCCCACAGTGACCTGACTCTGTCTCCTGATACAGAATCACACAGCCACGTCTCTTATCATGACTGACAGCTAGCATCTCACCATCTCCATCTCCACCTCTCACCCATTCCCTCCGTCTGCCCGACCATTTCTCCCATTTTACTTTTTAAATGGCCCCATGTACCTTTTCTTTATCTTTGTCTGTTATTGATTTTCTTGGGGCTCCTCTTTTGCCCTACCCGCTTTCCTCCCGTATTCCCTTTCCAGTGTCCTTCTCCCATCTACTCGATCCCACTTTAGTTTCCAGTGCTGGTATTTTCCAGGAGAGTAATGACAAACCGATCACGTACCGCAACTAAAATAAAGCCCCAGATGTTCCCTTCAACTAGGATTAACAGTAGTGAGGAACAGGTGTTGTCAAACAGACTGGGGGCGTGGCTATGGTCAGCATCATCAGTGTTGTTGCATTAAATATTAAACGAATAAAACAACAAAGGCACTGAAACACAAACCACAGTAAAACACGCTCATGATGAAATTATCTGCAAAATCCTTTCTGTTTTTAATGCCAACATGTCCAATAGCATCATACCCACTGATCAAACGCAAATAAATTGAAATAATAGTAAAAAAGCTTTCCACATGTTGTTGTTTAGGAGTTTTATCAAGATTTCTGTCTGGTTGTCCTATATGTGGCTATAGGATCATATTGGGGTACTGGGTCACAATGGAATACTGGGTCACATGGGGTACTGGGTCATAAGGGGGCGTGAAACTAAAGACCTTCCAGGGGAGAAGAGCGGAAATCCGGGAGCACCTCCGCCACCCTGCGTCTCAGCCGTTCTCGTCTCGCCTCCCTCTCCCGCTCCTCCCGTATCCATCCTGGATACTGTCGCCATTCCTGAAAACAGCTCCGCACCACCCGTCTACCGCAGATGGAGGGAGGAACAGACACCCACGGCAGCAGGGGCAGAACAGAACGAATAGCATAATGAGACGTCACGATGAGAAGCGGTTCCTTTAACAGGAAGTGATCGTCTGGATGAAGAGGGGGACCGGCTGTCAGTCAGTCCCGGGAAAACACACCCACCTGTCATTGTGCTCCTGAGCCAGACGTTCGCGTTCCCACTCCGCCATCCTCTCACGGGTCACGTGGTCCAACATCCTGTCCAGAGCCCGCCTCAGAGTGCGCAGGCGGCAGAACCGTTCAGCCCGCTCCTCCAGAATCACGCGGTGGTCCTTCAGCTGAGACAGTAAAGGTCAAACAGAACCACTCTGGACCGGATACATGAATGTCCGTCTCAACTGGTCACATGACTGGTGAACCGGGATCAGAATTCAACTGTGTCCTCGTAAGCTCTCATGCATGTGATTGGGTTTGCTGTTTATTCATCACTGTGTGAGTGAGTGTGTGCGTGTGTCGGGGTGGCGATTCATGGGCTCACCCTCCTCCAGGCGTTGAGGCTCCTCCCCAGCAGAGCCCGTTGATGCAGTCGGTCGGCGGAGGCCTGTTTCTGAGCCAAGGACTCGCCTGCCGCCTGTTGCCAGGACAGCATGCACAGTTTCAGGAGAGAGCGCCTGTGATGATCACTGGCCAGCTGGAAGGGAATGAGAAGGAAGTTTCAACCACGTCAACACCTCTTGACATGCCAGACAGGTGATAATGCAGGTGACTCTGGCCTGCTGCTCAGGGATACGGAGCCCAGCTGAAAATCACCTGATACAAATGACAAATTAGGAACGTGTGACGCAGAACAAGCTGTTCTCCTCAAGGTTGGGACACATTGTGGGGAGGTTACACAATACACCTCACCTGAACATCATTTATCAGTCCTTACTCCAACCGCTCCCTATCCCCTACTCCTCCTCTCTATATCTCTCCATCCGGTGTCAGAGTGTGAGACTCGGCATGGGGCCCAGGGGATTGGTCGAGGTTGACCGGGCCGGGGATTACCTGATTGTTGCTTTGGTTCATGGCAACTAGGCATTTCCAGGGCGCCAATCCTCGTCGTAGTAACAGCGTCGTGTGGTAGTGTTGCTGAGCCCGAGTCCTGAGAAGCTGCCCTCGTTCCAGCCTCCGCTGGGCTTCCTCCTCTCTCTGGACACACAACAACAAGACATCACAGATGTATATAATATATATATATGATTATTCTCCTAGCCTGCTGGACGGGGAATGTGCACTAATCCTCTGATATTGGGTGTAGGAGTGTTGTTTCCTTCACTAATCCTCTGATCTGGGTGTAGGAGTGTTGTTTCCTTCACTAATCCTCTAATCTGGGTGTAGGAGTGTTGGTTCCTTCACTAATCCTCTGATATTGGGTGTAGGAGTGTTGTTTCCTTCTCTAATCCACTAATCTGGGTGTAGGAGTGCTGGTTCCTTCACTAATCCTCTAATCTGGGTGTAGGAGTGTTGTTTCCTTCACTAATCCTCTAATCTGGGTGTAGGAGTGTTGTTTCCTTCACTAATCTGGGTGTAGGAGTGTTGGTTCCTTCACTAATCCTCTAATCTGGGTGTAGGAGTGTTGTTTCCTTCACTAATCCACTAATCTGGGTGTAGGAGTGTTGTTTCCTTCACTAATCCTCTAATCTGGGTGTAGGAGTGTTGTTTCCTTCACTAATCTGGGTGTAGGAGTGTTGGTTCATTCACTAATCCTCTGATATTGGGTGTAGGAGTGTTGTTTCCTTCACTAATCCTCTAATCTGGGTGTAGGAGTGTTGTTTCCTTCACTAATCCTCTAATCTGGGTGTAGGAGTGTTGTTTCCTTCACTAATCCACTAATCTGGGTGTAGGAGTGTTGTTTCCTTCACTAATCCTCTGATATGGCAGTTTGACTCTGTTAATTAAATTATCTTAGTTGCTCTTCTAAACAAGGCCCACGCCCTAAAAGGGAAAACACATATAGACTCTGAAGTCCTAAATAAACACACAGACGGGCCGTGAACTGAGATCGTTTTTTAGACATGGAAAAACATTGGTATTGTAAACGCTGCATCACCTCGCGTTCCTTTCTCCTCTCCTCCCTCCTCTGTTCCGTTGCTCTTCGTTTATTCTCCTCCTCCTCCCTTCGTCGGTCCTCCTCCGCTGCACTCAGCTGGGCCTAAGAAGAGGGGAGTGTTTCTGGATTTAACGCTGCGTATCCAATAATATTACACTTTTATTCAGTGCCCTAAATCCAAACTCTTCCACGGTCTAACGGCACACCTCGGCAGACATTAATGTGTCTCAATAACATAATACACACTTGAATAGCCCCTCGGAACATTCCAGAAGACCTAGACACCTTTCTGAGTATCAACAAATTATCCCAAATACCCCGGTGGCATAAAGGGCTATTTCTCACCAGTCTCTCCTCCTCTTTTATTATCTTCAGCTTTTCCACCTCCCTCCGGCACTCCGCTCGCTGACGGGCACGTTCCTCCATGGCTGGGGGAGAGGGGGAGAGAGACGGGGGAGAGGGAGGGTAGTGAGAGGGGGATATGGGAGGAGATGGATGGGGAAGGGGGGGGTTAGAGGGGGAGAGGAAGAGGGAAAGCTAGATATAAACAGTATCTCACAAAAGTGAGTACACCCCTCACATGTAAATATTTGATTATATCTTTTCATGTGACAAAACTGAACAAATGACACTTCTATGTAAGGTAGTGAGTGAACAGCTTGTATAACAGTGTACATTTGCTGTCCCCTCCAAATAACTCAACACACAGCCATTAATGTCTGAAGCGCTGGCAACAAAAGTGTGTTTTCCCCCGACACATTGTTCCTTCCATGAGTAATGTAGTTTAAGGGCCTTGCTCAACCCAAACACAAATATTGTTTGCATTATAAATATGTATTTTGAGTGTGCTGACTAACCCATGACGGCCGAACAGGGTTGAACGACTGCAGGTTTCCTAGCGACAGAGGAACGCCTGTTGTTCCTCTCAGGGACAACCCCAACCCTGGAACACAAAAGACATCCCCCAGAAACACACATCATAAAATATTTACTCCTCAACATATTTGAATAACCTTAGTGACCCAGAACACCAACAATATCTTTGGGACTTGTGTTTTTAAAGATGGGTAGGAGATGAAAATCGTTCCTGTTTTATTTAATCAATAGGGGAATGGACTTTATTTGCTTGAAAATTGGTATCATTTTTGTGAACATTACAGAAAATTGCTTCTCTCGGTTCAAAAGAAAAGTCACTTTGTAAAACTCTAGAAAAGGAGATTTAAAGAAAGTTTTATTACAAATGTAGAAATACAATAAAACAATTCTAAATAAATTACATTTAAACATTTGTGTGGATGGTTATTTATATTTGTATTATGTTTTTTTCTTTTTTGCATTGAGGTAGAAGTTGTGTTCCGGTCACAGGAGCCCTATCCTCCTCCTGGCTCTAACCTCCCCGCTGTGTGATTGGCCACAATCATGATAAAGCAGGAAGTACAGGAGCCACTAAGTGTGATTGGCCACATAATCATGGTAGAACAGGAAGTACAGGAGGCCCCTCAGCGTGATCGGCCACATAGTTATGGTAGAACAGGAAGTACTGGAGCCCCCTCAGTGTGATTGGCCACATAATCATGGTAGAACAGGAAGTACAGGAGGCCCCTCAGCGTGATTGGCCACATAGTCATGGTAGAACAGGAAGTACAGGAGCCCCTCAGGGTCACATAGGGTGGCCATTTTGAAGCAGGTGTAGACGGGTGACTGGGGGGGTGCAGATGGGTTAGATGTGTCCGTGAACACACTGTTCGGTTGGACCAAGTGTGTAACCAGGAAGTTTTCTGGACCAGCCGCTGTGCCAGAGTTCACATGGACACATTTAATTAGCTGACGCCCCAGCAGGCAAATTCTAGGGCATTTGAATAATACTAAGGAAGAGATGACTGCAGCAAAACTTTTACTGCCATAATCGGTCCCAAATGGTTCTGGGTTCCATTCTCAAGAGGGTGTTTTATCAAACCCAACCGTGCGTAACCTGTGTCGACGATTTAGCAACATCAGCAGACGCACCAATTAGCACTTGGGCACGCTCAATGGAGTCTTCGGCGTTGGTGTTGTAAACCTTTCTTCCTCCCCATTGTTTTGTTACCATCTTCACACGTATGTGGTGAGTTCTCTAAGTCCTCCATTAAAAATTCATTATTGATGGTCGTCTGCATTGAGAGACACACAACCACTGTCACTCTGTGAGACATAATGACTACAATGGTTTCTCCACTGAAACACAACATGATATTTTCTCACCGCAGCTCTTTTCACAGACAGTTAATCCAAAAGCAAAAAAGAACATCTCCGAAGTGCCCATCGGATGTGAAAAAGCTGTCCAATTTCACATTAGGTACTGCTTCTGCAAGGAACATTAATGTGTGCTGAATTTCAAATGTTTTTAACCAATGTTCGACCAAAAGATGGGATCGAGTGGTTTAGATATCAAATACATTTGGTGTAAAAATTAAACAATGTCCAGCAGATTCAGGATGACTTCACATCTGTTTGCCAATAGATTGTCATTGAGATTTTTATTTCTACTAAACCTATATTTTACCAAGTAGGTCAATTGAGAACAAATTCTAATTTGCAACAGCAACCTGGGGAGATGCTGGGGTTTGCTATGGAAGCATATAGTGGATTAAAATCTAATGAAAATCCGATCCCAAATAGCATTTACATTGTCAAACAATGCCCCGCTTTTAAATGGACAAAACTCAAATGAGAATGCTATATTTTATTAGTCCACTATATGCTTCCATATCCTGTTTAATTCTTATCTTGTGGTTCAGACATCCGTGAGAACAAATGTCTGTCATGGTGAAACCAAATCGAAAGGTGGCTTGTATGGGGATGACCTCGTGTACTGTTATCACGTGTTGTATTCGGACTCACACACTGCAGTATTTCACCTCTGCCAAAACAAGATAGCACTCCACTGCTTGCTTCGAGACACAGATAGGTGTACACAAAGGTCCTGACCCTCAAAACCAATTATTATTCACTCTAATACTTCATTTTGCACTGGAAATTAAACTGCTGCACCTGGAAACCCCTTCAATCACAAATCACGTAGTTCTGTTCAAGCAGAACCCTCATTTCAATGCAGACCCTTATTGACTGGCCTTGGACAGTGGTATTCACGTTCCAGTAGAACCTCTGGGGACCGTGTGTGGACATTATGCCACTAGGAACCTTTGGGTTGGTCCCCATGGTTACGTAATGAAGGACCTACCTGGCCTGTTTGGGTTCAGATGTCTTCAGCCCCGTGCCTGCTGGAATGGCGAGCTGAGCCAATTGGGCCTCTTGCTTCAATCCCATCATGCTTTGCTTCTCCTGAAGGTGTGCGATCTGCTCCTGCTGCTCCCGGAGGAGCCTCCTCTGCTCCGCGATGGTCTGCTGCTGGCTGGCGTGGCGGTGCTCGAATCGCCACCCCGCACCACGACCCAGAGGGCCCGGGTTTACACCACCGTTAACGACGCCGTCCCCTCCCCTCTCGCCCGTCTCAACCCTCCGCTGGGGTCCGCTACCCAAGCGCTCAGCTGTGGAAAACATAAAAATCATCCACTGTAAAATGTAATACACATCAACTGTTTTCCCCTGATCACCACTATTTGTGTCTCATAGTCTGGAACAGAACAGATCTTTTGTTCGGTACAGGGATTGCAAAACAACCTGCTCTACAACCCTTAACTTGATAGATGTTATAGTGTGGATGTAAAAGAGGGGATTGGTTCATTATAATCTCTAACACACACCTGCTGTCAGTGCTGCATGACGACGTGTCACCTGCCAGGGAAGAGTGGGCGTGTCTAGAGCACACAGCTTCTTGTCACTTTGACAGGCAGGTGTAGGGGCGGGGCCCACGTGTTCTGATTCCGGCTGACCGTTCTGTAAAAACAGTAAGTGAGGTTAAAGGGTCTCGTGGAAACTGGATGGAGTTACTGGGCCTCGGTCTCCGTTTTCCTGTGGCTTTGTTTCACCCTGGATCTCTCTTTCACCATTGTTTTCTTTTTGTCTCTCCTTCTTTCTCATTCTGAAGACAAAACAAAACCCAGCAGCGTTTTGAATATTTCATCATGCGGGGAGGAACGTTTATTTCCCCGAACAATAGACTCACAGTAAAAAAAAAAGTATGGGCCAAGTCAAGTGAAACGAGGAGCTCTGAATTGATCTCACAGATTGTAATTATTCAATTGATGCGGATACTCATAGATACTGTATGACTGGTGTCTTTTTGGTTGGTGCTTGGCAAAGTGGGTGGAGGGACTTCCTGTCCGTTGGGCCCCTGTCCAGGGGTTAGAGGGCCTCAGTGTCACTGGTTTTTCGCTGTTATATAATTGTGCCAGGGGAGTAGGGTTAGTTCTCCTCTTAAAATACTTTGTAAATATGAGGAATGCACTCTCTAAATGATCATTTTCTCCGGATCCATTTAAACTATACCAGAAGAGTACTGGCTACCCCTCAGAGCCTGGTTCCACTCAAGGTTTCGAGTCTATTAGGGTGTTTTCCTAGCCACTGTGGATCAACACTGTTGTTGCTTGCTTTTTGGGTTTCAGACTGGGTGTTTTGTTAAACCACTTTGCAGATGCTAAAACATTAACTTCATGAAATTAATTTTGATTGATTGCACATGTATCACTTTTGCATTTAAATTCCATCGTCGCTGAATTAAAGTAGAGCTCATTTTTAAATGACGGATACGAATCATTACTAACTTACCGTCTCTAGTCTACAGATATATATATATATATATATATGCTACAGGGAATGTCTATTAGTCTGTTCACTTTCCTCAGGAAGAGGCATCTTCAGTTGTGGCTCACCAGTTCTGTCGTTTTTGATTGGTCAGCATCCTGCAGGGCTATGACTGACTCCGTAGTAGGTGTCTCTGTCGCTGTGAGTTTCCCCGTGGTTACGGCACTGATGAGGGCGGCCATCTTGCGACGGGTCACATCCTGCTGTGCTAACAGCTCCCGGTGTTCTCTCTCCGCTCGACACCACAGCCGCCAATCACTGAGGCATCGCCTCAACACCCTCCTCCTGTCGCTCTCTAGCGCCACCTGGCAGCGTCTATGAGGATAACAAAATAGAGACACACATGCACGCGATCACTGTGACCAATCATAGGGCAGACGTGCTCCTTATATGTAACTGTACTGAATCTAGGTGCATCTAAGTGAGAAATCAGTCCATGTGACCAAGTGTAAAATACATGTTCAATGGAGACATGAACCTACACAGTACAAGGCCCGCTACCCCAGAACATGGTCAGATGCTGACAAAATAAGAATAGATATAAGGAAACTAAATATATAAATGTAAGACCTTGGGGCTGGAAGATTCTATCTGGGCAGAGTTCTGACATATGGAGTATCAAATAATTACCAGATCTCAGAACTGTTTTGTAGTAATATCTTTTTTTATAATGCATAAGCTTCTCACTGCACATTCACAGGACAAAACAAAGATTTCCTTCACCTTGCCGACTCAGGTTTTCGATCTAACAACCTTCAACTTTACATGACGACCCGCAGCTTCTACACAAACGGGATAACTTCACCTGGGATAACTTCACCTGGAACATTTCCAGCTGGCTGTGGGGTGAGCTTACGGTGTGTTCTTTTCACGGGGCGCGTTCCCTTCGTGCGGTTACCTGTTCTCGGTTCGTAGCTCTTCCGCTGTTCTCTCCACCTCCCGCTGCTCTCGTCGCGCCCACACAAGCGCCCTCCAGGCTCTCCAGGCTCTCAGCTCCCTCTTCCAGTCACACAGAGCTGCTGCCTTACCCATCCGGACCCGTCGCTCCAGCAGCACCGAGTACCAGCCTGAAAAGTGCCTCTGCAGACACTAGAAAACACACAACACCGTCGTGTCAATCAATGTAATAATGTATAACACTGTAAACACTGTACATGTAATAATACTGTTATTACACACAGTACATGTAATAATACTGTTATTACACACAGTACATGTAATAATACTGTTATTAAACACAGTAAATGTAATAACTGTTATTAAACACAGTACATGTAATAATACTGTTATTAAACACAGTACATGTAATAACACAGACAATCCAAGAGGCACTCCACTGACCTGCAGGTTTACCATCTGGACCTTGGCCTCAGCTTCCTGTAGCCTGTGTGACCGTGGTCCATCCGGCTGCTTTTGTTTGGATGCAGTGGAGACAGATGGGCCTGGCTGGACTCCCACCTTCTCCCTCTCCCTGTGGAGGTGAGGGGGAGGGGCAAACAACAGTCAGACCTACACAACCCCACAGCGTTCTGAATAACGTGTGACGTTTTGGAGATGGACTCAGACCAGTGGCCCAACACCAGTTTGTGGACTGAACAAGTGGTTCTGTTAGACGTCTGTGTCACTGTACCTCAGCCTGACAAGCTGCTCAAGGTTCCTCCTCTCCTCCATCTCACGTCGCAGTTGCACCATCTCCTGCTGCAGCATCTCCTCCTGCTTGCGCGCCTCCTGTTTCTTCTGCCTCTCCACCTCCTGTTCCCTCCTCTGGGCCTCCTCTCTAGCCTGCCTCCGCGCCTCCTTCTCCATCCGCAGCCTCTCCCGCTCTGTGTCCCTCCGCACTCGGTTCTCACGGACCTGGAGTCAGAATGAGGAGGTACATTTATGATGTATGAATACAGTATGAACAGACAGATTTAATAAAGTCCATTCACTTGAGACTTTCAATTGCCTCCCAGTGTCAATGCCACAGTGAAGCTTAAACCAAAGGGCTTAGCGAATCCTTAGTTTGTCACGCTCGGTTCTGTATCTGACTGTCACGCTCGGTTCCGTACCTGACAGTCACGCTCGGTTCCGCACCTGACTGTTACGCTCAGTTCCGTACCTGACAGTCACGCTCGGTTCCGTACCTGACTGTTACGCTCAGTTCCGTACCTGACAGTCACGCTCGGTTCCGTACCTGACAGTCACACTCGGTTCCGTACCTGACTGTAACGCTCGGTTCCGTACCTGACAGTCACACTCGGTTCCGTACCTGACTGTAACGCTCGGTTCCGTACCTGATTGTAACTATTGGTTCCGCACCTGTCTGTAACGCTCGGTTCCGTACCTGACAGTCACGCTCGGTTCCGTACCTGGCGGTGGCGTGTCTCCATAGTGAGGTTCGGGTCTCTCATCTTCCTCCTGTCTCGCTCTTCAGAGTCCAGCGCTAGATCCTCAGAATACAGAACGTCACACTCCATGAGGTCCTGAAGAAAGTTGTTGACCACTGAGCTTTCCTCCTCCTCCTCAACCAGGTGGGAGTAGAGGTCTGAGAGGAGGACATGGAGGTGACATTTATCCACTCAACTTAATAAAACATGCTATTAAGGGAAGTCTGGGTTATGCTGCCTGTGTATGAAGTGAGTTAAATCTGTGTGTTGCTGTCTAGGTGAGCATCTCTGTACCATTAAAGTTTCTGTAGTCCATGGATAAAGGCTGTACAGGCACCGGGGCAAGTGGGCCGGTCTTGTCACTGGAGCCAATGACATCCTCCTCATCCGCCTCCAGCTCCAGGCGCAGTTTGCTATTCATCCAATCACTGAGAAGAGCCTGGGCTACAAAGGAAACTAAACTTACTATACTTGTGAGGACCAGATATATGAAAACTTGGGGACATCTGGTTAAAACTTTAACTACACTTATTAGACATTTAGAAAACTGCCTGTTGCTTGGTCATTTTACCCAGAGATACACATTGGCCTGTTGTTTTTACCTGTATCGTCCTTTGTATAGCTGGATATTTGTTTTATTTAGCAACTGTCACAAGCAGTTTGGATTACAATAAAGTATTTAATATCTTGAATGACACCTAGAGTAAAAAATGTATGCTGTATTTTGCACATACTAGAGTGGAAAGGTTTCGTGGTTGGCTTGGAGATAACATTATATATTTGTGGTTAAGGTAAGGGATGAGTTAAGGGTTAAAGATTAAATAGGATTTAAATGGGAACAATTGCGTCTTACTGGAACTGTGAACTTGTATGCCTGTAAGTGTGTTTGATTAAATATTATCATATCTGGAGGATCTGAAAACAGAACTACAGGCAGGCTGTCAGCCTGTCGTCCTCCCCAGCCACAGCTGAACCCGGTTCTGACGAGCTCAACCTGTTTTCATTGGCAAACTCAACAAGTCACCACAGATGCCAAGTTCATTTGCCACTAAGGTACAAAAGGACCTGGCACCTAAAATAGAGGTGTGTGTTGGACCACAGAGGTGGTGTCGGACTTCCCACCAACAACCTGAGATTGAGAGCTCTGCTGTTACTTCAGCTATATAATCACATTTCCTCGGGTCTATCATTCCTCTTCCTCCCTCTGAAGATAAAACAAAACCCTGCAGCGTCCATCATCCCACGAGCTCAGACGGGAGGACATGCCAGTGATTACCAGGAAGGCCCGCCGGTGGATGCAACAAAAAGAAAAAATCATTATCTAGCAGGATATAAACCTGAGTCTGACTTGCACATCAATCTCTGAGTCAATCTCAGAGTCCACCCTCACCTTCAAATCACATCCTGGTTTAGGTCTGAGTTTGGCCTCATGCGGAGATATAATAAGACACCTTGTACAGTCAGGAATGGGTCAGCAGCTGTCAGCACAGCCAAAGGTCAGGTCATGTATGACCAAAAGACCTGTCAACCTGAACGATTTCTTAACCCGTACTGTGGACCTCATGAAGTGGCCATCTGCCCTAAGTATATTAAAAGGACTCCCTCCTAAATGCTAATTAAAGTCTGCACTATAGGACTCCCAGTCTCATCACATCTTACATTTAAGTACATCTATATGGTACTTAGATAAAACTGATAATTACTGTACATTAATGTATAGGATATACTCCAAGCCCTATATTCCCTTTTCTCATACTACATAGTGTGTTTATAAATACAGTACAGTATGTTGACATAGGTAGCGGTGGTGTACCTGTGGCATCTGTTGTATCACAGCATCTATCTATCTTCAAATAGAGTTGTTGGTATGTGTAAATGTACTTAAAGGCAATTGTGATCACAGGAAATTGATCATCCCCACGGGGGGAAATAAATTGTATTCTTTAGGCTTATATGTCAGTGGATAGATGTGGAATCAGAGACAGGTTTAGGGATATGGTTAGGATTTTTATGGTTACGACATGGGAAGGTTTGTGTCTACACACAAGAATTGAGATTTGTGTGAGTGTGCTTGTGTGTGTTTGTGTGGCCTACCTTCACAGTATGCTTCGTCATGATCCAGCAGCTGATCTGTGCTTTCTAGTGTCAATATATGACTGCTTTTCCCTAAATGTGGCTTCTTTTGGGGGAAAACCTCTGTCACTGCAAAGTCTGACGCCATTTCCACTCTCTGGAGACACAGTAAAACATCTGGTTCATTTATTTAATACCTCTATCCGTAGACCAAAGCACGCAAAAAGCAACTCTATCACTGGTTTCTCAGGGTAATGCGAAAGTTTGACAAAATGAAAGAAAGAGTTCTTACCTTCATCCATTGGTCAATATCGCCGTTATTGAGCTGCACCTGTAATTGCAGAAAATGAGTGAACACTTGAAACAGACTTTTAATCAGACAGAGAGCACAAACGGAGCAGAAGCCAATAGGGTCAATAAAAGATTAAATGTGTTGCTTTGTCACTTGTCTTGTTAGTTATATAACCAGACAGGCTCAGAGTGGGAGAGCATTGTTAAAGGAGTCCAGTCCAGCCAGTGCTTAACGTTCAACTGTTTTCAGTAGAGAGTTCAGAACAAACACTAATTTCAGCTTATCATTAAGGTTAATTGAATGTGGCAGTTGAAACATGTTTTTCTCTTACTGAGTGATTCAAGTATCCCAGTCTAAAAAACTCTAAGGATCTAAGGTCAATTAAAATGTGCGCCTGTTGAGACCTGTGAATCAATCCATTTCTGAGCACCACTTTAATTAGTGGATACTCCTGCACAGCCACCTGGGTAGATGCATCACCTGCTGTAAGTACGTGAATACGACGAGATGCAGGTGGAATATAATTTAACGGTTTTGCTTGCAGTCATACGAAGTATAACCACGAAGATATTTCTATATCTTGAGGTAATTCATCAAAGTTATGTGCTAAATGTAATCATATTAATATCCATTTTATAATAAAAACATTTTTAGTATGGTGAACAAAAAAATATTTCGATAGATTGGCAATGGGTTAATTGCAGAATACATAAGTAACACACGAACGCAAACATTATAATAATAGCTCACCTTATTTGCAGTCTGGCTTTTATTCTTAGTGAATCGTTTCCAGTTGAACATATCAGGGTTATGTGAGTGTGCCATTATTACACGAGTTAGAAAATAATACCTTTTGCCTGACACACAATTTAACTTGTACTCTTTGTTCAATGTTGTATCCGACAGACTAATCCAGAAAGGTGTTCTGTATAACATTAATGTTTTATTAACTACACTCTACATTTACAAAAGCAACGAACACATAACAAAAATAAAATGTGTTTGGAAGTATATCCAAAAGTTACAGCAGCTAACTAACTACTACAGTACTTGTTGCCACTGCTCAGTGTACAGCAAAATGCTTGGGTAATGTAGTCAAATAACTTGAGTCCCCAGGGATAACGACGACGTGACTGGTCTGAGTGAACTACAAGTCCCATGTAAACATGTTTAGCTAGACTACAAAAGCTTCCCTTTGGTAACTATAGTAACTTCGGATGTCGAATGTTTTAAGACGCCAAAAGTCAACGTCAAATGTGTAGAATCACAACGACATGATATTCGGACATATTGTATTTGCACATATTGTATTTGTACACACTAGAACATTATTATGCGTCAGTCGTTCAACAGATTAACGAGCTTTATCACCAGATATTAGCCACTTCGTCAAATGATGACGCATTTTAGCAGAGACTCGAGCAAGTGCTAATCATTCCGCGACGTGTAGTTTTCACGTGCTTTGGTTCTTGGTAAGCGAAATGTGAATGAATGTTCAACGAGTCGATATTTTAAAAAGAGAATCATATTAATTCATGCTACAATCCCATGCGCGTTTTCTTAGGATGCAGATATTAAATTGATAAGCTTATTTAAATGCAGGATTCTGTAAAAAGTCACTGAGAATTAGCTAGCAATTTGATAACAACATCATCCAGCTAGCTTAATTGCATATTTTGGTCATAGGAAGGAAACACATCTAAAGAATGATCGTCTGTTTACTGGCATAATCTGTTTCTACGTGTTCTATTATACATCTAGTACCATTTAATGGGCATAAAACATGCAATCCTTATTGCATTCTGGGTAAAGCCTTACTGACTTATCTACAAATAACAATTAGTTAATTATTCAGAATGCATAGTGATTGGTAGAACTGATCATTAGTTACCTATCTATTCAAAATGCAAGATGATTTGTATACAACTTGGTTGCCTGCAATGTCAAACAAGCCCACTCCTTTTGTCTCCCATGGCCATCAGGCAGCAGGATGAAGTTGGAGCTGTCCCGGGTGGTGCAGGGCTGTCGGCTGGGTGTGCTGACGGGACTCGGCAGGGCAGGACAGCACTCTATGGAGGTGCCAGGGTGCTTGCTGTACACTCGCTGTGGCTCAGTGCCGCACCTTACCCAGGACACTCTCCATACATTGAAAAACCTGCCCTCAGTTACACAGCTTACCATGGACACACTGTGAGACTCTCAATCTGTTTTTCTCAAACATGCACCCAGCATGTGAATATATGATAGACTTGCTTTGTTTGTCCTTTTTTCAGGGCAGAACACCAGGAGGTATTGGAGGAGTTCAAAGATGGAGCCAGGAAGTTTGCAGGTGGGTTCGCTTTGAATATTCATATCATCTTTGTGCTGTATTTAATGTCTACACTACACAAAGTCTAACGTGTGCAATAAATTAATGTTGCTCAGGGCATGTCCTATTACATATTCAGCTAAGAGTGACCATGCTTTGCATCTAAATACATTTCCGCTAATGTGTGTGCATTTGCATTCATGCCTGCATTTGCCTTGAAGGGGGAGCCACACGGGGAACTATCAGACAGCGTTGTTTGTAGGGGGAGGGGGTCGCTGGGAGAGGGCCATCTGATTGGGTATTTAAGTGGAAGCTGCCCATCAGTGCTGTTTGTTAGTATTTTTTGGTTTCTGTCACTTTTGATCTCTTCCAACAGCTGGCCTCTGTGATATCATCAACACACCTCCGCTCTGGCATGAACACAGGTTCTCTGTGTAATTAACATAATTAATGAATGAAGTGTTAATGACAGATGCGACATTAACACAAACTGTTTATCTGTCCCCCGACACAGATGTGCACTTTGCACTGTCTGGTCCAGTAGTCAACAGGGACGTTTCAATGACACTACATATTAGTAGTGTTATTGCTTTGTGTTATGCTGAAGGGGAAATGCGATTTAATGTAGATGTTCCTCTTGACAGGTCTTCATGATACTGTGCTCTACTGCTCTCTCCATGACCCCGCGACATCCAACCCCAGAGGTCACATCACCAACAAGGTCAGATGTTGTGTGTTTAAGGTCCTACTTAGCCAACACTAATAAACTAGAGAGATAGTGGTGTCTGTTTGAATTT
This sequence comes from Dallia pectoralis, assembly GCA_029465975.1. NCBI lineage: Eukaryota > Metazoa > Chordata > Actinopteri > Esociformes > Umbridae > Dallia > Dallia pectoralis. The sequence goes on from CM055733.1 coordinate 21,074,077, forward strand.
TTTACATGTTTACCGGTTGTCCCTTTCTGACTGTATTTGACCTGGACTATTTTATAAGACTCTGCATTTAATATTGCATTTAATAATTAGTAAACTATGCTAATATAAGCTCACCCAGCACAGCCAGAAGAGGACCGTCACCTCTCAGAGCCTGGTTCCTCTGTAGGTTTCTTCCTAAATTCGACCTATCGGGAGTTTTTTCTAGCCGCTGGGTGCTCTGTCAGGTTCAGGATGGGTGTTTGTAAAAGCACTTTGTGACAACTTTGTTGTAAAATGTGCCTTACATTTTTTTTTAATTGATTGATGTCTGGGAATCACACAAACTTACAATCCTGTGTGTGTGTGTGTGTGTGCTGCTGTATATCTCAGTGTTGACGATAACATTGCCGTTGTTGTTTCAGACTGTGTCCGTGTGGGGAAGTGGCGGCCGTATCGAGTTGTCCGTAGCCAAGTTCATGGCCCTGCAGAAAGCACTCCAACCGGACCTGTACCAGAGCATGGCTGATGGGGAGACCTGGCCCGGCAGCACATCTCGCAAGAGGGTGCGCAAGTCAGTGGACCGAACCCTGGCCCACCTGGATGAGTGTCTGCTGCTTCACCACAAAACCCAGGTTTGTATGGAACCACAATGCCACAGGGGAACACTGCTACTTCATTATCTTATAGTACAGACACAGATTATAGTACAGACACATGCTGCAAGATTATAGTACGGACGCAGGCTGCAAGAATATAGTACGGACACAGGCTTATACTACAGACACAGTCTGCAGGCTTATAGTACAGACGCAGGCAACATGCTTATAGTACAGACGCAGGCAACATGCTTATAGTACAGACACAGGCTACAGGCTTATGGTACAGACACAGGCTACAGGCTTATAGTACAGACACAGGCTACAGGCTTATAGTACAGGCTACAGGCTTATAGTACAGACACAGGCTACAGGCTTATTGTACAGACTACAGGCTTATAGTACAGACACAGGCTACAGGCTTATTGTACAGACGACAGGCTTATAGTACAGACACAGGCTACAGGCTTATTGTACAGACTACAGGCTTATAGTACAGACACAGGCTACAGGCTTATTGTACAGACACAGGCTAGATTCCTACATCGTGAAAATATCTCACTTTCTCTTCCTCCACCACCTTCAGTGTTGTTTTCTCTCCGCTCTTCAGGAGCTGGCTGGGGTGGAGGTTCTCGGGGTGGTGGAGGGAGGGGATGTGCTTGAGGAGAGGATGAGGTCGGCCCGGGAGACGGCCAAACGACCAGTTGGAGGATTCTGTCTGGACGGGCTCCATAGTGCAGCGATGGATCAGAACCTCCGGACCCAACTCATCACCACCACCGTCAAAGAGTTGCCTGAAGACAAGCCCAGGTGTGTGTGTGTGTGTGTGTGTGTGTGTGTGTGTCATCCTGCTTACAACTGATAATCCTAGAATGGTTTTATATTCACACAAAACTCTTCAAAAAGCACTAAACGGATGTTTTACAAATCATTAATAAGTTAATGTCTTGCTATATATAAGCTGTATAAAGCTCTACCTAGCAGAGTACATTTAAATTCACCTCTACACCAGCTCCGTTTTCCAGAGGTAAACTAAATCCCTGTTTGCAATCACACTCCCTCAACCCCTTTTTATTTATATATTTCTATGTTCCTTTTTCAATTGTATTGTCTTTCTCCCAATTCTTTCTTTGTCTGCTTCACCACAAAGCAGAAGGCTCTCCAAAACAAATCTTTCACTGTCTCTCCTCAAGACTGTGTATTCCCAATCTGCTTCCTCCATCCTCATCTATTTTCTCCATCCAGTGGTGAAGGACTGCTGGTGGAGAGCGCTTTTCTAGGCCATATTCATTATCTTATAGTGCAGACACAGATTATAGTACAGATGTTTCAGACTGTATCTTGCTTTGGTCCAGACTGGGGTTCTTTCATTAAGAGGCTCCAGCTGGACAGTACTGGGTGAGCTTTGTCTCTGGGTCGTGGCGATGTTAGCAAATCCACAAACATCCCTCTGGACACCACGGCCATGGAACCTCTAGGCAGAAAGAAAGGTTAAAAGAGAAACCTCTGTGTGTTGGGAGGGAGGGGGTGAAGCAGAGATGGAAGTCATAATGACTTGTAGAGTGGGTCGCTGCAGAGATGGGCCGTGCAATATTGCTAATTTCTCATTGTGATTTTGCTTGTGTGTGTTTGTGTGTGTGTGTGTGTGTGTGTGCGCGCGTCTGTAGTGTCTCAGGGAAATGGCTGTAGAGATGTTAGTCAACCACAAGAGTGTCACTTTGTCTGCTATTAGCATTTCTACAAACTTCCTAAAGTGTGGAGATCCAAATGTCTTCAGATTACCTGAACAAACTGAGAATTAGAATGCCAAATTTTGCAAAGCTGTATAGGCTGCAAATGGAGGATTATTTGATGAAAGCAAAGTTTAAAGGACACAATACTTAGTTAGTTAAATCATTGTTTTTCACCATGTCAATTTCCTACAACTTCTATATATTAAGCAAAATGTCCTTATTCCTAGTTCCCAAACGAATTTTTTCTATGGAAAACTAAATGTTTAGAAGACCCTGGACATAACGCACAAATGTAATTATTATTTATACTGCTTTAGGTTCACTCGGCACAGCTAGAAGAGGACTGGCCTCCTCTCAGGGCCTGGTTCCTCTCTAGGTTTCTTTCTAAATTTGACCCATCAGGGAGTTTTTCCTAGTTCCTCTGTGGGGTTTTAGCGCTGGTCTTTGTAAAAGCACATTGGGACAACTGTCGTTGTAAAGAGTTTTATAAAATTTGTTTTTTATTCATTGAAACGTGACCCCAAATGTTTTAACAGTAGTGTATGTGTAAATATAAGTGTGTTTATAATAATACAAGTTCCTCTTAATTTTGAATATGGTTTGTTGCCAGACATCAGGGTTGTGTGTGTGAATATATTAATACATTTTCCTGTCCTTATATTGAATATGGTTTGTTGCCAGACATCAGGGTTGTGTGTGTGTGTGTGTGTGTGTGTGTGTGTATGAATATATTAATAAATGTTCCTCTCTTTATATTGAATATGGTTTGTTCCCAGACATCAGGGTTGTATGTGTGTGTGTTCCAGACTGTTGCAGGGTGTAGGCCGACCAGACCAGGTGCTGTCGTGTGTGGAGGCGGGAGTGGACCTGTTTGAGGGATTCTTCCCCTTCCAGGTGACGGAGCGAGGCTGTGCCCTCACCTTCGCCTTCGACTACGCCACCGACCCCGAGGCGGCAGGTACAGGTGCACAGGGCCCGCCCACAGCTCGGTGTGTTCCGGGAACACCGGTTGACAGCCAAATAGGTGACCTCCCAGTGTGACTCAACACTTAATTAAATTTCATGTCTTCTCGTTACGCTGGCTCTTTAGGAAGTTTTGGGCACACGGTCTGCTCTTTGAAACGGGGACAGGCAGACGAGAACAGTAGGTCTGGGTGGATGGGATGGAACCCTGGTCTCTGGGGGTTGGCTGTATTTTGGTCTCACCATATACATTTACAATAGCCTAATTAAATGTGCTTATTTTTCAACATATACAGTTGACCACTGGCGATTTCCATCACAGCTATGTCTGGTACATCTACCAGGTGTCAGAAAGTTCAAGCTGTCGCTGCCAAATGGACGGTGGTACAGGCACTCGCCCGTTCCAGAAGTCCCAAATGTTGATTTGAGTTAGACCAGGAACTGATTTTCCTCTTGTCAGCTGTCCAGTGTTGGCTGTTGTGTGCCAACTGGAGCGACTGCTTGTTAGAAGCCAAGAACCTGTTGGAACCCGAGTGGCTAGTGCCGGAACCGGTTGAAGCCTGTCTGTGAGGAGGATGGATCAGTGTGTTCAGGGGTTTGTCATACTAGCACAAGTATTTAATTTTAATTCATTAATACGTTGTTTTTGCCCACACGACCATGGGAGTGGCCGTTCCTGAGATTGTGTGTGTGTGTCATTACAGAGAAGAAATGCTTGTGTGTGTTTGTTTTGTGGCAGAGCTGACAGGCCAGCCTTCTGTTAAATAAAATAATTGGTTGAAAAAACAAATCCAGCAGGTCAGATTGTGAGAGAAAATCAATGGATGTTAGCAGATAGCAATTAAATTAGACAGCCCCTACCCCCTAACAGAAACCGAAAAACAAATCAAAATACAATTACAGTCATCCTGAGGGGACTTTAGTGATTTTCCAACGTTCGGTTTTGTAACTTTAAAAATGCCTGTGTATACGGTGGTGGTATCATTTAGATCAGAAGACAACAGCGTACTCATCGATTCAGCATGGGAGGATATAACGGGCTCCTCAGGAGCTGAGTGAGAGGACACTCCAGGACTCCATTAGTGAATGAGGAGAGAGCGTCCAAATTGTCTCTCTCAGCCAATTAGAGGGCTCTGTGGGGAGGTGGTGCCACAATCCTCACCCCAATGTTCTGCTCCTCCAGAACCACAGGCTTTGGTCTAATCCACCTGCCGTCACCCTGCTCGTTTGCACCTCCCTCGCCCTGCGACGTCCCCCATTTCTCCTCAGATCACTCTTATTCTCCTCCACTTACCCACTCTATTCCTCCCTCTTTACTCTCTCCGTCTCCCCAGAACGTCTCCGTCACTCACCCCTTTTCCGACCTGATAATTGTCACCTTTATTTTCCTCCTCGTCTCCTTCTTTTCCTCCTGGGGTCAGTTTTACTGGCTCTTTAATCAGCTCCTCTGTTCTCTCATGTCCTGGTGCTTCTTTCATGTTTTCACATGTATAATACACTTCGCAGTCCTTTTTTAATGCTTAGGCTATTAACTTTTCCTCCCTCCCCCCGTTCTGTTTACCTCCTGTTCATTCGCTCTTGTCCTCCTTTCTAATCCCCCTTTCATTTTCTCTCTAACATGATGAATCGCTCCCATGTGCCAGTATTTTACTGTATGCTTGGCATCTCTTATACTCTCTTTCTGCCCATCTCAATCCACCTTCATCTCATTTCTCTTATACTCCCTCGTTCCATCTCTCACTTCCTAATTCTCCCCCTCCCACTCTCCTGCCCCCCTCCCACTCTCTCCTGCCCCCTCCCACTCTCCCCCTCCCACTCTCTCCTGCCCCCCTCCCACTCTCTCCTGCCCCTCTCCCACTCTCTCAAGCCCCCTCCCACTCTCTCCCACCCACCCTCTTCTGCCCCCTCCCACTCTCTCCTGCCCCTCTCCCACTCTCTCCCCCCACTCTCTCCTGCCCCTCTCCCACTCTCTCCTGCCCCCCTCCCACCTGGCCTCTCTCTGACTGGAATCACATCCACTGCTCTCCCGTTGACCACAGCTGCTCTCCCTAGATAGAAGTGTCTCTAATGAAGATGGTGTGCAAGAAACATTTTCTGTGTGTGTTTGCGCGGCAGGATAACAGGCTAGAGTTTGTGTGTGTGTGTGTGTGTGTTTGTGCGGGCAAGATAACAGGCTAGAGGGTGTCTGTGTGTGTGTGTGTGTGTGTGTGTGTGTTTTGATTAACAGGGGCTGGAACTCACAAAACAGTCTTATTCATTTGTTGAAAAGAGGAGAGCTTGAAATGAGAACACATGAGCCATAATTGGTTTAGGGTGCATGGATTCAGAATATGTCTGGGTTCAGTGAGCGGATCAGATTGGTCTGGTTTATTGTGTGTGACTAAAGTGATTTATTCAATTGGTGCATATTTTCGCAGTTCTGGAGTTGGCTGAAGACAAGGTAGAAGCTGATGTGGATGAGAAGAATGGACCTGATTATTATGCGGACCAAACCAAGATGACTCCATTTGAGATCAACCTGAAAGAAAAGAGGTTTGTGTCCCAGACAGATGATGTCAGTTTTGTTAACAAGTGTTTCTATCTTGCCTGATTACACAAACTGAAATCCTCTAGTGCTCGTTCGCTGCATGTTTTCGTGTGAGACCTCTTCCATTGAAAACAATTACGTAATGCCAAAATGAGGGGTGTTACACTAATATAAAGAATCAGCAATTAGATCATTTTTATTTACATGTCCTTTGATCGACATGCGTGTTGGAATTATTATCATGGAACTCCGATTCCCTTTGGGGAAGAAGCTAATGTATGGTGTGTCTGAACCAAGCAGTCCACTATACTATCACACTTACCAATGAAAGACGTTGAAGTGTGTGTGTGTGTGTTTGACCCTTTACCCTCTGCTCTCCAGGTACCGAGATGACTTTGGTCCGCTGGTGGAGGGGTGTGGCTGCTACTGCTGTAGAAACCACCAGAGGGCGTACCTACATCACCTGCTTGTGACCAATGAGCTGCTGGCTGGAGTCCTTCTTATGCTCCACAACACCGCCCACTACTGTGCCTTCTTCACCGCCCTGAGGGGGGCACTGGCTAGCAATAGGCTGGAGCACCTCAAGAAGAAAGTACTGAAGGGATCCGGCGGAGGGTGGAGCAAGCAGGGGCTATAGGAGGGGCTGTGAGTGGCTTAGCAGAGCGAGGGTGGGGCTGGAGGAGAGGCTGTCAGTGGCTGAGCAGAGAGAGGGTGGAGCTGAAGGAGAGGCTGTCAGTGGCTGAGCAGAGAGAGGGTGGAGCTGGAGGAGAGGCTGTCAGTGGCTGAGCAGAGAGAGGGTGGAGCTGGAGGAGAGGCTGTCAGTGGCTGAGCAGAGAGAGGGTGGAGCTGGAGGAGAGGCTGTCAGTGGCTGAGCAGAGAGAGGGTGGAGCTGGAGGAGAGGCTGTCAGTGGCTGAGCAGAGAGAGGGTGGAGCTGGAGGAGAGGCTGTCAGTGGCTGAGCAGAGAGAGGGTGGAGCTGGAGGAGAGGCTGTCAGTGGCTGAGCAGAGCGAGGGTGGAGCTGGAGGAGAGGCTGTCAGTGGCTGAGCAGAGAGAGGGTAGGGCTGGAGGAGAGGCTGTCAGTGGCTGAGCAGAGAGAGGGTGGAGCTGGAGGAGAGGCTGTCAGTGGCTGAGCAGAGAGAGGGTGGGGCTGGAGGAGAGGCTGTCAGTGTCTGAGCAGAGCGAGGGTGGGGCTGGAGGAGAGGCTGTCAGTGGCTGAGCAGAGCGAGGGTGGGGCTGGAGGAGAGGCTGTCAGTGGCTGAGCAGAGAGAGAGGGTGGAGCTGGAGGCTCTACGTGTCAGGGTACAGGGTAATAGAATGTTTATTGGGATTATTGGGGCGTTGCAACAAGAGGCCAGTGTGAAAAACTACATGAAGAAAATGTGGAGGAGGGCCTGGCAACTGGTATGGGGGAAGACAGTGGCAATGTGGGAGCAGTGAGGAGGTGCCATGGAGTGAGGAGCCCCACAGCACTGGGCCGATGGAGGAGTAATGTCTCCGGGACTCATATGGGAATGTGGACCAGTAGGACAACAAACATTCCTGACTGTGAGATAGACGACCTGGGTCCCATCACCAGACTGCCTCCTTTGTTTTCAACTCCCCTCACATGTCTTTACTCTAATTCATATTGCTCACACATGATTATCTGGGATAAAATGGGATTTAATCAGAATAAATTAGATCAGCTTTATTCGCTGGCAGTTTTACTTGTGTGATCAAACGAAGATGTAACCACACACACACACGTCAACATCCACGCATCCTGGATCACATAGTGGTGGATTTTGGGATGTTACGCTGAGTTACACTGTAAACATTGTGGCGTGCATATGTTCAGGTGACTTGTGTGAGTTTCTAGGTGTGCGTGTGTGAGTGTGGCCCTTGTGTGTGGGGTGTGATTGACATCGGGCCGTGTTTGACACCGGTCCGTGAGTGGAACCCAGGCAGCTGATGAGTCCACAGCTCGTTTGTAGTAATTACGCCAACTGATGGCCACTCCAGGGGATCGTTCAAGTTTCCCTGCAACTTTCCCGTGTTCGGTCTCACACATCTGGTTTCAGACACACATCTGGGTTCAGACACACACACACCAAGCAGTTGGACTGCTATCACCTTACAGGTAGCGTCACCTCGCTAAGAAGCATGTTTCCTTTTTCACTGTCTCCCTCTTACCATGCTATCTGCCGGCTTTCTTTCCAAGTGCAGTCCGCACAATGGACTTTTAAGTGCTCTTGTTTAGGTTGACAATGAAACTCTGTTGGCTGTAGAGGAAGTGTCTGACAGACTGGATGTGTGGTTCGCAGTTGTAGCAACACAAGCTGAACTCACCAGACCCATATTCACTCATCAATGGCAAAGTAGAGCTGCATGTTCGTGTGACGAGAGCCACGCTCCGATTTTTACCCGATGAAAACCGACGTGACAACCGTTCCGTGAGATATTTCCTTGAGGGCCTGACCCCTTCTGTCACCATGGTAACCCCTGATCATGTGAGTAGTTAATGAGTCGCTGTTGAGCCGGATCCATCCTGGGGGGCTATGACCGGCCTGAATGATAGATAACTGGGACGGTGAGTCCAGGGCACGGCTTCAATTAGCCAAGTGGAACTTCTCGAGGGCTAGGCTCTGCATCCGGGGGGAGTGTCTTTGGCCTTATTTCCCTGGATGCAGTGTCTGAGAGATCCTGGATCCCTGCTGGGAACACACGCCTTTCCAGAATTACAGTGGGTAAGAGAGGGCGCTGGCACCGCGCTGAAATATTCAAGAGAGGTCGTAGGTCACTAGCGTTCGGCGAACTCTGGGTAATTTGCTCTGTGGCCCTCAGAACCTGCCTACTGCATGTGTAGATTTAATTAGGACCTGAGGGCAAGTCCCCATTGGGCGACCAGTTCCTTTGTTACTATTGGCCGCGATATGTAGTCTGCCTCTCGGATATGCTTAGGAGAGGGAGATTGCTATGCATTACTGCTAGAGAAAACCATTACAGAGATTCTCTACTGCAGAGATTAGCAGGAGAAAACTACTAGTTTGTCGGAACTTTATAGGTCGACTTCAAGCGCTCCGTGTATACCAGCGTTGCCATGGTTACTGGTTTCGCATCCTCAGCGGTCACGGGAAGTGGCACGAGAGTTTAACAAGTCCCCTCATTGCAGGTCGGTGGGGCTTTTCCCTTGATTTTTCCCTTCACATCGTTGTCAACTGGACACGCGTTCCCAAACCCAAATTCATGTGTTGACGCCGTAGTCTGGCACTGGGATTATTGTGATCCGCATGTGCGGGGATGGTCAGGATGTCCGTTACGTGTATTTGCAATGCATTTCAGTATTTCATCTACTTTTGGTATTCTGTCATTTGGTATTCTGTCATTGGAAAACGTAGAGAGTGTTAAAAGCAGCTGCTGACAATTCGGAAGGTCACAATTCCTTGGAGCCGCAGCGAATAGTTCGGCTCCCTCATAACGAAAAGTAATAACTTCCACAAGTTTCTGGGACTAAGCTTGATGGAATTATAATAATCTATTTCAGAGAGCCAAAGCTGCAGCGCCTATTTAATGTAGTTAAACTCAAGATCAACATGCGGTCTGTGGGATATGGATATAGGAAGTACAGTGTCACCATGTTCACCTACTGTGGTGAACAGTGCAGAAGAGAAGAGGCCAGCACCTTATGAATATTTCCCCATGATATTTCTGAGTGGCTGAGTGTTTTCTTCTTTCCTGCTCTTCTAGTATTCACAAACACAAGCTTTTTTTCTGCAAGATGAGGCACGAGAGAAAGATGAAGAGCAGGAAAGGAAGCTTGAAGGGAGGCCGGAGATAAAACATGGAGATGAGGGTTGGGGTCGAGGGGAATAGATGAATGAGCATAAGCCAGTGGGTGGTCAACCGCTGCATGAGGATCTCCATGTTTATTTGAGATGATTTATGGATCAGGGTTTAAGGCCCATAGCACTGATCCATGATGGAAGATGAGCCACCCAACTTCCTGTTCACAAGGAGTTAAACAGGATGAGGGTACGGTAACGTCTTAATAGGAGATCTCAAACACCGGGGCGATCGGGTTGTGTCGGACCAGAAGAGGTTCTAGTCTCTTGTATTCTGTAGTCTTGTTTTTGGTTTAATTAACAGATCCATTCTAAAGGTAAACGGTAAAAGGAACAATTTGGTCAATGAGGATAATTTACTTAGAGGGAGCTTTTAAGGCATTACGTGGTCTGGCTCCATTATATATCACAGACCTTCACGCTCCCAGGACTCTTAGATCATCAAATAAAACCCTTTTAGCTTTCCCACCGTCCCGCATGAAATCTAGGGGTGATCGTGCCTTTTCAGCTGTGGCCCCGAGACTCTGGAATACGCTAGCGATTCTCATCAGGTCCTCTCCTACCACCGAAATATTTAAATGTTGTCTTAAAACCTATTTTTATTCTCTGGCATTTGAGTCAGTTTAAGGATACTTGTGTCTAAATGTATAGTTTCGTCTTGTCCGATATTGTTTTGTTATATGTTTGTTTACCTGTTTACAGCACTTTGTTCAGCAACTGCTGTTTTTAAATGTGCTTTATAAATAAAAATGACTTGACTTTTTGATTGTTTAAATCCACAAGCTCGTTGTCAGACGTTGCAGAATGTGGGCAGAGCGTGCAGGAAACACCCCGAAAGCCCGGATGACTGTTACTATTCAACTGCCAAGTACAAAATGGTCAGATATAGGCCTCATTCAAAATAAAATCATAAGTTACGTATTATGTATTGTAAATCTTACTTTGATGTGGCATTTACTGGCTGTTAGGCGACCCACTTAGTTTAGAAGAGGTTGACGGGTTGCTTAAGTCAACATGAACGGGTGATGTGTGTAAATGATGTTTTAATTTGTGGGCATAAAGCAGCCATGTATTTACTCGTTAGTCTGACCAGTTAATGTTGAATGTCTTTCCACACATTATCTTCAGTACTTACTAACAAGAAAGTGTTTAGTGAATACATTCAATATTAGCTTCACATCTTACACTATCTACACACAATTTACACTAGAATCTTTTTTTGTATAAACGAGATTTGTAGCAAAATTCTTGTTGGCAATAAACATGTTTAATAATGTAAACTTTTGAAAATGTCGAACGGCAACTTCTGAGGTAATGTTTAACGCTTTCCCGAACGATGGCACCCGCAGTCTACTGCAGTGTGAATGCAATGCCTCGCTTCATCTGTATTGAAGACACATAAATGATGATGTGAGCGGTTCCTCAGCGAGTGGCTAACGTCATATCTGACAGTGTGCAAAACATGAATCGTCAACAGCCTGGATGTACGTCTGTGGAAATAAAATTTGGACGTGCCTCTATCTCCCGGCCATGAGGAGCCACCGTCACATTTGGCTACCATTAACATTTCAGAATCATATCCATTTGGCGGTCTTGTTTGTTCCGTGGCCTGAGGGTAGAGGCTCTGCGGGGTTCTCTGGGTTATATTCTTGAGGGATTGGCACCACACGCCGTGCATTAATATACACACAGTCCAAATGGATTCGTTTCTGTGGTCATTTACGTAACATTTTTCATCGGGAAACAGTTGGCGAAAGCACTAACGGCGGAACACTATTTCGAACTCACCGGTTGATGAAACCACCAGATGTCGGTCAGTGTCCTCTGGGGTGTTGTGTTCACACTTATGGACAGGTGCATGAGATAACATTATGGAAGTTCATGTTTGATTTGTCAGGTGGTGGTTTGTGTTTCCCACTGCAGAGCAGCAGTATGAATCCAGAGATGTGTGTGTCTCTGAGGCTGAGTGTTATCTAGGAAATAGTACACCTCAGGACAATAGTACACCTCAGGACAATAGTACACCTCGGGACAATAGTACACCTCGAGACAATAGTACACCTCGGGACAATAGTACACCCCGGGACAATAGTACACCTCGGGACAATAGTACACCCTAGGACAATAGTACAACCCGGGACAATAGTACACATCGGGACAATAGTACACCCCGGGACAATAGTACACATCGGGACAATAGTACACCCCGGGACAATAGTACAACCCGGGACAATAGTACACCCCGGGACAATAGTACAACCCGGGACAATAGTACACCTCGGGACAATAGTACACCCTAGGACAATAGTACACCCCGGGACAATAGTACACCCCGGGACAATAGTACACCCCGGGACAATAGTACACCTCGGGACAATAGTACACCTCGGGACACATAATCCTCATCTTCTGAACCTCAAAATGTTTGTTTAGGGCCACTTTATCAATTTTTGTTTTTGCGGCGCAAAGCAGCTGACCCAGGCACGTTAACGTCTGCCAGTAAGTGTGCTGTATACATTTGAGACGACAGCAACATTAGCACATAATCAACAGGCCGTGTAAGCATTCATGAGCCGTCGTTACTGCTCATTCTCAAAAACATCAACCATATGTTTGTGAAGGTGTTTTTTAATTCTCCAGAGCATCTCTGAAGGAGCTTTATTTTCCCATTTGGAAACACTTTGATTTCATGATTCATGGCCTGTTAGAAAATGTGTTCAGTCACTGTCGGCCCATTCCATGACAGAGAGAAAAAGCTCTCATCCGTCAGAGCGGTTGACTGTGAAAGTCTCATCCTTCCAAGCGGTCGGCTGTAACGGCATCTTCGCCACTCAAATTGAATAAATCCAACGCCTCAAAACAGAAGGCCTTTTGTTTACGAAATAACGATTTGTCACACCAAGATTAGTTTGAATGACAACAGATGCTAGGAAGTACTTTGGTAAAGTTCACAGAACATAATTTGAAGCCGTCACATTAAGTGCTAGCTGGCATTTTCTTACAGCTTTATTTAAGGGCTTAATACAGCAGTATTTCAGCCATTAAAGGGCACTGGTAAAATACCATGGGGATTGACTATAAAAGGGGAGAGTTGCCTGCACGAAATGTTCCAAGTGCGGCCGCCTCCGGCCTGTTGTTATGGGTTAAATGAATGAAAACCTCGGAGCGCGGAGATAAGAGTGCATCGGTGGAATTTTAATACCAGTGATTAATTCGTTACTTGTTGAAAATAGATAACTGCCCAGGGCGTCAGAAGATGCGAGGCGGGGATCTCCTGCATGTTTAACGTCACACGATATGTTGGAAACAGCGGCGGGAAACGAGCACACGAGCCACAAACTGCAAACAGAATAATAACAACAGCCTCCTGGGTGAAATAAAGACGAGCAACGAAGAAATCAAGAAAGCAACCTGTCAGATTGCATCATTAGCTCAGTCAAGGCAGAGCCCGGGTGGAGTGTCAGTTGAATCGGTCCAGCCCGGAGGGAAATACAATGCTATGGTTTCCACAGGACACCAGTCAACAGACTGCAGTGACTGGGCAGTCGTATGTGGAATCAGGGACAGCAGACAGGAAGTAAAGAAATCCCTGGGCGTCAGGACCATGAAATGGTGAGTCAGCTCTTCAACATACACGCCTCCCATCTGGTGTTTGAGAGAGACTCAGACTTTGGTAAGTTGTGTTCACTGGGCCATAAAGTTACTCGTGTGCCAGCCGATCAATTGGAAACTAAATTACAATAATGAAAGAGCACTGATCTACATGCAGGTCTTTCGGTGAATATGAAAGACCCCAACCCATCTGATACTTGTAGAAATAGATTGTATTACTCTGGTTTCCACAGACAGGATTTATTGAAAACACAATGGGTGGTGTTATATGAAGATGCCCTATGGATGATGAATGGATGAGACAGTATTTGACACCTTACACCACCTTGTGGTGGAGGATTCCTGAAAAGTAATGAGATCACTCATTTAGACAAAGAAAAAGCGTGCCACGAATAATAAACAGACCGCCAGCATATGAGAGAGAGGAGACTGGGACGTCTAGGTTACAGCAGGGGTTATGGATGAACTGCAAGCGCTGAAGTTGGAAAGCCTAGCATCTTAGTAGTGAAAGACTAAGATGACTGTGTAGTTTGGACAAGCTCCGCCCTACCAGGAAGTGAAGTAGCAGATTGCTCATCGGAGAGCAGTAGAGAACTGTTATTGAGTTCATTGATTGAACACCTTGGGCCAGGAGACTTTTATCCTCTTGTTAACGCCTCTGAGGAAAGGTTTGTAGGGCTGCAGATTTTGCCAATTTGACAAACTGAGAGTCATTGGATACGCCTGTAACGCTCGCTTTGGGAATCTGGCGTTCCTGGCTATTAAATCCGCGAAGACGGAACGATTCAGAAACTTTCTGTTCTATGTCCTCGCCCGTGACAGTGGAAAGTGCTCATAACTCTTTGACGTGTCCTAACTCCAGCCTGGCAGAAGGCTAGCGGTCAACAGTGGGAGGCCGTAGAGCTGTCCACCTCCAATCAATCTCCTGATGAAGTATCCTCCTGTAAAGGTTAACACTGAGGTTAACTTTCTTTCCTCGTTTTCAGTTGTATGCTGAACATTACACGGATGAATGCCCAGAGAAAAACCTGGCTGATAAAGCAGCACTCTATAGTGTTGCGACGAAGATGTACGACAGTATGGGTCGTTGGTCCTGTCTCAGGTACAGTATGGGTCGTTGGTCCTGTCTCAGGTACAGTAGTTGGTCCTGTCTCAGGTACAGTATGGGTCGTTGGTCCTGTCTCAGGTACAGTATGGGTCGTTGGTCCTGTCTCAGGTACAGTATGGGTCGTTGGTCCTGTCTCAGGTACAGTAGTTGGTCCTGTCTCAGGTACAGTATGGGTCGTTGGTCCTGTCTCAGGTACAGTAGTTGGTCCTGTCTCAGGTACAGTATGGGTCGTTGGTCCTGTCTCAGGTACAGTATGGGTCGTTGGTCCTGTCTCAGGTACAGTATGGGTCGTTGGTCCTGTCTCAGGTACAGTATGGGTCGTTGGTCCTGTCTCAGGTACAGTATGGGTCGTTGGTCCTGTCTCAGGTACAGTATGGGTCGTTGGTCCTGTCTCAGGTACAGTAGTTGGTCCTGTCTCAGGTACAGTATGGGTCGTTGGTCCTGTCTCAGGTACAGTAGTTGGTCCTGTCTCAGGTACAGTATGGGTCGTTGGTCCTGTCTCAGGTACAGTAGTTGGTCCTGTCTCAGGTACAGTATGGGTTGTTGGTCCTGTCTCAGGTACAGTAGTTGGTCCTGTCTCAGGTACAGTATGGGTCGTTGGTCCTGTCTCAGGTACAGTATGGGTCGTTGGTCCTGTCTCAGGTACAGTAGTTGGTCCTGTCTCAGGTACAGTATGGGTCGTTGGTCCTGTCTCAGGTACAGTAGTTGGTCCTGTCTCAGGTACAGTATGGGTCGTTGGTCCTGTCTCAGGTACAGTAGTTGGTCCTGTCTCAGGTACAGTATGGGTCGTTGGTCCTGTCTCAGGTACAGTAGTTGGTCCTGTCTCAGGTACAGTATGGGTTGTTGGTCCATTTAATTGTACTTTATCGTCATGGTCTCACACCAGATAATGAGGTAAAGTGGGGTGATGATCTAAACAACATCGTTAATGCATGTAACTACATCACCTATTGCTATTGGGCATGGCTCCACTGCTTCCTGTTGACCTTTGGGCCATGGTAAGAAAGGACAAAAAGAGCGGTAGAGCAGCATCAGATAATGGTTAAGAAGTGTTCATAAAGGATCACACAGACACCTTGGTATATAGAGGAATGGCAGCCTGTCCTCTGCCCCCACTATTCAGTTCGGCAGAGCGCAGACAAATTCATCTATGACAGTTCCCCCAAATAGCTATTTTCAGGTCATGGACTCATACTTTATACAACAAATACCTAGAAGATCTCACACATTTATACCTGTTGCTGTTTTCTCCCTCGAATTAAGCACATTGCGGTGGTATATTTTCAACCATAGAGATAAGCTGGTTACTATAAACCTTGGCTCATTTAGATACTTTATGAGGTCAGGGAGAATTTGGGACAAACATATTTATGCAGGGGTAGTCGTGAAGCGCTCTATTTAGGAGTAATACAGCGTTTAGACGGCTCTGACAGAAGACAATGAGGATGGACAGTAATAAAAGAACACTGAGTTGACAGGATGAGAAAATCCAAGTTTTAGTTTTGGCCTTTACACTCAGAGAAGGTGTGACACCGGCGCCAGGTTTCACCAACTGAGCTATACTACGTTGGTAAAAGGACAACATTTTGCTAGATGAGCTGAGTTTGCAGTGGAGGTGTCCGTCTCTGAGCAGGGCGTTCTAAGCCTGGTCGGCTTGGCAACTGCGGAGCTTCTAAGGCAGGCGGCTGTGATCTGTGCCGGGAGGAGGGTGGCACAACCCTCAGATGGGACAACGGACCTGAGGCTCAGTCCAACAGAAGCCTTTAATCCTGGTGAAGTAGACAACTGTGTTACATCTAAGACAGTGGCTGTTACCCTGGCAACCAGGTGACTGAAGACATGGCGGCGTAACAAACATTGGATTAGGATGGAATTTATTCCATGAGCCTGAAGTCAGAGCAACACATGAAGGCGATGCTAGTGCAGGAGACTGTTGGACAGGCAGAACTGGGAGCTCGAGACCTTGGTGCAGAAATGTTTCACTTGGATTGCTTTAAAGACTCAGAGTGCATCTGAGAGGAGGTGACCCCCAAGGAGAGGTCCAGAGTGCATCTGAGAGGAGGTGACCCCCAAGGAGAGGTCCAGAGTGCATCTGAGAGGAGGTAACCCAAGGCGAGGTCCAGAGTGCAGCTGAGAGGAGGTAACCCAAGGAGGTCCAGAGTGCAGCTGAGAGGAGGTAACCCAAGGAGAGGTCCAGAGTGCAGCTGTGAGGAGGTAACCCAAGGTAGTCCAGAGTGCAGCTGTGAGGAGGTAACCCAAGGAGAGGTCCAGAGTGCAGCTGAGAGGAGGTAACCCAAGGAGGTCCAGAGTGCAGCTGAGAGGAGGTAACCCAAGGAGGTCCAGAGTGCAGCTGAGAGGAGGTAACCCAAGGAGAGGTCCAGAGTGCAGCTGAGAGGAGGTAACCCAAGGAGAGGTCCAGAGTGCAGCTGAGAGGAGGTAACCCAAGGAGAGGTCCAGAGTGCAGCTGTGAGGAGGTAACCCAAGGTAGTCCAGAGTGCAGCTGTGAGGAGGTAACCCAAGGAGAGGTCCAGAGTGCAGCTGAGAGGAGGTAACCCAAGGAGGTCCAGAGTGCAGCTGAGAGGAGGTAACCCAAGGAGGTCCAGAGTGCAGCTGAGAGGAGGTAACCCAAGGAGAGGTCCAGAGTGCAGCTGAGAGGAGGTAACCCAAGGAGAGGTCCAGAGTGCAGCTGAGAGGAGGTAACCCAAGGAGGTCCAGAGTACAGCTGAGAGGAGGTAACCCAAGGAGAGGTCCAGAGTGCAGCTGAGAGGAGGTAACCCAAGGAGGTCCAGAGTGCAGCTGAGAGGAGGTAACCCAAGGAGAGGTCCAGAGTGCAGCTGTGAGGAGGTAACCCAAGGAGGTCCAGAGTGCAGCTGTGAGGAGGTAACCCAAGGAGGTCCAGAGTACAGCTGAGAGGAGGTAACCCAAGGAGGTCCAGAGTACAGCTGAGAGGAGGTAACCCAAGGAGGTCCAGAGTGCAGCTGTGAGGAGGTAAGCCAAGGAGGTCCAGAGTGCAGCTGTGAGGAGGTAACCCAAGGAGAGGTCCAGAGTGGAACGGTTCGGTCTGCTGGACAGCAGCAGTGAGTTACTGGTTGATAATTATGGTCTCATTTTTCAACTCATTGACTGAGCGCCAGACGTGAGTCAGGAAATAAGAGACAGACAGGACAAAATGGGCCATGGCTCAGAAACAGTGACTCATTGAGCACCTCTGCTGATCAAACAGCTGTCTAAAGGACGCGCACACACACACACACGCGCACACACACAACCACACACACATATTTTCACCGTCTCCTGGCTCACCACTCAGGACATTAAGTAGATTAATGAAGACAGGCGCCTGATCATTCTGTCGGTATTTGCCTGTGTGTACGTGTGTGTACGTGTCTGTACGTGTGTGTACGTGTGTGTACGTGTCTGTACGTGTGTATGTGTGTACGTGCGTGTATATACACAATCTGATATTTCCAGTAAAACCTGGAAAATAGTTCCTTATAAAGGCATAGGGTTAGGGAAAATGGGATTTCTGGTTCTGGCTTTACGGGAAAACGTAGTGGAAAAGTAAACTATACATAATGGTTAAGTTGATGTTAATTCAAGGTTTAAGCAACAACCAAATAGGTTTAGGATTGGATAAGATTAGGCAGTTAGACACCTGAGGTAAATGTTGGGTCTGTGAACACGGACTGCTGTGTGTGTTGTAATAGTACATTGTGTGTGTGTGTGTATGAGTGAGTGTGTAAGAGCGAGTGTGTGTATGTAAGTGTGTGTGTATGTGAGTGTGTGTATGTGCATTGTGCATTGTGTTTCCCCTGTGTTTGTGTCAAGTTTACATGTTTGTGCTTTCCTCTGACGCTAGACGCCAAATGTACGGTGAGAGGATGGTAAGGTCGAACAGAAGAAAGAGGAAATATGGAAAAGATGAGAGAGAAAAGGAAAATAAGAGAGGTGAACTGACCGGACATGGAGCAAAAGAAGAGGAAGAGAGGAGGAAGAGAAGGCTTTCTGGAAGGTCAAAGTGACAGCGGGAATTACGGAGTGTGCTTAAAGGGAGTGTGCTTATATAGTGTGTGCTTAAATAGAGTGTCCTTAAAGGGAGTGTGCTTATATAATGTGTGCTTAAATAGAGTGTGCTAAAAAGGAGTGTGCTTAAAGAGAGTGTGCTTAAAGCAAGTGTGATTTCAGTCATTTGTCCCAATTGGACATTGCTATGTACTGAAATAGAGGGCTATTTATTTGTATTCAGCGGTTGTACAATGATCTGGAGGCCTCTGAATAACCAATTTAAATGACACCTTTTACAAAGGAAGAGGAGCACTGTAGGAGGAGTTAACAGAGGAAGAGTAGTGGGGAGGAGAGTGGAGGTGAGAGGAGGAGAGAGGAGGTGAGAGGAGGAGAGAGGAGGAGAGTGGAGGAGAGTGGAGGAGAGAGGAGGAGAGGAGGTGAGAGGAGGAGAGAGGAGGAGAGTGAAGGTGAGAGGAGGAGTGGGGAGGAGAGTGGAGGAGAGTGGAGGAGTGAGGAGGAGAGGAGGTGAGAGAGAGGAGGAGAGGTGGTGAGAGGAGGAGAGTGGAGGTGAGAGGAGGTGAGAGGAGGAGAGAGGAGGAGAGTGGAGGTGAGAGGAGGAGAGAGGAGGAGAGAGGAGGTGAGAGGAGGAGAGAGGAGGAGAGAGGAGGTGAGAGGAGGAGAGAGGAAGTGAGAGGAGGAGAGAGGAGGAGAGTGGAGGTGAGAGGAGGAGTGGGGAGGAGAGAGGAAGTGAGAGGAGGTGAGAGGATGAGAGAGGAGGTGAGAGGAGGAGTGGAGGTGAGAGGAGGTGAGAGGAGGTGAGAGGAGGAGAGAGGAGGAGAGTGGAGGTGAGAGGAGGAGAGAGGAGGAGAGTGGAGGTGAGAGGAGGAGAGAGGAAGTGAGAGGAGGAGAGTGGAGGTGAGAGGAGGAGTGGGGAGGAGAGAGGAAGTGAGAGGAGGTGAGAGGAGGAGAGAGGAGGTGAGAGGAGGAGTGGGGAGGAGAGAGGAGGAGAGAGGAGGAGTGGGGAGGAGTGGGGAGGAGAGAGGAGGACATACACACATTCAATGGTCATGAGAGAGAGAGACTGTTTGAGTGAGTGTTGTGTGGTTGGGGTTCCTCCACAGTGACTGGTGTGTGGTTGGGGTTCCTCCACAGTGACTGGTGTGTGGTTGGGGTTCCTCCACAGTGACTGGTGTGTGGTTGGGGTTCCTCCACAGTGAATGGTGTGTGGTTGGGGTTCCTCCACAGTGAATGGTGTGTGGTTGGGGTTCCTCCACAGTGACGGGTGTGTGGTTGGGGGTCCTCCACAGTGACTGGTGTGTGGTTGGGGTTTGTCCACAGTGACTGGTGTGTGGTTGGGGTTCCTCCACAGTGACTGGTGTGTGGTTGGGGTTCCTCCACAGTGACTGGTGTGTGGTTGGGGTTCCTCCACAGTGAATGGTGTGTGGTTGGGGTTCCTCCACAGTGAATGGTGTGTGGTTGGGGTTCCTCCACAGTGACGGGTGTGTGGTTGGGGGTCCTCCACAGTGACTGGTGTGTGGTTGGGGTTTGTCCACAGTGACTGGTGTGTGGTTGGGGTTCCTCCACAGTGACTGGTGTGTGGTTGGGGTTCCTCCACAGTGAATGGTGTGTGGTTGGGGTTCCTCCACAGTGAATGGTGTGTGGTTGGGGTTCCTCCACAGTGACGGGTGTGTGGTTGGGGGTCCTCCACAGTGACTGGTGTGTGAATGTGATAACTCCAGTTGAAAACTTGGGCACAGAGCCTGACATACCTGAATATTAATGACGGCCGCCTGCCTGTGACAAGAAGAAGAGGAAAGAGCTTTTCATTGTCTGGAAGTTAAAATGTGTCTGAGTATCACCTTGCATCCCTGCAGCTCCATTGACAGGGTGAAGCCCAGCCAACTGGCCCATTTCACATGGAAATGGTGAGCATGTCAATCAATCAATTAAAACCTATTTTTGCATGAGAACATGTCACAATGTGCTTTTAAAAAAAATTAAGGAAGAAACATAGCGAGGAACCAGACTCTGAGGGGTGGCCAGTCCTCTTCTGGCTGTGCAGAGTCAGAAGCATGACCAAATGGACAAGGACTGGGACAATGTCCTCCAAGGGCTCATGTCCTCCTAAGTTTAAATGGAGCCGGACTGAAGGATTTTTTAGAGAGTGCATTCCTCATGTTCACAAAAGATTTACAATTATATAGCAACCTAAACCAGAGACAGAGGGGTCCAATAATACTGTGGCCCTATCCGTGTGTAAGCCGGGTCAAGGGTTGTGACAACGTAGCCTGTCACTTAATTACCTATAGTGATGTTCTGGGTTAAGCGTAGTCTTGGGTTCTGAGGTCACCATGTTGTCTGCGTTTGCTGGTTCTATTCACAAACCCCTCTCTCTCAGCAAACATATCTGGTAAAACAACAGTAAACGAATAATGAGTATATTTACACAGTAAACAGAAACTCACAAACACTTTCAGTCCACGGACACGACTACCATAATATACAACCCCAAATACACCAGCAGCTCTCTACCACATCAGCGCACACACAGACTCACACTCACACACACACACACACTCACCGTACACACACACCCACACACTCAGTCTGTCTCAGTCCCTCTAGCACAACCTTAACTGAAGCAGAGGGGCCTAATGGAGGCTGATTTGCCCTTAACTCTCGCTGTCAAAATAATAGTGGAGCCGTCAGGATAGAATGGAAGGTAGATCCAGATACTGATAACTGATTGGTTTGTCCTTCCTCTGTCTTCCACACCCCCCTCTGTCTCTGTTCTTTCACTCTACTCATTCCCTCTCACTCTCTCTCACTCTCTCTGTCTCTCCTCTCTCCTTTTGTCTCTCCTCTCTCCCTCTGTCTCCTCACACCCTCTGTCTCTCATATTTCTCCTCACACCCTCTGCTTTCATCGAACCTCTGTCTCTTCTCTCTCCCTCCACTCTCATTAAGTGTTCGGTAGCAGAGAAAAGCAGTGGGCAGAAACTTGCTGATTGTAACCTGGGCCTGTAGATAATAATAACCAGGTATTTTTCCAATGCTAGCAGTATTCCTGTAGACTGCTGTAACTCAAGGTGAGAGAACAGCTGTCTGGTGAGAGAACAGCTGTCAGGTGAGAGAACAGCTGTCAGGTGAGAGAACAGCTGTCAGGTGAGGGAACAGCTGTCAGGTGAGGGAACAGCTGTCAGGTGAGGGAACAGCTGTCAGGTGAGAGAACAGCTGTCAGGTAAGAGAACAGCTGTCAGGTGATGGAACAGCTGTCAGGTGAGAGAACAGCTGTCTGGTGAGAGAACAGCTGTCAGGTGAGGGAACAGCTGTCAGGTGAGGGAACAGCTGTCAGGTGAGGGAACAGCTGTCAGGTGAGAGAACAGCTGTCAGGTGATGGAACAGCTGTCAGGTGAGGGAACAGCTGTCAGGTGAGAGAACAGCTGTCAGGTGAGGGAACAGCTGTCAGGTGAGGGAACAGCTGTCAGGTGAGAGAACAGCTGTCAGGTGAGGGAACAGCTGTCAGGTGAGAGAACAGCTGTCAGGTGAGGGAACAGCTGTCAGGTGAGGGAACAGCTGTCAGGTGAGGGAACAGCTGTCAGGTGAGGGAACAGCTGTCAGGTGAGAGAACAGCTGTCAGGTGATGGAACAGCTGTCAGGTGAGAGAACAGCTGTCAGGTGAGAGAACAGCTGTCAGGTGAGAGAACAGCTGTCAGGTGAGGGAACAGCTGTCAGGTGAGGGAACAGCTGTCAGGTGAGAGAACAGCTGTCAGGTGATGGAACAGCTGTCAGGTGAGAGAACAGCTGTCAGGTGAGGGAACAGCTGTCAGGTGAGAGAACAGCTGTCAGGTGAGGGAACAGCTGTCAGGTGAGAGAACAGCTGTCAGGTGAGAGAACAGCTGTCAGGTGAGGGAACAGCTGTCAGGTGAGAGAACAGCTGTCAGGTGAGGCAACAGCTGTCAGGTGAGGCAACAGCTGTCAGGTGAGAGAACAGCTGTCAGGTGAGGGAACAACTGTCAGGTGAGAGGACAGCTGTCAGGTGAGGGAACAGCTGTCAGGTGAGAGAACAGCTGTCAGGTGAGAGAACAGCTGTTTTTGATTAATGGACGCCCTCCTCGTTGATAATGAAATAAAAATTCATCCCGAAAATGAAATGCAGTTGTAAAAGAAAACTGTCATTATATGATAGAACGAAATGACAGCATTTCTCCAGATAAATCCTAGGTGACACTTTGGATTTGCCAGTTAGGATTAGGATATATAATTCCCAGGAGCTACTGCCAAAAACACCCATCTTTACTTTATGGGATCCATGTGAAAACATCAAACATGCGATAATACAGAATGTTAGTAGACAAAATGAACGTGTTCTGTGACTCCACTAGTACAGGAAGGCTTTAGACTGCATAGTCAATAAGTTATGACAGACTTGACAGGGGCTGATAGAGGACCGAGATAAGATCTATGCTACTTTCAAATTCACACGAAGGGTCTTATTTCACTGAAATAATGATTGATGTTTGGCTGGAGTTTTGACAAGTACACTGATCTAAATAACCAGGCGCGTGAAAAAAAAGAGGACTATGTTGAAGAAAATACATCTGAATGGCGGAACTAGCATATACACAAATAACCATAAATAAGAGTGCAGAGTTTATACTATAACTGTTAATTGTTTCAATTCAAATCAGGACTTTTTGAGGATAAAGCAAGAATAAGAAAAGGTAACACTGTCCCGATACTTTTAGAGGGAATGACATGAACGGGGGTAATTGGGACACAACTTAAGGATCAGTTTTAACAATAATTATAATAATAATCCGTAAAGCAATCAATCAGCTGTAGAAAAATGCCTTGGTTGGAGCGATATACCGCTTAAGGCGTTTGAATTCTTTATCCAAAGCAGCCACAATGTCATTGACGACCAGTGACACAACAGTAACAGTGCTGTGCTCTGGCATTTTCGAACATAAACGAAGAACAACTAAACAATAACCAATGCTTCAGAAATCTTAGCTAGAAAATACGGTTAAGAAATTTGTTAGCAATCATCAAGGTCGAACGTGGCACATAAGCAGCTTTCCGCTCTGTAGAAATGTTTCCTGAGATAAATGTTCTATTTAAACCAGCGGCCTGAGATAAGTTGCAGACCTGGGTCAAACTCATCAGCCCCTGTGGAATTGTATTTGTGTCTATAGCTAGCAAGGACAAACAAGGACTTCTTTAACTGTGAAATGATTCAATTAAAACCTTTACTTTTACTTTTCTAAGATATGTTTCCTCCAGAAAAACTACCGGCATGTTATTCAAACAAGGAACAAGGAATTGATGATCTGTCAGAGAGTTCCCCGCTGAAATAATGAAATGTTACAATTATACAAGTCGCTTAACAGTTAAAAAGT
The DNA here is from genome assembly GCA_029465975.1 of Dallia pectoralis. Classification (NCBI taxonomy): domain Eukaryota; kingdom Metazoa; phylum Chordata; class Actinopteri; order Esociformes; family Umbridae; genus Dallia; species Dallia pectoralis. Next base: position 21,097,822 of record CM055733.1, read on the forward strand.
GTTAACATAGGTTTCCAGTTTACGAATCATGAGTGAGGGTGTCTGGTCACATGAAAAACGTACTTGTGTGTAGTTTTCCATAACTCAACACAGTGCCTGGGGTTTTGGCCACTGTATTTTTGGCAGAACATACTCCGTAACGAGCACCAGCAAGAAGATGACCTCCATGAGTTAGATGCTGACGAGGACATTTCACACTTATTCATAATGAGATTTAACATGATTATAATGAGATTTATTTTAGGCTTCTGATAATGTCCTGCAGGTTTTATTGATCTTACAGCTGAAACCAGGGTAATGTACATATATGTAGACACAGTTAAGGGAAGCAGTGGACAGTATTTAAATGAAAGCAGGAGTGAAGGTGTTAACTATGTGTGGATGTGAGTCTGTCTACCTGTGTTGTTCGTGGCTGGTGTTTATGAACGTGTTGTTCTTGTTTTGTATATAATTGTGTGTGTGTGTTCAGGTCCCGCTATTTTTCTATTGAATAATTAATACATAATCTGAAGAGCAGAAAATACAAGGGAGGGGTTTAAGGATTGGAGACAGAAGCTTTGCAGGTTCCTGCCTTGTCTAATGCCTGATTTAACTCTTCATGAGTCACTGCATGTGGATTATTAAACAAAAGAAAGGAAATGTTTTGCCCAAAACTACCGCTAACCTTTTGTGAAACTCAACACATGTATTGTTCAAGGATTAACAGAAGCATAATTTAGTTTTTTTAATAGAGAAAAGAGCGAGAGGTGTCGATTTTGTAAGATGTATTTCGTAACTAGCTACCTTGTTTACATGGTCCTGGAGTTCCCTCTCCCAAAGGAGAGCAAGTAGGTCATTTTCTCTACGGTGATGTTGCCTTGCATTTATTTCCCTGTTTGCTTTGCAATCTCAATCCATGTGTCAAACATGATTCAGGGTGGTCCATGAATCTAACCTGCTGTCTCCAGTCCACATTCACAGCTGCAGTATGAGTGTGAATATTCCCCGCTGCTCCGAAAGCAAGAATTCTCCCCAGTGTCACTTAGATCAACGCATACATCATTTTAAAACTTTCTCAACATTTCCATACTGTTCAACTTTCTGTACAACCTTAAACTTTCCAAGAGGGAGACGAGGTAAAGAACGCGGCAGACAGACGTGGCGAGGGAGGCGACACTGAGTTTCCTGGTTTAGGGGGAGCAGCGGGGTCATTACGCATCTCAGAAATGTGGAGGACGTATTATGATTAGCGTAGCTGTGGGAGCACATCAAGGTTTTGATCCCAACAGGAAAAGTATCAAAATGTGAGGATGCAGTAAGTGAGCACATCGCTTCATGTTTATATTGTCCTACATTGTTTTCATATCGGCCTCCTGTGTGAAGCACTACTGGCTCATATGTCTGTTCATAAGCATGCAGTGAGTTAGCACATAGCCATAACTGTGCTTCAACTTTATGTGCTGGGGACGGATGATAACTCTCTCATTCTCTCTGTCTCATCCTCTCTCATTCTGTCATTCTCTCTCTCGTTCGCTTTCAGCTTTGCTCTGGTACTTATAATTTTTGTTGTGTTGTATTAATTATTCCTTCTTACTCTCTCTTGCATGAGTACACACAGCAACTCCCTGAGTACACACGGCAACTCCCAGATCACACACAGCAACTCCCTGAGAACACACAGCAACTCCCTGAGTACACACAGCAACTCCCTGATGGCACACAGCAACTCCCTGAGTACACACAGCAACTCCCTGATCACACACAGCAACTCCCTGATCACACACAGCAACTCCTTGAGTACACACAGCAACTCCCTGATGGCACACAGCAACTCCCTGAGTACACACAGCAACTCCCTGATCACACACAGCAACTCCCTGAGTACACACAGCAACTCCCTGATCACACACAGCAACTCCCTGATGGCACACAGCAACTCCCTGAGTACACACAGCAACTCCCTGATCACACACAGCAACTCCCTGATCACACACAGCAACTCCCTGATGGCACACAGCAACTCCCTGATCACACTCAGCAACTCCCTGATGGCACACAGCAACTCCCTGATGGCACACAGCAACTCCCTGATCACACACAGAAACTCCCTGAGGACACACAGCAACTCCCTGATCACACACAGCAACTCCCTGAGTACACACAGCAACTCCCTGAGTACACACAGCAACTCCCTGAGTACACACAGCAACTCCCTGAGTACACACAGCAACTCCCTGATCACACACAGCAACTCCCTGAGTACACACAGCAACTCCCTGATCACACACAGCAACTCCCTGAGTACACACAGCAACTCCCTGATCACACACAGCAACTCCCTGAGTACACACAGCAACTCCCTGATCACACACAGCAACTCCCTGAGTACACACAGCAACTCCCTGATCACACACAGCAACTCCCTGATGGCACACAGCAACTCCCTGATGGCACACAGCAACTCCCTGATCACACTCAGCAACTCCCTGATGGCACACAGCAACTCCCTGATCACACACAGCACCTCCCTGATCACACACAGCAACTCCCTGATCACACACAGCAACTCCCTGATTACACACAGCAACTCCCTGATCACACACAGCAACTCCCTGATGGCACACAGCAACTCCCTGATGGCACACAGCAACTCCCTGATCACACACAGCAACTCCCTGAGTACACACAGCAACTCCCTGAGTACACACAGCAACTCCCTGAGTACACACAGCAACTCCCTGATCACACACAGCAACTCCCTGAGTACACACAGCAACTCCCTGAGTACACACAGCAACTCCCTGATCACACACAGCAACTCCCTGAGTACACACAGCAACTCCCTGATCACACACAGCAACTCCCTGAGTACACACAGCAACTCCCTGATCACACACAGCAACTCCCTAAGTCTTAACACAAACACACCCTCTTTATCTCTTCACACACAGACACGCTAAAAAACTTTTCAGAAAAATCCTCATAATAAAGGAAGTTGGACATGGCTGAGTTTTTGTTAGATGATAGACAGACAGAGGGAAAGTACAAGAGCGACAGGATCAAAGAAGGGTGAGATAGAGGGGGGGGGGTGAATAGAAAAGAAAGACGGGGGAGGGAGAGAGATAACTGGAACAGGAGAGTGACTGACAGGCTGAGAGAAGGGTGTGTCCCATTTGATTAATTAGGTCTCTCTACAACTCTGTCTGCACGGCGTTGTGTTCCACTCTACTGCTGGAAGTGACGAGGGGGGTGACACTTTATACAGTAAAGTCGAGCTACAGGAGAACAGTAATTAGAAACTGAGAGAAGCCATCACTCACCCTGGCTGTCTTTCTCTCAGACATAAACACATACACACCCAGACCTGCACACACAAACACACACAAGCCTGCATACACACACACCCAGACCTGCACACACAAACACACACACACACCCGAACATGCATACACAAACACCTACACACACCCGAACCTGCATACACAAACACACACACCCGAACCTGCATACACAAACACACACACACACCGGAACATGCATACACCAACACATACACACAAACCTGCATACAGAAACACACCGTTCCTCCCTTCACATTATTGTCTTGTCTCATCATCACTCACACCTGGTGCCCATTTCCTCATTGGTAGAGTATATAGGTTCCTGGTCATGTCTTTGTGTGGAATTGTTTCATGTTTAATATTGGGAGAGGAAAGTTATCTAGAGCAGTCATTGTTCTTGGGTTCTATCTATTCTTGAGTCCTTGCGACTTTGATGCACGGTGTCACTCATTTTTATTATTTTGTGAAAGGGTACAATTGTGTTCCGTGATTGCTGAGCGTTTGCTGGTTAGAGACTGGTCAAATAAAACACCATTCAAATGACTAAAACATCTATTGTAAATATGATGGTAATCCCATATTACGACGTATTTCAGGGCAACATCAGGACAAGATTAGGAACAACGTAACCAAGATTACACCATTTTAATGGCCGGCGTAAATAGGTCTATCGATCATCTTTCCTCTCTCTCTAGCCCCTCCCAACACTGTGATCTCCAATTCACGATCACAGGAACGTCTTGTTACAACAACTCCATGGCAGACCCGCTTCATAGCACACTGCCCGCTCAACCAGCAGGTTCCTATTAGAACATAAGCACTGGAGGAGAAGGCAATCCTCAGCCAACCACCACAATTTAGTCACAGACACTCAATGACACCGGAAGCCTGAGAAACCAGTCCGGATATCGTCCTAAGATTGACTCAGAATGAGATCAGGATGATGAACACGTGTGAGAGGCAGGTTGAGTGGCCTACTTTCTTCCTTTCACTTTTTTCTTCCTCGTTTCCTTGTGTCGTTTCCCATCTCTCCGTTTTTGTGGCGGCGTCCATCTTTGCACTCTGTTGGCGTCTTCAGCCTTCTGTCGTCTTATCTCTCCGCATTTTCCTGTGAGTCTCTAGAGGCTCAGCTGGGGTCCAGCTGGTATTCTGCCCCAGAGCCCAATCTGCCTCTCCACACTCCACACCCCCCTGATCCCTCACAGTACAGTTGTATGTGTGTGTGTGTGTGTGTGTGTGTATGCGCCTGTATACTGAATATATATATAGATGACAAGTAGCCCACACAGATTGCTTCGTTTTGCTTTTATTCACCACAACAATAAAACCAGCCAATGACCGACCCATCTCTCCATACCACACCTGCGTCTGACTTGAACAACTCCACAGCGATTGAAGTGAAACAGCCTGATTAGGCATGTGAGGGGGATGAGGGTGGATGATATTACTCAAGAGATCCATTACAAATGTGTACATAATGATTTATAATTCATTAGAACATCAACACTCCCGTTCCTCTCAAAAATCTTTGAAAAATACGTTTTCCAAAAATCGAATGCCTTCCTGAAGACCAATAATATTGATGAATTGCTCCAGTCTGGTTTGAGGCCCCATCATAGCAATAAGACTGCACTCGTTAAGGTGGAAAATTACCTTTTAATGGCTATAGACAAAGTCCTGCTTCTGTCCGATTGCTTCTTGTATTTAGTTCTGCATTCAACACCTTTGTTCTGTCCCTGCTCTTGGAAACCCATGTTCGGCTATGAGGACAAGTTCTTGTCTGCTTAAGATCTTACTTGTCAGCATGAAATCAGTCTGAAGGTCCCGATGGCCTGTCCTCTGAACAATTTAAATAATGTTGTGGTGTTCCTCAAGCCTCCGTTTTGAGACCACTATTGTTTTCAATATATCGGCTGCCTCTGGGAAATGTCATCCAAAACCACAATGTTAATGATGGCTGATATGCTGATGACACACAACTGTATATTTCAATGAAACATGCCCAAAATGAGTTACGGTGGAAGCATTTGTTTCAGACATAAAGAAGATTTGCTTTTTGCTGAAGTATTCCTTACAGGACTCAAAAAGCAAAATGTTTGGTTGACAGATCTCAGATTGAACCATGACGGTTGTATGGTCACATCCCAAAGAGACCTCAGCATTACCCTCTACCCTGATCTCCCCTTGGATGAACATATTAAATATACTTCAAGAACATTTTTATTTTCCATTTTCGAATGATGGCAAAAATCGGAAACCTTCTATCAAAAAAGTATGCAAAGAAACTAATCCAAACATTTGTTACATAAATATCAGACTAATGCAATGTTGTTCTCTCTGGTTACCCAGACAAATCAATAAATAAACTTTAATTAGTGCTAAACATGGCTGCTGGAATCGTAACTAGAACAGTAAAGCGTGGACAGATTTCTCCGGTATTAACCTCGCAACACTGGGTGCCAGTTAAGGCTAGGGCTGATTTTAAGGTTTTATTGTTAACCTATGAATCATTACATAGACTTGATCTTCTTACCCTCGCTGAATTGGTCCAGCCATACATATCAATACGTACCCTAAGATCTCAAGATGCTCGCCTTCTAATTGTACCCAGGATCCAAATGCAGGGCTGTCTCCCTTAGAGCTCCACAATGTGGAGGGATCTGCCGGTTAAAGTTACAAACGCAGAGTCAGTGCCAACCTTTAAGTGTCTACTGAAGACTCATCTCTTCGGCGAGGTCTATGGCTAAGTGTAGTCTGGCCCAGCGATGTGAAGATGAATAAAAGGTTCTGATACAATCCGTCCTGGCTACCATCACCACTACCTACGCCGCTTTCATCTCCTCTGTGATGTCCACTCACCAATACCATTTCTGGGCGGAGCCACTGGTTCACTGTTGTACTCCGTTGCCGTCCTCGAACAATGGGAGTGAACTGTGGACGATGCTCTGCCCTCTTTCAGGGTGGTAGCAGTTGGTTGGTTAATGCCCAGCAAAGTGGGTGGTGTGTTTTCCTGCCTGTTGGTCCCCTGACCAGGTTTCACTTGTGTCCTGTTTTAGACTCTGGACACGACCCACATGCATTTATTAATTATTACAACTTGTCCTCAAAGTTTTTCCCAGCCACTGTGCATCAACATTGTCGTCTCCAGTGTCCAGGAGGAGAAGACGACCATCCAACCAGCAGTCAGGCAAGATATACTTGCTTCAGTTTGGCTCAGGTGCCAGACATGAGGTACTTCAGTTTGACTCAGGTGTGCCAGGCATGAGGTACTTCAGTTTGACTCAGATGTGCCAGGCATGAGGTACTTCAGTTTGACTCAGATGTGCCAGGCATGAGGTACTTCAGTTTGACTCAGGTGTGCCAGGCATGAGGTACTTCAAGATGCAGAGTTCTTGCGGCTGCGGTGCACCAAGAAGTTCAGAGGAAACCGAGAGTCAGGCGAGGCCAATACAGATCTGTCCACTCAGCCGCAAACAATTGCAATGAAAATGAGAAATTGATCGAGAAGATGAACAGGCCATGATAATGTGACCACAGCCAGGGGCAAGGAATTAATATCCATGCTCAGAATTGTCTATCAGTGGTGCCTGACCTGAGGTCCAGTGGAGTTCAGAACCCTGAACCCGATAGGTTTAGTGGGGACCCCTGACCTCTCAGCAGCAGATTATCCTACTGGGGCACTGAACCTATGTCCTGTGGAGAGGATGGCCTACAGTCTGACACGGTCACGGTGGACCCTGGACATCTCAGCAGCTGAGAATCTTGATGAAGGCGCGTCTGAACTCGATGTTGAACGTGGTGTAGATGACGGGGTTGAGGGCGCTGTTGACGTAGCCCAGCCAGGTGAAGGCGCTGTAGAGCTCCGGGGGAATACGACACGTCCGACAGTGGGTGTTCAGAATGTGAGTCACAAAGAACGGCAGCCAGCAGATCAGGAACACACCTGAAGGATGGCAAGAGGAGGACGGGGGAGGAGACGAAGAACGATGTGGAAAGTTGGATGGATGGATGAAGGAGAAAGATGAGTAGAGGAGGACAGCAGAGGAGAAAAATTATGAGAAGAGGAGGACAGGGGAGGAGGATAGATGGATGAGGATAGATGGATGGACGAAGGAGAAAAGATGGAGAGCGAGAACTCTTCTCAATTCGGAGACAGGAGAGGAGACAGTGACCAAGGGAGGGAAGGAGACGAAGTGACAGAGGAAGAGACTGAAAGTGAGATAACGCAGGGGAGTTTAAAAATAAACCTAAAAGACAGCGTATACATTAGCCTTAGGGTCAGCCGGAGAATACTGGCACAGCAGACATGAAGCACGCCTGTCTACAGGGTAAATGGGTTTAACCTACAGTGCATATACAACAGTCCTCTAGCATTAGAAATGAGCAACACTTACACAGTGGCAGCGTTTCAATCCATAACCGTATACACAGCATCATGTAAAAATCTGATTTAAACTAATGAACTGTATTATTATAGTATGGCAGATTACTGAAGTAATGTTCTGTAACCCTAACCTCAATCTTAATATCTAACCTTATCTAACCCTGTGAGTGAACTGGGGTATTGTGTGTGTATTGCCAATTTCACTTGATTACAATGGGGTCCACTTTGGGCCAGTCACTGTCTTTTTGTAAATTCGGTATGCGGCAGGTATAAAGAAAATTGTTACACCTAATTATGTCAGATTAACTGGTGGAGTGCTTAGAATCGTTTACTAGAGATGTTGGTGAAAATTTAATTTTCACTGTGTTTATTGCTCAAAGGGTAAGTCTCTAATAACATCAAGTAATAGTAAAAAAATAAATTAGGATTAGCCTGTTAATGTCATATAAACAAAGCCTACCGTAGTACATTAAAACAAATCAGAGACTCTAGGGACTGTGTCGGGGCAAATACATCTGTTCTGTGTGTGTGTGTGTGTGTGTGTGTGTGTATGTGTGTGTGTGTGTGTGTGTGTGTGTTCATGTCTCTCCAGTCCAACATAATTGTAATGAATTATAAACAAACAGTGTTTACACAGTATTTACAAAATGCCCCCACACAAATAACCCAATGTCTCTTCTGGGCCAATGGCTTTATTGCGTGTGATTAAGTAACTTCCGCTGATAAATATTGCTCCCCCGTGGAACAGGGCAACTGTATAGATGCAGATTATCGTGTGCTGTGGAGTTCAACATGGCCAGAGTAGCTTCTACAAACACCCAGCCTGAGATTTGCAACAGCTTCCAGGACCTCATTCACAGCAGACATTTGAACCCCTTCACACCCCTTCTCTACCTCTTGTTTCCTGCCCTCGCAAGGTCTTCCCATTAACCATCGAGTCGAGTAGCGAAGATTAGACGTAAGAGATACAAAAACCAACCACAAAAGTGTTAACAGAGAGCTACTCACCAAGCACAATGGCCAGCATCTGTGTGGCTTTCTTCTCCCTGTTCTGCATGCTCCTCACCCTCTGCTGCTGTTGGTTGCCCTGGGACTGGGGGCGGGGCTCCAGTGTCGTGTGAGTGCGTCCATTGGACAGCTCCTTGACCTGGCAGCTCCTCTGCGCCGGTACGCACTTCTCCTCTTTGCATCCCTCTTTCTCGGTGCACTCGTGCTCGGCACGGCTGCAGGAGGCGTGGCTTACGCTGCAGTAGTTCTGGATGTCCACCGGGGGCAGTGTGGCGTTCTCCACGGGGGCTGTGCGGGGACGCTTACGCCTCAGGCACCCCCTGAGGAGGCTGCCTTTTGGGGTCACGGCCGGCTCCACGGTCTCCTAGAAGGGACATTCATGTTAACCTCTCTTCTTGCCTCATTTACCAGAACCCAATAAAGGTGACGCGTGAAGCATGTGGAGCTTGGAAAAGTATGTGGAATTTGGTGGAACGTATGGAGCTTGGTTAAGTGTATGGAGCTTGGTGAAGTGTGTGAAGCATGGTGGAAAATGTGGAGCTTGGTGAAGTGTGTGGAGCTTGGTGGAAAATGTGGAGTTTGGTGAAACGTGTGGAGCATGGTGAAGCATGTGGAGCTTGGTGAAGTGTGTGGAGTTTGGTGGAACATGTGGAGCTTGGTTTAGTGTGTAGAGCTTGGTGAAGTGTGTGGAGTGTGTGGAGTGTGTGTAGGTTGAGTTTCCAGCTCTGATGTAGAGGTGTGAGGATAGACAGGTCTTCATCCAGTGGAATAGGAGCTCCGTTTTGACAAGTTTGAGCTTGATGTGTTGTGCTGACCTCCAAGCAGAGAAGTGTGCCAGCTGGGTGTGTGGGGGTGTGTGTGGGGGGATTGCAGAATAGCATCTGCATTGCAATGCCGAGAGAAACCATGACAGGATATGACAGCCAAGTGACTTGATGTACAGAAAGATGTGGGGAGAACGTAGAACCATGGCCTAAGGACAGAGGGTTGATTCAGACACAGATATTATCTACATCATCTGGTAGTACGGCCCTGCTAGGTAAAATCCAATCCAAGGGGGTGTAGAGAGTCACGTTAGCATAGTGCAGGGTTAGTGACCACACACACCCCCTGGAGACCGCACATGCCCCCTGGAGACCGTTGTTGGAGACCGAATGTTGTGGGGGCAATAGGATGTGAGAATGTAGTGGGGGCAATAGGATGTGAAGGGCAATAGGATGTGAGAATGTAGTGGGGGCAATAGGATGTGAAGGGCAATAGGATGTGAGAATGTAGTGGGGGCAATAGGATGTGAGAATGTAGTGGGGGCAATAGGATGTGAGAATGTAGTGGGGGCAATAGGATGTGAGGGGCAATAGGATGTGAGAATGTAGTGGGGGCAATAGGATGTGAAGGGCAATAGGATGTGAGAATGTAGTGGAGGCAATAGGATGTGAGAATGTAATGGGTGCAATAGAGCTAAACCGGTAGTAGGTTTCTCAAATAAACAGAATATGAGACCAAGGAGTAATCAGAGACCTAGAGAGGTTGCAGTGAGATTAGACGACTGACATCATCTGGAAGATAAGGTCAATTGTGTAGCTTGTCTATGTCTGTAGTGTGGACTGGGAAAGGCAAACAGAGGAAAGGAGATGTTTCTGTCTGTCAAACTGAATATCAGACAATTCTCACCACTCTGTTCTCATGGGGGAGTTAAAACTTGCAATTTCCTTAATCTTTGAAGTAATTTGTAGATTTTGGAAGAGCTGGTGTGAGAAATATGTGGAAATCCGGATAATGTGACCTGCGTTAAGAGTCAGTGAGGCGAGGAGTTTCACAATTCAGATTTTCAGCTTCCTCAGTACACACACACACACATTCATTCACACACACACAGCTAAGAATCTCTGAATGTCACAATCCATTAACATTCAGTTATCAGACAAAGTCATTTAGATTCTGTTTAAGTAAACAACAGTGCGACATGAACGCATCAAAAGACTAAAGCTTGTCTACATCCTGTCTATCCCTGACACACATAAACACACACATAAACACACAAACATACAGAGAAAGTGGAGAGCCGGTTCCTCTTGGCAAAGTGTGGAAGAGAGCTTATTGACACACACTTCTCTTACCACTCTGAAGGGGGACAAACACACACACTCCTCTTGTGGGAAGACACACACAGACACTCACTCCTCTTGTGTGGGACAGACACACACAGACACACACTCCTCTTACCACTCTGACTCTGAAGGGGGACAGACACACACACACACACACACACAC
>CM055733.1:21111304-21113804 GCA_029465975.1 Dallia pectoralis
AGTCGGGGTTGGAGATGGAGCAGATCGTCGGGTCGTCTGAGGGGAGGCAAAACAAACCGTGAGGAGAACACCACGTTGATCCGCGCTTAAAATGACGCAGAAGAAAACCCCAACTCAGTTCAGCGACCCTCGTACTGTCGTTATAAGCTCTGTGTTAAGCTCACTTCTGCCACTAAGCCGTCTCTCATGGACACACCATGTAACAGAAATGGAATCACATGTGAAGGTTTCTAATTGGTTGGTCCATGTGGTTGATGCATTTAGCCAAGTCTTCTGAAATGATGAACCCTCAACATGATCCGGATCAAAGCTTCACTACACCAGAGGAATAGGAACGAGGCCTGATCCAGAACCAGATCCTACCTAGGGTTTCACCTCATCTAGTCTGTCGGTCTGACAGGTGTGAAAGGGGAGGGTGTGTGTGCGCGTCTCACCTGTACTCACGTGTCTCACCTGATGTGTTGAATCCAAACAGCAGGGGGCAGGAGACGGCGAATGCCAGAATCCACACTGTGATGATCATGACTGAAACACGCTTCTTGGAGCTGTGGGTGGTGTTGTAAAGGACCGGCATCACAACCGCCGTATACCTGGATATGGCACAGTTAAAGGGAATATACCTGGATGCAGTTACCACAGTTAAAGGGAATATACCTGGATACAGTTACCACAGTTAAAGGGAATATACCTGGATATGGCACAGTTAAAGGGAATATACCTGGATACAGTTACCACAGTTAAAGGGAATATACCTGGATACAGTTACCACAGTTAAAGGGAATATACCTGGATGTAGCACAGTTACCACAGTTAAAGGGAATATACCTGGATATGGCACAGTTACCACAGTTAAATGGAATATACCTGGATATGGCACAGTTACCACAGTTATAGGGAATATACCTGGATATGGCACAGTTACCACAGTTAAAGGGAATATACCTGGATATGGCACAGTTACCACAGATAAATGGAATTTACCTGGTAAGCTAGTACATGCAAAAAGAGTTCACCACCTATTGAAGAGATGTGTTGTTTAGACACAATATTAGAATACATTTCCTGCAAACAAAACTCTGTTGCAGGACGTCCCAAGAATGTTAGGACGTCCCAAGAATGTTAGGACGTCCCAAGAATGTTAGAACTTCCCAGGAATGTTAGAACTTCCTAAGGATGTTAGAACTTCCCAAGAATGTTAGAACTTCCCAAGAATGTTAGGAGGTCCCAAGAATGTTAGAACTTCCCAAGGATGTTAGAACTTCCCAAGAATGTTAGAACTTCCCAAGAATGTTAGGACTTCCCAAGAATGTTAGGACTTCCCAAGAATGTTAGGACGTTCCAAGAATGTTAGGAATTCCCAAGAATATTAGGACTTCCCAAGGATGTTAGAACTTCCCAAGAATATTAGGACTTCCCAAGGATCTTTTTGCATCAAGTGGTTTTTGTGTCACTGTTTAAGAGAGAAGGAGAATAAAAGACTATGGCGGAGAAAGATAACAAGAGAAAGTATTTGTTAAAGGGAAAAGCTAATGAAGAATGTAACGAAGAGATGCCAAACTATGATTAATTAGAAGTTAAATGAAAGCGGAGGAGCAAAGAAGTCCAATAAGAATGTGCCCCAACAGAGCACCAAACTAAATACTTCTATATTGAAACAGTTTTGCAATTATAAATGTGTCTATTCAGCAATATGGCCGGATAAGCTTTGATTAAAAGACAGAAGAATTAACCCTGTGTTGTATGACAAGAATGGTTAATGAGCATGTAGAAGGGGAGGGGACCGTAACCATGGGTAACACCATTCAGACAACAATTGGTGTATTAGAAACATATTACTGCCTTTTTCATTGGTCACCGTCATCTTCAGCTCAGCGTTTTTGGGCTCCGTGTTTTGGGCTCAGTGTTTTGGGCTCTGTGTTTTGGGCTCCGTGTTTTGGGCTCCATGTTTTGGGCTCCGTGTTTTGGGCTCAGTGTTTTGGGCTCTGTGTTTTGGGCTCTGTGTTTTGGGCTCAGTGTTTTGGGCTCAGTGTTTTGGGCTCAGTGTTTTGGGCTCTGTGTTTTGGGCTCCGTGTTTTGGGCTCAGTGTTTTGGGCTCTGTGTTTTGGGCTCCGTGTTTTGGGCTCCGTGTTTTGGGCTCCGTGTTTTGGGCTCAGTGTTTTGGGCTCTGTGTTTTGGGCTCAGTGTTTTGGGCTCAGTGTTTTGGGCTCCATGTTTTGGGCTCCGTGTTTTGGGCTCCGTGTTTTGGGCTCCGTGTTTTGGGCTTTTTCCATGATGATCTAAGAGCCTATCAAAAAAATAACTTCTGAAAAACTATTTCACACAACCTGACAACGAACAGAGACGATCATTTGGGCAGAAGGAATAAGAGCACTTAACCGTTGATTCCGAACTCGACTGAGGGAAAAATGTTCCCATAAAAATATTATTGGGTTCGTCTCAAGAGTCAAGACGTTCAGGTCCACCTGTCTCCTGGACCTACATCTTTTCATTATCCACCAAT